>JAPWTK010000458.1:0-353136 GCA_029963805.1 Aromia moschata
GGCGCTGCCCGCGTACGTCATCGACGTTCAGTCGGCTGGCTCATCGAAGCAGGCAGGGGCGGACTGGCCCAGCGTTCGTAACAATATGATGATGAGTATACATAGGTAGATAATATGTAACTAATAATAGGGAAATAAATAGTATAAAACGTGATTTATGTCACTTGCGATAAATTTATGGTGCGGGTATTTTAGTTCCATAAGAAAAACATGGGTTTTTTTTCGCAAAAAAAACAAATTTGCGAAAGATATTTTAAAAATCTGCAGCATTCTCAGATAATATTGGAAACAGCTGGAAAATATTTGTGAAAAAAAAAACATTTTTTTATTAGATACCATTTGACCGAAAACTTTTACTCTTATGGTTTTTGCAAAATTTCCATTTTTTTTTTATTTATACCTACTACAAAACATCATAAACTAATTGTTGGTATGAAATAAAAATTCAAATTTTCATAACTATAACAGATCTCGAAATTTCGAGAAAGACTTTGTATTTACTTACTTTGTGGTAAATCAAAAATAGTTTCAGTATTATTTTCATGCAGTATTTTGCAACTTGTTTCCAAATTTTCTGGGGGGTGCTGAGGCTTTTTTTGAATTTTTTTTTTGCCTTCCATTTTAGTCTAATACTAACCCCCTAAAGGATGACGTCCGATGCTTTCTTACGAAAACACGAGAATTTCATATTCCCACCAGCGCTACTGATGTGTATTGTTATTAATAAATACAAGTCATTTAAAATAATATGATGATGAGTGATGAGGAAACATGGAATTATGGTCTTTCTTTTTCTATCGAGTAGCTGTCAAGTAATCAATATTTTTTTCGCACATGCCTTTAAGATCATTTTCGGTACAATGGAAAATCAATTAATTATCGGGAACAGTTATAATGAGTCATTTGATGAAAATGTTAATGTACAACATACCTATGAAAGTAATGAACATTGTTACTGAGATACAAGGTATTAACATTTTGTAAAAAAAATCAATATTTTCGAATATATTGAGAACGAAAAAATACTTTTTCCTGGAATTTTATGTTGTGGACTAATATCCATAGTAGACTATTTACAAATCAAAGCGGTGTTTGCACTGTACACAGTGGCGTAGAGAGGGGGGTAGTTCGATCCGTATCCTCTGGAACAGATAGTGTGAGTTATTCTGAGAAAAAAATTATTGTACTACATAAAACCAAATTTTAAAGTGAATGGTTAGTGAAATAGGGGTGTTGAAGAATATTAAAAATAATACTGTTTTTCATCATGTGATCAAAGTCAAAATTTTCGTTGTGAGTAAAGTATGCAATGTATTCTACCTGATTGAAGTGTCTCAAAGTAAAAGTTTTCCATATGACATATGGTTGATAGGTCCCTTTTTTGTATGCAAACAAAGTATGGAAACATTTCAAAAGCCAGACAACGATTAATCTCTATTTACTTTCAATAACATTCCACTTTGAGATTTTTAGTGGACTGCCCTGTAAGAGAATGTGGTGTAGGCTTTACGGCAATATTTTTCATGCATCGAGTAGCTTATATTGTATGCTCTAAATAAATTTAAATTAAATTAGTCATCGTCTTGCAATAAGTGAAATACCGCGACGTTATTCAGCATTGTCAGTACTTACATGCATATTAAGAAATAAATCTAAAAAAACCTTAACAAACAAGAGCTTCGGCAAATTAAATTTTAGTTTCCAACAGCCACAGCTACCCAATTAGATTTACTGTGCATAAGTGATTTATAAAAAGTACATATATTAATATTAATATACTTATTACTTATTTTAACTCCTGTTGTGATAATTACACTATCTTATAAGTATCTTATGTATCTTACAATTTTATCTTTTCTCTTTCTACAGGAAAACTTTTTGTGACGTGTATCTCTACCGATTACAAATATAAATAAACAGAATATTTTTTACCACGTCTGGTTGTTTGTAAATGAAAACCTTTTTTTATTATATATACCTAAAAAATTGTGGCCAATTCCACCAAAAAAACATAATTTTATCTCCCCTTCACATTAATCGCTTAATGAAAAGCGTTTTAAGGGCGCTTGACAAACAAAAAAGTTGTATTTAAGATCTTTCAAAATATTTTCTAACATTATCCGAAGCCAAACTTAAAGAACAACACGTACTTGTTGGTCATTATAACTATTTTAAAGGACGACAAATTTGAAAACCATTTATATGAGGATGAAGATGTTGCATGGACATCCTTTGTAATGGTGGTCAATTAATTTTTAAAAAGTGAGAACTACAGACGAGAAACTTTTATAAATGTTGTTTATAAAGTATTGTAAAAAACCTTTTATATGTTATGAATCTGAAAAATATAATAAGTAAGGGCTATTTTGAAGATTTGACGTGATCGAAATTTTTTGACAATAAATTTTGATTCAATGACCCCAACAACCCCCAAAATTACACTGATGGAACCAATTGTCCCTAACTTAGCACGCATGCATAAATTTTAATTCTGAGTAACTCTTCTTAACATATTTTCAACGTCTTCGTTTAAAAAGGCAACTATCTAAACTTTTCGATGAGAAGAGATGAAATGACAAATGAAGAGATTCCTTGAAAGGCTGCTAAAAAAAAAATTTTGTTTCCCACTTTAATAAAATAATCTCTCGAAATCGTTTTAAATTCGGAAATTTTGGGGAAATTAAATTCAGAATTACATTTTAGAGCACTGTATTTCCACAATTTTATATTTTTTTATTCTTGTACTCGAGCGTAATACATTTTAAGTAATGGGAATGCTAGAATGAAGTGCTGAATGTTCCTAAGTGATAAAGAACAAACTTCCTCAAGTTGTATCCTCTATTTTGAGCACCCTGTACATTTTGTTGTATATTTAGTTTACCTACTTGGCAGTACACTCAACTTTTTATGCCCAGATGGTAAAAAATCAACCTTAGCATTTTACCACCGTGAAAGCTATTTTTTTTTCTATGATTTTGCAGTATAAATCCATTTTCTTAAATTTAATATATGTATCTGGCGATTAAAGTGACTTTAAATTAATGTGTAAAAACCAAATGTGGAACTATGGACTCCCAGATAAACATGTTCAGCTTGTAATTCTCCGAAAATTTTAATAGTCCACTCACTGTGAAACATTGCATAAGATTATAAGAGAAAACGTTTTAAAACTGCTGCTTTATTAATTGCTGGATGTAGTTTTAATTCCTAAAAAAATTGAATTATTTCCAGATTGTTTGTCATCTGCCTAATGATGAATTAGACAGGCAATCTACACCAAAACTTTTAAATAAATCGTTTTGTCTGTCAACTTTTGAAATATTCAACAAAATGACTGCCTAATCCACTAGAGATTCTACGCCTTGTGCATCTATAGTCGTACAAAAAAGTCATAATACACTTAGTAAATATGCTTTTTATTGGACAACAATACTAAATGTAATGAATTAATTCATATGACAAGTTCATTAAATGTATAAAAAATACAAAAAAAGTAAAAAGTGTATAAAAATGAATAAATGGTAAAATGTAGGAAAGGGTATTTACAATAAATATGTATATTTAATAAAGTTAATATTTTCGGTATCTATTTAATTATAGCTTGAGCTCTGGATAGAAGAGACCAATCGTAAGGATTTAAATAAGTTTTTATTAGAAATTTATATTTTTTAGATTTGATTACCATAATTTTTATGTAGTATGTTAATATATGGGTATAATAAGGGAGGAAATATTTTCAGTTAACCAATAATGGCATAAATGAAAAAAGAAAGAGAATTAGTTTAATCTTATTTCTGAATTAAATATTATTTATTTGTTTTTAAATTTCGTTAAATTTATATTTTATTTTTATTTTTTTTCAAAAGTGTTTTAAAATGTTTAAATTTTTGTTTTTTCGATTTTTAAAATGAATTACATATTTTTTTTTTTAATTTTTTAATTTTTTTATATTTTATTTTTTTATATTAATAATATTTTTAGTCCAAATTTCAAATTTTTATCAAGATAAAAAAGTATTAGTGGTTCAGGTATCAATCGTTCAATACTTTTTGCTTATGTGATAGATTTTTTGTATTTTAAGTTATTTTTTAATTAAATTGTTTTTTAAAATATTATTAATTTGTCTATTCACTTAGGTAGGTACTAAATTTCCACACTTGCCTGAAAAACCAGAAGTTAAGCTACCATCTTCTTTAACGGTAGGTTGCAAGTTTTCCTTATTAACAGAGTGCTTGATTTACGCCATACATGTGCTGTTCGGGAGGGTGAAATATCGTTAAGGATGAGACAAAATTAACGATATTTCACCCTCCCGGACAACAGCAACTTCTGGGGTTGTTTCAGTGCTAGTGGTGTTGGAAATTTAGTACCTACCTAATGTTGGAATTATGGACAGTTATGTGTACATGAATATTTTAAAAAACAATGTGCGCGATAGTGCTCAAAAACTAAATGTTTTGGATCATTATTACTTTCAACAGGATAATGGTCCAAAACTGTTCAGCAGTGGATTGTATTTAATGTACCCCATATACTTAAAACGCCACCTCAAAGTCCCGACATAAATCCTATCGATAATTTATAGGCTGAACTCAAACGTCGCGTAAGAAAATATAATATTTCTAATAAACAACACCTTAAAGCTTCAAATATCCCCTGCATTATGCAACCGATTGGTCTCTTCTATGCCACGGAGGCTCAAGGCTATAATTAAAGCTAAAGGATATGCCACAAAATATTAAAGCTTGTTATTATGTGGAATATACATATTTTATTTAGCGGTGTATTATGATTTATTTGTCGCCTCTTTCCTACATTTCACCATTTATTCATTCTTATTAATACACTTTGTATTTTTTAATGCTACGTGTTTATATTTTGTATATACTTTATGTCATATGAATTAAGTTTAATTTCATTACATTCAAGTATTAGTTGTACCAATAAAAAACAATATGTACTAAGTGTATTATGACTTTTTTGTACGACTGTACAGTGTTAAAATCTTGTCAGAACTAATTCAGGATAAGACTCCGCCGGCATGCAAATGTTCCTATAATGTTATTAGGCACATGCCCGGTGTAACAATGAACCGATACGACTAGGTTCGCATGTGCTGCGCATGTCCAATTGTGATCTCGTTTTTGAGTAGTTAAACGCTAACGTCCTTGTCTTATGTATGTCTTCGAATTTCTAGGTCAAGAAACAAGGTCAATAATTTCTCCTCTGTACGGCTCGTACACGCTCGTACGTACAGCGGTTCTCCATTAGGTGGGATTAGACGCCGACATGCGTTTATATTAGCGCTTCGGATATTTTTGACACATGCTGAAGCGCGTTTTTAAATGTAGGCCACCGTAGATGAAAGTTGAGTAGTTTTTGGTAGTTCTGTGGTTATCGTTTTATTCGTTTGGCGTTTTACGTTCTGATTGTCGAAGCATTCCGGTAAATTTTAGCAAAGGCGCTCGTTTTTGTGGCGCGCTGGTATTTTTTTTCGGCGGTGGCTGGCTTCTTTTAGTAAAAACGCTGCTCCGGGCGAAAAAATTTCGGACATTTTCGAGTCTTGCGGTTTTATAACGAGTCGTATTCTAATTAATATATGACCAAGTTTTTCATTCTTTCAATGTCTCTTTCAGAAAAAAATATCTACGAAAATACGTTCTTAACATTGGCCGTAACATTGACTGACGTTAGGTTACACAAAATTGAGTGGAATTCTTTGAAACTGTATAATGGAAATGTTCTTTTCTAACACTATTTTAGAAACACGCACATTCCGTAACTGAAAACTATATTGGAATGAATGTCGTTCCAACACACTCGTACCAAAAAATACAGCTCCTCCGTTCCTTCAGGATATTTTATGTATATACAATATATACATGTTTGATTTACACCTGCTTTTAATAACGACATCAAAAAGACTCATTCAATTAGCCCCGCAAGGTCATTTGTGGCCAACGTCAACTGTTTTTTTTTTTTTTTGGAATGGTAGATATGTTTTTATGTAGTTTTTTTTGTATATATCGTTATTTTTATAACGATATTTTTATATATAATAGTTTCTGAGATTTTGCCTATATCGTCGAACAAAATGTTCAAAATATTGTCAAATTGTGATTCTGATAATAGTTGCTGCAATCAACTTTGCATTATACCTCCATTATGCCTGAACACTATTCGTGTGATTGATTCCAATATTCTGATACTGTCAATATGAAGTAACGTCAGCAAAAAACATGTACATTAGTATTTTTAAAAACCTTTAATATGTTTTCCAACTTCCAAAAAAATCAACAACGGGGCAGTCATAATTCATAAAATCAATGGTCATGTAATGCGACCTATATTTTTAGATAATCTTACTGGGCAAAGTTAATTACAACTTCTCAGAGATGAGCTTGTTACAGCTTTAGCAGTTTTATATCCGATTCCAGAAGATCCAGCTATTTCTAATGTTTAAGATTTAAGTTAGTTTACTAGTTTCAATTTACCTAACTAATAACGAACTGTTTAAGATTGAGATATTAAGTGTTAGTTTCATAAAAATGATTTTCAAAATACTGTACAAAAAGGGTATAAAAAACATACAATTCCGTTAAAAAAAATTCGTATGCCATAACTCAAAAACTGTTGATGTTATTAAGCATGCAAAATAAATCAAATTAAGAGGCACTAAAATCATTGGTTCATCTATTTCACCTTTTTTGTGGAATATTTACAGTTTTGGGATTATCGAATTTATTACGTAAATAGTTGTTTCCACACTGTATATGTATATAAACAATCATTCTTTCTGTTTATATTACTTTCTGTTTATTTTACTTCCACATCTACGTCAGTGAGCTGGTTTTACAAAAAAAAATATTTAAATTTGTTTCAAATTTCTGTCATTTCAGCAACCAGAAGTGACGTCACTGGTGGGGGTCGAACCTTCCAGTGATGAAAGCAACATTTCACAGTTTTGGGTTGATGTGTGTGGAGGGGGGGGGGGGAATTTCACCAATAAGTAATTGGAGTGTAATAAGCTCTGAAACGGAGATAAATTTTATTTTGTCGCGGAAAAACGCTTTAATCTTTTTCTAGTCTAAAATTAGAATGTCACTTTTTTTAAGTAAAATAGGTATATCATCTAAAAGGCAGCGAACCACCGTTAAATGCGTTCATAACCTACAGGTACTTTAAAACCCTTTGTCTGAGACAGAGGGTTGCAACGATAATTTAATGAGTAAATAAGCATCACATGAGAAATGAATGACGTGAAACCAGAATAATTAACTCAACACTACATCATTCATTTTAATTGATCAAGACTAAGCCACACCTCATAGGTCTCATATTTCTTCAACAAGAGATCATCCAGTCTTTACAACTCCGGAATACTTGTGTCTTCCTCACCTCATATGTAGGTAGGTATATATTTTCTTAATATCTGAAAATACTGAAATGTAAAATTAATCAACCTCAAATATGTTGTACTTACCTTTGAATATTTGATGCCTACTGATTGTTCTGTTTCTTTAGTCTAAACCGTAGCTGTTCTCCTAGCACTTTCAAATATTTCTATATATATAGGTACATATATGAAACATAAAGAACAATACATTTCTATGTTTTGAACTGAAAATAAATTCTCGTTCAGCATAACAGATGTCCGTGATGGAGACTTCAACGATGCCACAGTAGACAAACCAGATCCAAGCAAAAAGGAAACTCATTTTTTAAAATATTCGTGTCTATCTAGGAAATGTCAAAGGTGTCAATTTAGTCAATAGTATCAGAGTATTTTTAGCCAGAGAAGACCCCAATAGTCTGCCGCAATCTTTCGCGATGATGTCACACAATAATTCGCCTCGAGCATTAGCTATAAAGGAATCGTCCAGTCAAAATTCACACAATTCCTACTGGAGCCTTCTTTTCTTAAAAATACTCTAATATTCCTTTCATTTTTTTATGTCAATATATGATGAACTGTTTTTGTGAATTTTTTTGCACTTGTTTCAGAATTTCTTCCTATAAGACCTTGTGTTTGGTTGTTTTAAGGAATTAAGCTCATTATTATCAATTCTAATAACACTGTTCTGCATGAAAATCCTCCCCGTTCAACTAATGTGTTATTTCGATAATTTCTACCTACGTAACCCGTACACTGACCTATACATTGTATCAGGTAGCAAAATCTAGAGAACATCAACAACATGTTTTTATTGATTACAAAGCAGGTATTTTTTTACCTACTCTGCACATAAAACTAGGATTTATAAAAAAAAATTGTTAATGCCTTAAATACAGAAGGAAATACTATTCTTTATTTGAGACGGAAATTCGCGCATACAAGTGAGGCAAAGCTTAAAGAAGGAATGTTCGTTGGGCAGCAAATGCGAGAACTTTTGAAAGACGAAAATTTTGAAACTACACTTTCGAGAAAAGAAAATAGGGCGTGGACTGCCTTCAAAAATCTATGTAGCAACTTCCTAGGTAACAAGAAATCGGAGAACTACAAAGATCTAGTTGAAGGATTTATCCAATCTTACGAGACGTTAGGTTGTGTGTGATATGTCACTTAAGCTGCATTTAGATGCATTAAGCATAATTTGTAATTCTTTCCTTTGGTGTTAGATGCAGTTTGAGATGAACACAGCGAAATATTTCACCAGCAAATTGGACCCAAAACATCTTAGTGGACTACTGGTCCAAACGTGAAACCGATCCCGGCGAATACAAGCGAAAAAAGACAACAAAATAAATCATTGATTGTATTATACTTTTTTCTATACAAAATGAAGTATATTTTGTTTGAAGAAAAGTGATTTTGTATTTTTTTAAATCCTCGAAAATTCACTAGATTGCTTATGGTTTGGGTTTCTCATATTTTATATTCTTCTTCCCTTCTCTAAAAACTTAAGGGTGATAGGTAAAAACCGAGCTCATATTTTAATTCAGCACATTGCAGTAGACACAAAAAAAAAACAACTAAAATATCAGGGAGCAACAAAAAAATTTCAAAATGCAGATCAGTGTATTGAGTTAATGTTAATAATGATGATTTATCATTAATAATAGTCTTCAGTACGCGATAGTTTTCAGCGTTCCCGCGAGTTCACGCCTTTGCAAAATACAATATCATCTGATCAACAGATTAACCTTGTCTGAATAAAACAATGCAACTGTTGCACGTCGATCGTTCTAATGGAAACCTGCACACTGGAGTCGGAGCACGCCGCTATTGTGAATGTATTTATTTCTGGCAATATAACAACAATGCGTAGATGTTGAAATTTGTTTATGTTCTCTAGGGAACTTGACTGCCGCGAAATATCTCACCGTATGTCAGATATAACTTAAATATCAACTCCGTTTGTGCATGTTTATCTGTTTATGTGCAATATAACGACCATCCAAAAAAATAATACGTCATCAAAGTTGGCCGAGCCAAAAAATTCGTATTTCTAATCTTAAATTTATAACCTTATTTAATTGTCAAGGTTGTTAGGTACACTATGTTATTATTTATTTTACAATTGTGATAGCCACTTGTCAAAAGTTTAACAACAACAGTTTCCCTTTGAGCTTCGACATAACCGTTATCTCCATCTCCATCGTTCATAGCCAGAAACGACAAAGCTAAAGAAAAAGTCCCATCTACATAGCCTATCCTATGTAAATAAGAATACTTGTCTTAGCAGGGCAGTATAGACGTAACAAGTTGAATTAGTCGAATCTCATTACATATTATTTCTTTAGGTTTCTCTAATCAAGATAACCACCCTTGATTAGAGTGGTTGAAAAGTTTGGATATTATATTCCTTTTCGACGTACTACTTTTTACACTATACACTAAAGTGTTTCAAAAAAACTGTTTTTTTTTTCTCAGAGAACATTAAAAAATCTTCAGAGTATCCCTAGAAAATGACCCTGTTAAAATATGAGCCCTTAATATTAATATTTAGAGGTGGCGATTCTCAATTTTCTATTTCCCATATAAATACCATGGGAATTTTTTTTCTGAACTTTGGAATTTTATTACTCAAGGAAGAATCGCTGTATAGTGATACTCAAGATAGTTTTTGTAGGAAATTGAACGCTCTATAAAAAGGTCTGATTGAAGATTTGCGTGAGGCAAACCGTTTCGGAATTATTAAGCCTCAAAAAATGAAGTGTTTAAAATAAAAATCTCATCATAACATTGTATAAAACAGTCGCTTCCCGCTGTCTGTCCCTATCTATCTACTACCTATGTATGCTTAGATCTTTAAAACTACGCAACGGATTTTGATGCGGTTTTTTTTAATAGATAGAGTGATTCAAGAGGAAGGTTTATATGTATAATACATGCATAATATAGTAGAGAAACACTGATAATTTTAGAGGTTTCTAATGTGATGTCGTAAACCGGGGGCCGAAGCCGGGGCGGGTCGCTAGTTTACTTATAAATGCAACAAAATCGATTCATATAACTTAAATATTATACCACTATTATCAACTTTACAATAAAAATCTGTAAATTTTTAACAGAATTTAGATAAAAAATTCTATTAATCAAGGGTGAATGATTAATTTGATTGATCAATAATAAAAAATACAATATACAAATGAATTTTAAAATTTCATTATGAATTTTGTATATTATTAACAAATAATTTATTTTGACTCTTTATAAAACTTTTTTGTCTTTTAAGAATGATTTATAATCATGAATAAAAATATTTATTCATATTATTTATTTTGTCATTTATGAATTATTTTTTTCTTTTCCATTTACATTGCTAGAGCAATTTAAATTAAATAAAATTAAATATTTTTATTCATGATTATAAATCATTCTTAAATGACGGAAAAAAATTATAAATATTCAAAATAAATGATTTGTTAATAATATACAAAATTTATAATGAAATTTTAATATTCATTTTCAATGTTCTCTGACAAAAAAAAATAGTCGGTTTTTTTGAAACACTCTACTAGACACTATGTGAAAATACAATGAGAGTCGATTTTTTTACCACTCCCACACTTGGCCACCCCTTTAAAAAAACGTACCTACTATATATAGGTTGGGCCATCTATATATTGAATATTAAACCACGTGCTATTAATGACGCCGGCCTCCGGCGCGCCCGGCCTTGTTTTTGGGTGTTTTTTTTTTTTCCCCCCCCCCCCGCCAAAGTCCCCCCCCCTTTTTTTCTTTTTTTTTTTTTTTTTTAAACTTTTTTTTGTTGGGGGGGGGGGGGGGGTTTCGCCCCCCCCGCCGGGGGGGGGGGGGGGTGGGGGGGGGGGGGGGGCGCCCCCCCCCCCCCCCCCCCCCCCCCTTTTATTTTGCCGCGGGGGGGGGGGGGGGGGGGGGGGGCGGGGGCCCCCCCCCCCCCCCCCCCCCCCCCCCCCCCCCCCCCCCCCCCCCCCCCCGGCGGCGCCCCCCCCCCCCCCCCCCCCCCCCCCCCCCCCCCCCCCCCCCCCCCCCCCCCCCCCCCCCCCCCCCCCCCCCCCCCCCCCCCCGGGGGTCCCCCCCCCCTCCCCCCCCTCCCCCCCCCCCCCCCCCCCCCCCCCCCCCCCCCCCCCCCCCCCCCCCCCCCCCCCCCCCCCCCCCCCCCGCTTTTGCTTTTTTCCCCCTCTCCCCTTTTTCCCCTTTTTTTCTCTTCTGTCTCTCTTTCCCCCTCCCCCCTTTCCCCCCCCTCCCCCCTCCCCCCCCCCCCCCCCGCCTTTTTCCGCCCCCCCCCCCCCCCCCCCCCCCCCCCCCCCCCCCCCCCCCCCCCCCGGGGGGGGGGGGGGGGGTGTGGGTTGGGGTGTTTTGGGGGGTGTCGGCCCCTTTCCCCCCCCCCCCCCGGCCCCCCCCCCCCCCCCCCCGCCCCCCCCCCCCCGGGCGGGGCGGGGGGGGTTTTTTGCCCCGCTGCTGCCCGGGGTTCCCCGCCCCGCCCCCCCCCTCCCCCCCCCCCCCCCCCCCCCCCCCCCCCCCCCCCCCCCCCCCCCCCCCCCCCCCCCCCCCCCCCCCCCCCCCCCCCCCTCCCCCCCCCCCCCCCCCCCCCCCCCCCCCCCCCCCCCCCCCCCCGCCCCCCCCCCCCCCCGCCCCCCCCCCCCCCCCCCCCCCCCCCCCCCCCCCCCCCCCCCCCCCCCCCCCCCCCCCCCCCCCCCCCCCCCCCCCCCCCCCCCCCCCCCCCCCCCCCCCCCCCCCCCTCCCCCGGCGCCCCCGCCCGCCCCCCCGGGGGGGCGCGGGGCGCGCGCCCCCCCCCCCCCCCCCCCCCCCCCCCCCCCCCCCTCCCTCCTCTTCCTTCTCTTTTTCCAACTCCCCCCCTCCCTTTCTTTTTCTTTTCTCTCCCCCCTTCTCCTTCTCCCCTTTCTCTCTCCCCCCCCCCCCCCCCCCCCCCCCTATTATAAAATACATTTGCCCACATTTTTATAAAAAAAATATGATTTCAATGTGCAAAAAATATACTCCTATTAAATATTTATCTTATATCCATAATATTAAACCTTTTTACTTACGAGGTGTGTAAATTAAGTAATGAGATTGGCAACTTAGCGCCCGATCTAGCAACACTGCGGAGACGGGACTTGGAAGGGCAGTAGGTTAACGTGTAATGCACCTTCAGTACAAGATTTAACTTGTTAGAGTCATTTGTTTATTCTTTGTGACTCTTTTCGTAAACCGGTTTTTCTAGTGCGTTTTAAAAATGAGTGACATTCATTCTGAGCAACGATGTGCTATCAGGTTTTGCTTCAAACTTGGACGCAGCGTAACGGATACTTTTGCAAAACTTCGACACGCCTACGGACACACTGTAAAGGCTCAGATTTTTTGGTGATTTAAGGCATTCTTAGAAGGAAGAGGAGTCGATTGAAGATGAACCACGCAGCGGAACTCATTCATCTTCAAGAACCAATGAAAATGTCGATAGAATACGGTATCTTGTGCGTTTAGATCGTCGGTTGATGACAAGAATGATCGGGGAAGAGTTTAATTTGAAGCACACCACTGTTCATCGAATTTTGACCAACGAATGGGGGATGAGAAAAATCTGTGCAAAAATGGTTCCAAAAAACCTTTCGCAGGAAGGAAGGTGTCTTGACTTTTTGGAATCGATTGAAAATGATCCCCATTTAATGAAACGTGTCATTGTCAATGATGAGACTTGGGTGTTTGAGTACGACCCGGAAACCAAGCGCCAAAGCATGGAATGGCACACTTTAAGCTCTCCAAGAACAAAAAAGCAAGAACGAGCAAGACGAAGACCAAATGCATGCTGATTTGCTTTTTTGATAACCAGGAATTGTCCACAAACTGTGTATCAAAGTTTGTGCCAAACAGTAAATCAACACTTTTACAAAGAGATTCTGTAAAAGTGGTTCGAAAGAGGATTATGCGTGTGAGACCAAACAAGAACAACTGGATGTTGCATCAGGACAATGCGCCTTGTCTCACAGCCATTTCAGTAAACGAGTTCTTTAGCCGGTAAAAACATTGTTGTAGCACCTCAGCCTCCTTATTCGCCTGACTTGAGTCCTTGTGAAAAAAAATCACCTCAAGAGACGTCATTTTGAATCATCTTAAGGGGCGACCAGCTGAAGGCTATTCCAGTATACTTATGAGTTCCAGCACTGCTATGAGGAATGGAAAAACCGTCTCCAACGCTGTGTGGCTTCCCAAGGAAGTTATTTTGAATTAGGCAATACTGAATTGTAATTCTATTCGAGTAAAAAAAAATAATTAAAAACCAGTCTCATTACTTAATTTACAAACCTCGTACATCTACAATTTTCCACTGTCACCACTAAGTAACAATTTACGCCACTAATGGAACGAATCGTAGGTAATTATACTTCCAAAAACAAGCTGTAAATATTCTTCATTGAAAATCATAAATTTTGTCGGAAGATTGTACGACTATATTTTGACATTTTGTCATTCATTCTTTTCATTGTACAAAAGATCAGTTCATTCCCATTCGGATCGACATTTGCTCGACAGACGAAACGTTTTAATACCGAGTGTGCCTAACATTCAAAGATTGCCGCGGCTGCAGGTCAATGTCGAACTTGTCCTCGGTCTCGTGCCAAGTGCAAGATCCCCAAATTTTAATACTTTACGGATAAGTAGGTACGTTTCCACATCTGGTTGCTGTCAGCAGTTTATAACGTATTTGCAAACAATGCGTCTATTAAGGCAAACACTTCATTGAGAACGTCGGGGGGCACTAAATAGCGTAGCGTGGGATTTACGATCTTAACTTTTTATTGTCAGAAAACGTGTCGGACATGTATATATAGCCCGATATTGCTCGTTAATATCTTCCAAGAAATATCTAAGAGGTACTAAAAGTAGTTACATTTTTTAATCACCCTCTCATTTTTTAGTTCTATGTGGGTTCTAGTGAAGGAGTGTTTGCACTATTTTTGCGATTTTTGAAACAATTTCGGCGTATGAGACTTGTTGCGTTCAAAAGTTCCGTTAGAAGTTCTTCAGTTCACTGTGGACAAAAATGTGACAGACCTCGTTCGAAATATTGGGGTTTGTCAAAATTAAAGCTAATCGAGACGTACTTGAGGTCCAAGAAAAACTGAATGCTTTGGTACTGCTGTCAACTGAAAACTGTACTTTTTATTATTAATTTTTCGTTTCATGAACGAATTTCTATATGAAAATATGTTTTTCTGGGATCATTAGATGGCTGGCAGTTGAAAGTGCCATTTCAGTGATAATTTTTTAAAATTTCTAAAAAATAATAACGTTTGTATTATAAAATAAGGTTTTCTTATTCTTTCGTATTGTTTGAAAACTTTTACCAATGAAGTTTTTTTACTGTCATTATCAGTAGAGATGTCGCAGTCCTGAAATTATAATTCAATGCATTATTCAAGCTGCGTAGAAAATTGCGAGTTTTTTCCCTTACAATTTGAACGCGTTCTTTTCTACTGAAATTAATGATTTTAGTCCACGTCGTTAGTTCTGGGTCATGTTGAGAGGGAGAATCGAATGTAGTAGTAGACTTGTTTCAGGTATATGTGATTGTGGCGCTGAAATCATAATTAGCGACTCCGAAAATCCTTACATATAAAATTTAGCATTTATCTGTTAATTTTTGAAAATTGGATCCGCCATTTTGAACTTTGAAAATCTGATTATAGATTCGAAAATTTTGTCCGCCATATTGGATCCGCCATTTTGAATTTTGAAAATCTGACTTTAAATTCGTAATCAGTGGCCCCAAAAACTCGTATGACTGACGCGACGTACCTACATATATATTGTTTTAGCGTTGCCGCTTCGAAATTCTCGGAATTGTGACTATAATATCTTGACACCCATTTTTTTTAAATACGCGTCTTGAAGCGTACTTTCCAGATATTATAGTCACAATTTAGAGAATTTCAAAGCGGCAATGCTAAAACAACATATACGTAGAAAACGTATCGAAAAAAGGTAGTCGCGTAGAAAACATTATAAAACTGGCCCAAATTAATATTTTTCAAAATCTCAAAAAAGTCTCACAAACTTGAAGATTTATGATTTTTCTAGTTTTTTTTCAAATTCATCGCCAGAATCTCAGAAATATGACTGTTTGTTTTGCTCTGAATTTAATATTTTTTTAAGTATTTAACAAACAATAAAAATCCTTTTTTTGAAAATTGATTTTTTTTCTAACTCTTGTATCTCCTTGAAAAAAAATATAAAGCACTTTAATACTAGTTTTTAGGTTTAACACTAACCAGACGCCCCCCCCCCTCTCCCCTCACCAGATATACACACACATCTTCCGTTCGGATAAATTTTACCCAGTGTAACTCCAGAGGGTTAAGGCTGGCAAAAAAATTTCGATCGTTAATTACTCGAAAAGTTATTAATGGATAGGGTTGATTTTTTTTGTAACTTCATACAACAAATAGCAGTCCCTCCAAAAAATTTCATGATCATAGTCGCCCTACTTTCGCAGTAAAAAAATAGTGAAAAAAAACACTTTCTTAACTTCAGCAGTCATTTGCAAGTTAACAATAGTACTTGGAGACTTCGGGTTGGGCTTGCAATTTTGGTAATTCAATAGGCTACAACTTCTCAAATGGCTATATAAACTATAAGCGAAAATGTGAAAAAAATCTTTTTTTTCACAAATTGTTAATTTAAAAAATTGGCGGACGGTTTCAGCGCTACGGACCCCGCGCATTGTGTGCTACGCAAAAAAATATATACCTAGAGAACCGTCAAAACTAGCCCTATATATTTCAAGAACACTTTTTGATGATTTTAGCTCCCTGCCTACTGGACTATGTCCGAGACGCGTTCGCGTCCGATTTTTTTCCGCGAATCGAGACGTTCCGCCACTGCGGCCGGCGTGTTCAGATGTGTCGTCGGTAAGTAGCACGCGGCACACTTAGCGGGCAAGGGGGGCGCGGGGCGCGGCAGCTATGCGGACACGCTTCCTACATTGACGGACGTGGTGCGCAAACGAGGACATTGTCATCGTCGTCCACGACGCCGAACCGCCGGTTCTTCTCGCCGTTCGCACTCTCAATCTGTTTCGGTACTTGGCACTGCCAGTACCGAAGTTGCCATCCTTGCGTCTGCCGCTGGCGAACCCGCCGGCACAGCTGGGAAAAACACCTTGAAAAAACCAACTAAAATAATTTCTTAGGATGCTCAAGAAAAAGTATCTAAGTTACTTGGACATCTAGATGTTTGTTTAGAAAACTATCCTCAGAAAATTGATAATTACAGACCTATATCCGTAATTAATAATATTGCAAAAATATTCGAACAGTGTTTTAAAAAGCGACTTGTTGAATTCTTTGAAAAACACCATGTAATAACAGAAAGACAGTTTGGTTTTGTTAAAAAATCTAACACCGAAAATAGTATAATGGACTTTGTTAACACAACTGTAAGAGCCTTGAATAAATCATCTGAATGTTTAGCGGTTTTTCTAGATATAGCAAAGGCCTTTGATACAGTTAACCACCATATACTAACACAAAAATTATACAACTATGGCATTCGAGGTATTGCATTAGACTTAATGAAAAACTATTTAAATGAGATAGTTCAACAAGTTAAGATTGGAGACGAAATAAGTACTGAATGTGTAGTACAGACAGGCGTACCACAAGGAACAGTATTGGGACCAATACTGTTCCTTGTATATATTAACAGTATATCAAAAATAAATAATTTTAATGGTCATATATTGTGTTACGCAGACAATACAGCATTAATATTTACTAGCTCTACATGGGAGAACGTCAAATGTATTGCAGAATCAGAAATGAAAAAGATTTATACATGGCTAAATTATAATCTGTTATCATTGAATCTCAAAAACTTTCTCTCCTACACTTCGAGATCAACCAAAACATTTCAATATTAAGTTACACACTTCCCGTTGTGATAACAAAGATAAAGCCATTCCTAAAGCTTTACACGCTTTGCAGTTTTTAAAATGATTTTTTTGCATTAGTGCGTAAATACGGTTATAGATCTTACATAAGAATTGGTCAAACTGTAGGTCAAAATTTGCTTTATTTCTCTTACTTACAAAACAGGGAGTCCTAGAATTATTTACACAAACCATGTGCCCGTACATACGTACGCCACTCACTGTGCCTGGTAACAGCCGCTGGGACTCCGTGTCCGTCTGCTGCGTGCAAGTTCGAGAACAGCTATATACTATTTGTCCATATATCGAGGCGACAATTCCGTTGTAGAAACTTAGTATTTAATGTTACCTCGATGCGAGCCGACCGGACGAGAGCTGAGTTTTAAATCATTTTATGTGTCGTGAGTGACTAATTAATAAAAATTAAAACCAACCCTATAGGCGACCGAAAATTAAAAACCGCCTTTACCTCGAATAGAACGCAAATGGTACGCTAATTTTGACGAGCAGTTTATTTCGTAGACACCGAGAGTGCGAAAAATTTTTTTTGATTCGAATATCCATCAAAAAAAATATTACAGGTACTGTTAGAAAAGAGGAATTTTGGTTTGATTTGTGCATAATGTCTTGCGCATGTAGCTTTTCGTGGAACGTGGTCGACAATATTCACTTTAGACGTTTTTTGCCAAATATGTGTCCGATTTTCCATTGTCAAGTAGCCATACAGCGCGTAAAACATAGTTACAGAAGACATATTAACGTGTCATGGGAAATATCAAAGGATACATGTGTAATAAATTTATGTGGCTGACAGTGGACGAAACAATAGATTTCTGCGCTAATAAGGTCGTTAATGTTCTGATACTAATTTTAGGTATTTCAGATATTTGGCCCCCGATATTGATAGCTAGTAAACAGGTTTTGCAAAGAATGACTAAAAGTATAGAAATAGTAGTAACACGTGCAGTGTCCTCTGTAAATGTAAAAAATGTACTGATGTTAGTAACAACCATACAGGGTTTGTCCGGAAAGTAATGTCAGTGAGCTTTGAAAAATGGTTTTTAATGGTTCTATATGTGCAGATCTTTAGAAACTTTCAAAAGACATTCCTCCTGCGTCCACACATCGGTTCCAGCGGGTCTTTTACGCATCAAAAGCCGCACGGTAGTCGTTTTCCGGAATCGAAAACGTCGGTGCAAGCCTTCTGAATGTTTTTCACCGACCCAAAATGCTGTCCTTTCATTGGGGTTTTGAGGCGCGGAAACAGAAAAAAGTCTGGGGGGGCACATCGGGGCTGTAGGGAGGCTGGGGCACAACAGTGATGCCTGCCTTGACGAGGTAATCGGCCACGAGGAAGCATGAGTGCGAAGGCGCATTGTCGTGGTGAAGTTTCAAGGATTTTGAGATGTCTGGGTGGACGCGATTCACCCTGCGTTTCAGCCGCTTCAACACCTCGACGTAAAACTTTCCGATTACTGTTGGCCCCTGCGGAACGAACTCATGATGGACCAATCCCCGGCAATCAAAAAAGACAACCAGCATTGTCTTGATGTTTGACCTGGACATCCTGGCCTTCTTGGGGCGAGGGGAGTTCGACGTGTGCCATTCCGCACTTTGCCTCTTCGTCTCCGGATCGTATTCAAACACCCAACTTTCGTCCCCGGTAATGACGTCATCAAGGAAAGCGGGGTTGTCTTCGCAGGTGTCCAAAAGTTCTTGGCAGGTTTCGACGCGCCTCGCTTTTTGATCGTCCGTTAGCACTTTTGGCACGAGCTTCGCGCACACCTTCCTCATTGCTAAAGACTCCGACACAATTTCGTGAACAATGATTTTCGTAATGTCTAATGTTTCGGAAATTAAACGGACACTTAGACGACGGTCAGTGTTCAACAAGTCACGCACACGTTTCACATTGTCGTCGGAACTGGAGGTTGATGGCCGTCCAGCGCGATTCTCGTCGTTGACATATTCCCGACCTTCTGCGAAGGCCTTGTACCACCGGAAAATTTGCCTGTCCGAAAGACAATCGACGCCGAAAGTCTTCTTCAACATTGGAATGGTTTCCGCAGCACTCTTCTCCAGTTTCACACAAAACTTGATCGCCATCCGTTGCTCAAGCGAACGTTGCATTTTTTCTTGCACCGGGTCACTGTAACGACTCTCAAAGAACGAGTGATGCGACCGCTATAACGACCGGTAGCCAACTGACGCTTGTTGGATCTTGTTGCCAGATCCCCCCACCACAATCTCAGCACGTAAAGTGCGGGCTGGCGCGTACAGCCTCGGGAAAAAAATTCACTGACATTACTTTCCGGACAAACCCTGTGTATACAATATGCGTGGTGTGTCGTCCTCTGGCCATGTGAATTATTTTGAATTTGCATCTTTAACTTCAGTAGATGGTGAACGATAATTTTCCTCTACAATCATATATACAGGCCAAATCGCTTACATTTAACGAGAAGAAATGCAAAACTACTAGTTGTGGCAACGTAAGCTCAAGCAATGAAGAGAAGAGATGTTTCTAAATGACACAAGCGACAGGTATGTACATTATTAACACATTTTTACTCCTGTCTTTTTGGTTTCGCATATGTCCTTCCGTCAATGACATGACGGATTACGAGGGATTAATAAAGACTAATAAAGATATTGAAGTGCGACGAAAGCGACGTCAATTGTTTTAGGAGGAGTTGTAATCAACGTTAAAAATGTATCCCCGGTAAAGTCTCAGCAGTGCCACCCCAACTGTTTTTCTTTTTTTTTTTCAAATGGAATTTCTTACATTTTTTATCGATATCTTTATTAGCAGAGGAGTTATGCCACCCGGTAATTTTTAATGCAATTTTTGTCCTACCAGGTTTATTTCCAAAAGTTTCCTGGTTTCCAATGATTAAAGGAAGTTCTCATTGTAATACCCCTTACGTAAAATTGTAAAAAACAAGTTTATGTGAGAGGTACATGCACCTATTATTTGTCCCATATCATTAACAGTGGTACATTCTGTATCAGGTTGCAAAACTTTCATAGTTTTTTCTCCTTAAAAAAAAAAAAACATATATATGTCTCGTGTATACATGTGCATGCACTCTTAACATTGCCTAATGAACGAATCATTACCGAGTGTACTATGAGGAAGCTTTATGCCACTGATTTGCAGATTAGGTAGTCTTTTTCATTATAGACTTAATGTAATATGTTAATAGGTCTACACCAAAAACGGTCGGTGAAAGTTTATGGTAGTGACATGGGTCTAAATTGGGCGACTTTTTGTCCTTCTAATTAGATGACGTCACTTGTAATAATATGATTCGTCATTTTCAAATTGGATTTATAAAATTAACAAGGCTGTTCCAAGTTTACAAAAATGTATTTACCAACTAACGTCTAATATTTATTGAGATCAAGGTTATTAATAGGAACTTGCAAAATTGTGTTCTTTAAGTACACCCACAAAAAAGAAATCACATGGTGTTATGTCAGAGGATCTTGGAGGAATGTCAGAGGATCCATGGATTCTTGGAAAATCTAAATTCAAGTTAGAAATTTAGGCTCACCAAGGGATTAAGGAAAATTTTCTCAGAGTTTAGTTAATGAAAATTGGGTCGATTATTCTCCTTTGACTGATATCACGCCAAATTTTCTGCGCATGAAGAGGGGCTTCGACTTTTCGAAAATTGTCTGGTTTCTCAGAACTCCACATTCTCATAAACCCACTGCAAACTCACATAAACACATATAAAACCATGCTTCGTTGAAGAAGAAAACTTTGTCCAGATTGTTGTCACCAAGATTATTACAAAATCACTGACAAAACTTTGCTTTACGAGGGTAGTCAACTCTCAAAATAATAGGGACATAAGTGTATGTCTTTTTTAAAAAAGTATGAAGGTACTGCCGCAGCTGGTTTTGCACTTTTTGACTTGTATCTTTCATAACTTGACATATATTTTCTTTCAGCATCTCAGTTCGCACTGTAGGCCTGCCACTACCTTTCTTTCGTTCCATACTTTCTGTTTCCCTAAGCAGTTGGATAATGTAGCGAAGAGAACAATTGAGGAGCTTGCTGCAAGAACGATGCAGCTCCATTTTCAACGCATGACGAGGTTAGCTGCTTATAATTTCGATAAAAATACTAGATGTTATTTAACGCAAATTCGACGCAGCTCAGCATATGTCAGTATGTATACTCCATGCACTGAGATGTGTGGGATTTGCGTTAAATAACGCCTAATATTTTTATCGAAATTATAAGCAGGTAACCTCGCCACGCGTTGAAAATGGAGCTGCACTGTTCTTGCAGCAGGGTCCTCAATTAAATTACGAGGTGTGTAAATTAAGTAATGAGACTGGCATCATAGCGCACGATTTAACAACACTACGGATACGAGACTTGGAAGAGCGGTATGTTAACATATAATGCACCTTTAGAACAAGTTTGACCTTGTTAGAGTCATTTGTTTATTCTTTGTAACTGTTTTCGTAAACCGTTTTTTTTTCTAGTGCGTTTTAAAAATAAGTGATTTTTAATTAATTTTGAGCAACGGTGTGCTATCAGGTTTTGCTTCAGTCTTGGACACAGTGCAACGGATACTTTTGCAAAACTCACATTTAATGTTTTCATGATTTTTGGTATGCAAGTGAAAAATATCTTCCCGATCCGTTGTTTGTATTTGAGACCTCGGATATTTGCGAGAAGAAAGCAGATTTGTGAACACCTTGTGATTTATAGACGTCGATTATAAAATAAATTAAAATAATACAATGTTTTTTTATGACCAATTTCTTTCTAATAACATGCTAACAATGATAGCCACTTTCTCCTTCGCGAACAGTGCCTTGCGTGAAAGGGGTATAGATGCACTACTGGTTTACATACATAAGGTATTAATCGCGCTGAAAGATCATGTATGTTTTATTAATAATTCGTTCGGAATTCGAAACCGAAATTCGAATTCGAAATTAAAAGGCGCCCAAATACGAACGAAATTTGGGGATATTCTTCAGTTATTTTAATACAATGTGCATACTGAGTATTCATACAATATACATACGTACAACAGTTTCTATTATAAGCTAGAAAATATTAATGAAAAGCACGATATAAGTATAGAATAAAAAACATACTATTAGGTTTTATTTATTGACGCGAATGAATCTTGAAATATTTGAAAGAATTGTTGATAAATAATTAATAGAGATTAAAGATAAATAATAGGGCATAATAATTTATTTATTAAGAAAATATCAATTCATCAATTAATTGATGAACTATATTGAACATTTCACACATTTTGCATTAAACATTCACACATTTATGGGGGAAATACTAAACTCATAAATTTTAAAGAGGCAGCAAGCGAAAGATTATGTAATAGTGAACATACATATCTCTTAAGTACAGTAAAAATATATGTTTACAGAATGATACTACCTAGTAGGGACATAAATACTGTTACACACATTTTATGCGATAAAATGAAAACTACAAGATATATTTTAATAAAAATTTACTGGGTTATTAACAAATGTATATGACATATAATGGCATGATATTATTCAAAATTCGGCCACTCGTCAATGGCAGCACGCACCTCGTGCATTGGAAAATTGGCCACAGCTCGAGCCATAGCCCTTTTCAGTGCTTCAATATTACGGTATCGTTTGTGACATACCATGTCTTCCAGAGCAGCCCACAACTTATAATCTAAGGGGTTTAAGTCGGGGCTTGCAGATGGCCAGTTTTCGATGCTTATAAAATCTGGCACATTGACACTGAGCCAAGTCTGGGTACTTTTTGCCTTATGAGCCGGCGCAGAATCTTGTTGTCAAACCATTAAACGGCACTCTGTTTGAAAAGCAGCCGTGGACGTTCCAACAAGATTCTGCTCCGGCTCATAAGGCAAAAAGTACCGAGACTTGGCTCAGTGTCAATGTGGCAGATTTTATAAGCACCGAAAACTGGCCATCTGCAAGCCCCGACGTAAACCCCTTAGATTATAAGTTGTGGGCTGTTCTGGAAGACATGGTATGCCACAAACGATACCCTAATATTGAAGCACTGAAAAGGGCTCTGGCTCGAGCTGTGGCCAATTTACCAATGCACGAGGTGCGTGCTGCCATTGACGAGTGGCCGGTACGACTTAAGTCCTGCATTAAGGCCAAAGGTGGCCATTTTGAATAATATCATGTCATTATATGTCATATACATTTGTTAATAACCCATTTTAACATTAACATTTAACCCATTTTAACATTAACATTTTTTATTAAAATATATCTTGTAGTTTTCATTTGTTCGCATAAAATGTGTGTACCAGTATGTATGTCCCTACTAGGTAGTTTGCAAGCTACCAAATCATTGTAATATGTCTTTTTTATTTAAATATGCGTGTTTCGCTGGTTAAAGTTGCAAATATGTTTTCACATTTATTCCGTAAAAATACCCCTCTTCCAAATGCTCTTCTCAAATTATCCACAACCTCCACAATAACGGTGTGAAAATACCCATCGTTTGTATAATAGTTACCACAACCCATTCTATCACGAGTACAATTATTACTATGAATATTTGAGAACACAACCATCGGAAATAGCATCATAATGTATTTGAAAATAATCCACTCCGCCACAAACCAGTGTGTGATTTACATATATGTATACAACGTCATTTTACTGCAAAATTCCAGCGTTTAAACTAATAAGCTGTTTAACTGTACTTAGCAGTTCTAACTGTTTTTACTGACTGGTTTCATGAAAACAAGAATCGAAATATTTTAATAAATCGCCCCGACGAATGTAACTAAATGATTTGTCAGTGCCATGTTTCAACCCATACTCCTGTTGTGGACGAATTGGAATAAGGTAGTACGCAAATTAAAAGTCTCCTGTCTTTTAACAAAATGCAAAATTCTTTTTTGAAAAAAAGTTTTAATAGGAGGAAAGTAAAGCAATAATGAGAGACGAACTTTCCCAGGTAGGTGGTACATGGTAGTGTACGTATGTATGTATAGTATTGTAAGTACGTACTATTTTTCCTAACAGTTTACCTTATGTATTTTTCGTACTTAGGTATAGTCCTTCTAATTTTAATTGAAAATGATAAATACGCCTGGGGAACAAAAAAAAGCGGTGCAACTTTATGATTCCATGGACGTGCATATATCTTTTATAAATTCGAAAATTGTGAAATAATTGTTTTCATTCAAATCAATATGGGGATTAAAATTAGCCTGCATACAAAACTCTTAATATTTGTAATATAATTTGCTGTAAATAATGCTCATTTAGCCAGACAATCTCAAAAAATTGTCTGTGTTAATAAACCTAGCTGAAATACACGTCACTGGCGCCTTAAACACATAGAGTTTCTAAAGCCGTAAATCATTTTAACGACATCGTAAAATTTTTATGGAACAGTGGACCGAATAAGTATTTGGATGTATTACATATAAAGCAATCCTATAGTACATATAATGGTCGGCATTTGCTGGTGCATTCGCGGCTGCCGGCAGCTCAGGCGTTGCCAGCTCTTCAAAATGTTCTTAAGTATAGTAATAATATACATAAAGTTGTTTTAATTTATAATTATTTTTTCCAGCAATTTTAAACGCTTTATTTTAATGCTAACTAAAAAAATTTATATCTATGTATTTTTTTTAAATATTTCCACACTAGCTTTCTAAGAACGTCACGACATACCGGTTTACTGAAGTATGAAGTATACTTGTATAGTGAGCTTAGCAATTTTAGAAAATATACCTTGCTTTTTTCTACCTATTTTCAATTTAGAATGGAAATAGAATACATGTTTTTTTTTTCAGAATATCAACTCCCAACTAGGGTTTTCATGAATTATCAGTCGTAATAGGAATCGCTACTTCCATATATTATGTATATTATTTTTCCATAATTGATTAGAGTAAGTCTCTAAAAAGATTAGTTTATACGAGGTGTGTAAATGAAGTAATGAGACTGATTTTTTTTAATTTTTTTATTCGAATAGAATTACAATTCAGTATTGTCTCGTTCAAAATAACTTCCTTGGGAAGCCACACAGCGTTAGAGACGGTTCTTTCATTCGTCATAGCATTGCTGGAATAGCCATCAGCTGGTCGGTTACAGATATTTGAATGTTTTCTATGGTCCCAAAATGACGTCCTTTGAGGTGATATTTCAATTTCAGGAAGAGAAAAAAGTCAGAAGGACTCAAGTCAGGCGACTAAGGAGGCTGAGGAGCCACGAGAATGTTTTTTACTGCCTAAAAACTCGTTTACTGAAATGGCTGTGTGACAAGGCGCATTGTCGTGATGCAACATCCAGTTGTTCCTCATGTATGGTCTCACACGCATGACTCTTTTTCGAAGTTTTTCAAGAACCTCTCTGTAGAAATTTTACTATTTGGATTTGGCGATTATTCTTGTCGTTAACCGACGATCTGAACGCTAGAAGATGTATTCTATCGACATTTTCATCGGTTCTTGAAGATGAAGGCCTTCCGCTGAGTGGTTCATCTTCAATCGACTCTCTTCCTTCTGAAAATGCCTTAAATCACCGTAAAACCTGGGCTCTTACAAAAACACTATCTCTGTAGGCGTGTTGAAGTTTTGCAAAAGTACCCGTTGCGCTGTGACCAAATCTGAATCAAAACCTAATAACACACCGTTGCTCAAAATTAATGTCACTCATTTTTAAAACGTACTAGAAAAAAAGGGGTTTACGAAAACAGTCACAAAGAACAAATAAATGACTCTAACATGTTAACCTACCGTCCTTCCAAGTCCCATTTCCGCAGTGTTGCTAGATCGGGCGCTACGTTGCCAGTCTCATCACTTAATTTACACACCTCGTATATTTAAGAGTGTGAGTTTTGGATATAACCTTTATGACCTGTATGAACTTCATGACATATGTATATGATCCATATAACCCATGTGACATTTATAACCTATGTATTTAGGTAATATTTTCCGTATTAGAAATGGACATTGTAATAAAAATGTAAAATGTAAAATAAGGAGAGGCTTATTAAAGTGATACCTGTTTGAATTCTACCTCAAAAACCTATAAAAGGACACATGGGCATATTTCTTAATTCACATTAAGATACAACCAAAGCAGATATGTACAGTGTGTCCACGTCAGTCAGTATTATAAGGGACTTTTTTTATTTATAACGTTTAAACAACTAAATGTTGTTGTTTTTACACGTTATACATGCAAAAAAAATAGCAAACGTCACCATGGTTAAATTTGTAACATTATTAAAAAAATACTCTTCATATAGTATTAAAATAATAAAAGATATTTAACAGTTCTTTATTTACTTTGTTTTTTTTTTAATTTTCCTTTATATAACAAGATAAAAAAAATGACTTCGTGATCTTTATGTAAGTGTGCCAATTCGTCAGAAAATGCAGTCAACTCCGGTTTTTTTAATCCACTCTTCTTCTATCTATACTAACGACAAGTTATTATCAGACTTTCGTTGCTTTCAAAGGGCAAATATTTACATCAGACATTTCTTCCTGAAACTAGAAAAAAGAACTAAATGAAACTCCATATTTATAAATAATCGTATTAAAAATAGTGGTGTTTATTACACAACATACTTATTAACATAATCAACAATAAAATAATAACAATAATTAATTTAAACTATTTACGTGTAGGCTATCTAAAATTATTTTGTATAGGTACTTAAACGCTAAACAGATACATTTATTTCTTCAAGCAACAGTGCCACTTTACATTCATTTATAAATTAGATAATAAAGTAATTTCTGTACATGATTATCACAATCATAAATTAATCCAGTTAGTCAAATACTGAGGAGATTCCTAACCAGCGACACTTCATACTCGGATGATTGATACAAAGATAGCCATGCAAAGAGAAAACATCGCATCACCTTTGACATTCGGAATGTCAGTTTGTAGGTCGCGTGACGTCACGCTCGCGTTCTTCGGTACCGTCAAAACTAGAATGCGATATTTTCGATCACACGATATTGGTGCAAAAGCAACAACGACATTTTTTTTATTGAGATCCGTTTGTCCAAGACGAATTATTGGGCAGAAGCACGTATAACACGAAAAGTTAATAGTATTAGGCTAAATGATAAATAAATAAGGAATTTTATAATACAAAATGTACAGGTATTCGTTGTTATAGCCGTTCTGCCTAGTATTTTTTTTTCTTAACGAAAATATATGTGCTATTATTAGAACAACAGCAATAGTTAATTTGATCGTAGGTGTTAATATACTGTATTTTATTCACTTTATATTAACCCTTAAATAACAGAACACATATTTCCGTTAAACAATCAATAAGATTTTACAATAAAAACATCTTTGTTAAAATACAAATACTCTACTTAAATATTAAGCATTTTTATCACAAAAACTGTGTTACAAAAATAACCTGAGAAAAATATTAAATATTTCCACAAAATACATTTTTCGGAACGAAATATTTTAGTCTCTTGGTGTCGTTCGATCAATAAAAAAATATCTAGATCAGCAGATAACAAAATAGGGAAATTATCGATACAAGAATAAATAATATACAGTAGATGTAACACCGCAACAATGCGCAAAAACATAAACGAAAACAGACGGGAGTGTCGACGTGCAAATTATGTAATTTTTTTGGTAGACTGCCAATTGCGACACGATCTGTCAATTTATGCAGATGGTTCAAAACATTTATACCAAAACTTCACATTGCAAAGTAATTATACAGGGTGCACCAGTTTTTTGTATCAGGACTTTAACACGTGATAGAACTTTTAAAATTAACACAAAAATCGTATGTAAACATAGGTTGTCAAGGGCTTAGTTTTCGAGATACAGAATATTCAAATTAAATTTTAAGAACAGATTCAGAACAAAACCTACTATGAACATCGTTTTACTGTAACCGCTAGATGTCGCTTTGTATAGTATACTCTACGAATTAAAATGACCACAATTTTTTTTTCTTAATGTACTAAACAAAACTGTGCAACAACGATATTAATCCAAATGTTTTTGTTCTTTTCAGAGGCAAAAATTATATTAAGATACAAATAATCAAACATGATACATGTATGTACACCGTTTACAATATTGCACTTGGTTGATCAAAGGCTGTAGTTTTACAGAGTATTGCTGCACTTATAAAAACGGGTTGAGACAAATAGGTCATATGCTCATAGTAATCATTAGGTATTATGATCGTTTGGTGGTTGTCATTAGAACCACAACCTTAGGAAGAACTGAACTCGTTTTACGTATTATAAGACCGTATTAAAAAAATATTTTGATTGAGAAGACGAAGATGAAAACTAACCTACATTTTCCTATTGTATGTAGGCACTCCATGTATATGTGTATTGTTCTCATTTTTTTTTTGCTGTAGATCCTTTATAACACATTTACTTATATGCCCAAAATAAATCCTGCATTAATCCGAGATTTTTACCTTTACTATTTCTTATTATTTTCACGTAGCAGCGAAAACCTAGCTATGAAAGGCAACGTTTGTGATAGCCATCACCTAGCCAGGCGTAATGCAGATCCGATGGTAGGCGATTTTGCCGGAAATTCTTTGTTGGTGTCTTGTCTCTATGAATGACAGTACTAACTATTGTTGAACTACTGCTTCTGCATTGCACAAAGTCGAAAACATTATGTTACTGAATTACTTTGTTATACATATATATGTATATTCGTGTATTAAATATATATGTATAGATGACCTGTATTTTGTAATTTCTAACAAATTTGTCAAAAATTTAATTAACCACGCCTTTTATCGTTAGACAACCCCAACATTTCATAGCCATTTTAGAATTTAGATTACTTATAATTAAAATAAATAGAAATAATCAAACCCTAAGCAGTCTTGATAAGTTAAAATATAGTATACATATAAAAAATATATACAGGTAAAACTTGCCCTGAAGAACAGAATAAAACTGTTGCCCTACACAAACCTCTACATATTTATGAGAGAAATACCACGAGTATATCACGATAGTTTGTCAAATAACATAGCATATCCATACCCCGCATATCCCAACATAATATCCAGCATATCCCAACTAACACATCCAGAGTAACAAATAATACTCACTCGTAAACATGATTTGGATCATTTGAATTCTTCCAAATTTTCGTTTCTATTAAAGTTACCGAAATTTGAATTTTTATTTCGTACCAACATTTCGTTTTTGATATTTGAAAATTTTTCAGAATTTCGTTTAGACATTTTTCAAAATGCAAGATTCGTTTTTATATTTAGTTGATAGCAATGAAGAAAAAAATATTTCGCAAATATTGGGTACTCAAACCGTTTCCAATCAGTTATGAAAAAAATGTTTAAAAAAAAATCACAGAGTTGCATGTTTCTGTTACAAAAATGCTCAATTTTTTTTTTTGAATTTTTTTATTCCAAATAGCGCTCAGAAAAAATATTGAATATTTTAATCAATATTTACATTAGGACGCTTTATATTGGCCAATTTTTAAGGCCATGTTTTTTTTTTGTAATTTTTGACGCTCTTTCACGTGGTGCTGCTTAAATTTAATTTTAGGTGGTGGAACATCGTGAAAAAATCCAAAAAACCGTTTTTTTAGGCAGTTTTTTGCATTTGTTTGGCTTGGATTACAGTTTATCGAAAAGTTACTATTTTTTTCCGCTAAATCCGAAAAAAATGAAGCAGTCTTAAAATTAGGCAGTTTTTTGCATTTAATGCAAATCCAAGCCAAACAAATGCAAAAAACTGCCTAAAAAAACAGTTTTTTGGATTTTTCACAATGTTCCACCACCTAAAATTAAATGTAAGCAGCACCACGTAAAAGAGCGTCAAAGAATACAAAAAAAAAAAACATGGCCTTAACAGTTGGCCAATGTAAAGCGTCCTAATGTAAATATTGATTGAAATATTCAATAATTTTTTTCTGAGCGCCATTTGGAATAAACAAATTAAAAAAAAATTGAGCATATTTGTAACAAAAACATGCAACTCTGTGATTTTTTTCAAAACATTTGGTTGAAAACTGCGCCCAGACTCGAGAAAAAACGAAAAATCAGACTTTTGAAGTTAGGAGCTTCTAGAGACGACGTGGAGGTCTGAAAATCTAACTAAAGAAGTATTTTTATGTATACTTCCGACCTGCCAAACCAGAACCTCGATTGGTTCAAGGGTCGATTTGACCCCTTACCCGGCTATAGCCTTTGAAAAAATTTAAATTAATGTGTCGGATGGTTTTGCCCAGAAAGAGGTCGATCTCCAATAACAGCCGCCAAATAAAGGAAACAATTCGCAGCGTACAACACTCCACACAATCGTACCCGAAGATGATAGAGAAGTAAGTACAGGTAATAGCATAGAACGTACATAATGATCGTTGATTTGCACCGACTTCACTAGATGATGAAATTGCACATTGTCCGTAATAGGAATATTACATATTTTAAATATGAGGTACCTTTTTTTATAGCACGTTTGAAAATACCCTGCCAAAAGAAATAAAAACTGTATATTCCTCTTTCATGCGCAGTACGTATTCACAGTCACCAGTCCATATGAACAAGATCGATCAGCTTGGTAACGTAGTTATTTTGGAATACAATACATACAAGTATGTTGTTATCGAAGCTGAATAACAATGCTCTGGAAGAATAATAGAATACCAAAATTGCAAATAATATTTGTAATTTTATATTCAGTATCTATACACGGAGCAGTGCTGATAGGGCAGTAATGAAAGGAAAGATTTGATAGAACTGTGTAGCCCAACATTCATTTATTTACAAAATTATTAGACTATAAGTGAATATTTTAAGAAAACTGATTTTAAGAAAAAGGTACGAGCCGAAAATTACAGGAATTTAGGTTTCGAAAGCGAACTAGTTGCAATACTGCGGCCTGCATCCGCACATCGTACCTTCCAGCTGTACTGAGGCAGTGTACAAAGTGGCGTTAAACCGATATTATATGCAGCAGCGTTACGTGCATTCAATTTTGAACATTACTATGCAGTTTCGGCGGAATTCGAGATGACAGGAGTTTCTACTTTGGTAGAACAACGGTGTGCATTAAATATCGCACGAAACACAAAAAGAGTGCCGCAGAAACACATCAAATGTTACAAATTGCTTTTGGTGATGACTGGTAAGACTATTGCCATTCCCATTGCCTCACGTGGCTTGAGAAGGTCGAATTTCAGTGGTGCTTCAGAGATGCTGAAGGACGGTGGCCGCCCAGGACGTCCTAGCGCAAGCAGTGTGCAATATTTGATGCGTTTCTGCTGCAGTTTTTTCAAATTTGACGCAAAACTTAACGCACACGCGTTGCTCCACCAAAACAGAGACTGCTGTCATCTCCGAACTACATGTAAAGGTAAAAATTAATGCACTTAATAAAGTTACATACTATATCAGCAGCACCATGTTTAAACTGCCTCAGAACAACTGGAAGGTATGTACGATGTTCAGAAGCAGATATATTCTGGAAATTATTGGTTCGTACCTTTTATATACGCCACATATTATTCCTCAAACTCTCAATAGAGTGAATCCTTCTAAAAAAGAAGTATATGTACTTTCACGCAAGTACTTTAAAGAGCTGGCTTCTTAAAGGATCTATAAATATGTCAAACGCCTGGTAAGTTTAAAACACAGTTGAATATTGAACTATTCCATCTTTCAATTCGTCACTGTTACTTCTTATTCATTCTAATAAGTGTATACTCTTTAAATGACTTTAAAGAGACATATTCCCCTGTATTAAAGTCGACGCACAAAAAGAGTGATGTCAGATACACGGTTTGTTTATTTCTTTTTTGGCGTTCTATAAGGTTTACGAAGACAAAATACAAAATGACCAATTCAAAAAAAAACTTTCACGTAAATTTACCGACTGTATCCGATGAAAATATCCAACCAACAAATAGTACATCTCGAAATATCTGGAACGTCATTTTTAAAGCACGCCTCGGACCGGAGTTCCATACTCCGAGAACGACGCGGACCATCGTGATCGGCAAAGATCTCGCCTTCGTAAACCCCGCGAACGGTGGAAGTCAATCGCGACCGATTCTCTTGTGGATCTGCTGGTGTTTCAACAAATGTGCCTTCTGTCTGAACGCCTTGGCGCACGTGTCGCACCTGAAGGGCTTCTCGCCCGTGTGCGTCCGCAGGTGGACCTTGATGTTGCTCTTGTTCAGGAAGCCCCTGTTGCATATGCTGCACCGGTGCACCGGCTTCTCCTTGCCCAGCAGCCCCAGCGCCTGGTCCGTCTGGAACACCGTCGAACTGGCCGCCTGCTGCTGCTTCTTCTGCGCCCGGCTGCGCGACTTCTTCGGCGCGCTGGGCGTGCTCGTGGTGGTGGTGTGCGGGTAGTTCTGCCCGAGCATGTCGGGGCTGCGTATCCGGTGGTCGTCTCCGAGACCGTGCACGCTGTACTGCGACATGAACCGGCCGTTCACCGTCAGCAGCAGGTTGTCCGTCGTCGACACCACGTTCGCCGGCGGGCTCGACGTCGAGATCATCTCGGCGCCGTAGTTCGTGGAGCTGGGCGCCTCCTGCTTGATGGGCGGCCCGTTCTGCAGCCGGTTGTGCAGCAGGGGCATGTAGCCGTGCGTCAGCAGCGTCTGCAGCGTGGAGCCGCCCTGCTGCTGCGTCTGCACCTTGCTCGAGAACTCCGCCGTCTGCTGGGCCTTCGCGAAGTCGCTGGTGCAGGGGATGACGAACTCCGAGATGCCGTCCTGCGAGATGATGATGCTCTTCTGCTGGTCGACGCAGGCGCCGTCTATCCACGCGTCCAGGTCCATCCAGCTGTCGCGCGAGCCGGTGGGGTCCTCGCTTTCGGGGTTGTTGTTGGGCACCGTGGTGTCCGCGATGGCGGAGCCTATGATGGCGGCGATGTCTTCGATGGAGGAGATGTCGTATTCCGCCATCTCGGTTTTCACGTGGGTGGCCGAGTCCACCGACGACTCGTACTTTATCGACGACACCGAGTCGGGGTTCACGCAGTCCGAGTACCCGTCGCCGGAGAAGAAGGACTTGCCGCCCTGTTCACCCGCGGAGTCGGCACTCACGTTACAAGTCGAACTCGACACTATGTTCTGTTCGCCGAAGCTGTTGTACGTGTTGTTGTTCTCCTCGGGGATTCTTTGGGATATCGTGTGATAGTGGTGGCCCTGGATGCCGTTTATGCTCAGGTTGCCCGTGTAGTGGGTGAAGGGGGGCAGGGGTTTCAGCTCCGCCAGGCTGTTCAGCGACTGGGAGCCGAGTATGTTCTCGATGGTGTCCATCGCGACTTTAGTCTCTATTTCACTGTCACTTTGACTTAGGGGAGGAGTCGAGGAGGATCTTGTCGGTGCCAAGATTGCTCATCGAACTGTCCAGGATGAGCTTGTGGGTGTCGATGAACTCGCTCTGGAGGTTGGAATTGGAGTTCTGCCAGCACGACGATGTGAAAAGGGAGTCGACCTCGTCAACATGTGAACCGTTATTGACTGCCATATTGGTGCTTTGGGACACGTTGGGATATTTCATTGTCTTCGGCAGCTGCGAGCGTCGACACTTTCACGCCTTCCCTTGTCGGTGCCGGTCACCTTCGCATCGTTTCGTTCTGTAACAATAAAACGCATCGTATAGTACAGAAAACGGGTAAATCTTGAGGTTGCAGTCAATTAATGGTGACCAATTTATATGAGGACTCTTTGTTATTGTCAAGCCATCGAAAATTGTATTTCCTTGATCAAGACATCTATAATGAAATATACAAATTATGAACTATAATTAAGAATAAAATTGTGTTTAAACACTTGCTTAACTAGTCAATCGAGACTACTCTTCTGTTTCTGGCTACTTTTGTGTGAAACAAAAAGGTGAGGAATACAAAAAACAACTTGTTACCATCACAAATTTTCTCTAAAACATTTGAGCATTTATAAAGACTGCTTACAGGGTGTTCCATTAATAAAGGGACATAGCAAAGCTGCTTTTTTTTTGTAAAAATATTGCGGTTTTATCAAAGTTGTCTTGCAAAAGTTAATAGTGGTCAAGATACAAGGTGGTCAAGTTTATTTTCTTATAACATTACACAATTCGCAATAAATTTTTGCACACAATTTAGAAATTGTTGTGTTTTTCTTTGTGCAACCAATTTTAATTTGTTAATAATTTTGACACAGTTGGTAGAGAGTGCTTTCAGCAGCATTCTCAGGACATACAAATCCAATGTATTTTTTTTGGGCGTTAAACAATGCAAAGAAAAGGCTCACAAACTCGATTTCTGTCAAACTTTCTTGTGATTCGTCAGCGTCATGACTGTTATTTAAAGGTTTATGGAAACCCCTTGAGAACCCTTTAAAATCTGCCACAATGATGACGAACCGCAAGACAGTTTGACAAAAATAGAGTTTGAAAGCACTTAGTTTGCATTGCTTTACTCAAAGCCTACTATGAAGAATCGTCTCATGGATATAATCATAATTAAAATGAGATGCACTAAGCACCTTGTTAAAAAAATTTGGAAACTGTTACTATGAACGACATTTAAAGCATATCTTTTTTTGAGCAAAATTGATGAGAAAATAGTGTTTTTTGATAAAAATGAAAATATTCTAACACGCAAAAAATTTACATCGGTTTTTATATACCTACTGAAAATGCCAGAGAAACCACCTACATCAAAATGACAAAATAAAATCCCTTGTCCCAGAAAAAAACCCACAGTTTTCAATTGTGTGCAAAAATGTTGTTTTTTATAAAATTTATTCAATAAAATCGAAAATATAATAACTTGGACACCCGTATCTGGGTAAGTTTTGGACCAAGGTAATTGTAGTTACCTCGCAATATTTTTACCCAAAAATCTAAAGTTTTACTGTGTCCCTTTATTAATGGGACACCCTGTATATAATAAGTTAACCCATTAACGCCCAAACAGACACAATTTTTCGTCCTTTTTGGAGCGTCAATCTCGAAGGGAAATTAATGAATTCACTCAATAAAAACCACATATCCTAATGTTTTCGGATGTGATCTTTCGATTTCCAGAATTGTGATTAATTGCTCTAGAAAAAAAATATGGCTGACTTTATGGAGAAAAGTACTGAAAATTTGGGTTTTCAATTTTTTTATATATATTTTTTTTAGTCCAAAAAATACTCTAACCTACTCCGGTTTGTGGAGGGAAGTGAAGGCAATAGGTGGAGTTGATAGGATTTTTTTTTGCCGATCTCAACTGACTCTAATCTTTTCAAAATGGCGGACATTGCATAAAATCTCATGAAATATGAATTTTTCTCTAGTATTAACGAGAAAATAATGTTATTGTGAGTTTTTCTTGATCCATAGTCATTTTCCTAATTCAAAACAATACCACAGAATATATTTGACTAAATTTTCAATTTTCAATGATGGCGGATTCAAAATGGCGGCGTTTTTCGTCATAAAAAGTAAATAGGAGTTTGTAATTATACTTTTCATGTCAATTATGTCATTTCATGTTTTAGTAACATTTTGAGTTATTCCTGGTGAAAAAAGTGTGAAATCCAAGATGGCGGACATCATTCTTGAAAATTCAAAATTTGAAAACGGGAAAATTACAGTCATATTTTACGTAGAATTCTGATGGAAAATGTCCTCTCAATCTTTTTCATAAAAATGCGTTCTATCTGAGTAAAAAATTATTTGTTATTCTAACCTCAAAACGAGGTTTTTTTCCGGTGTTGAGGTTCTCATGATGAAATCATGAGAATTATATATTATGCACTTAGGGATGTAGGCGCATTGAAGATTTTTTTTCCGACCTTCTCCGCTATAAATAGTAAATATATATTTTGAATTCGGGCGCATTGACGAATTTTTTTTCCGGAACTTCCTCGCATATTTATTCAAAGAATAGTACGTAGAACGTACTTTCTGGTGGGTATGAGAAAAAATCGTATATGCACCACGAGAAACTAGTAAGCTGTGTACTTTCGGCGAGTAGTTTGCGCCCGAGCATCCCCCGAAAATCGAAAGATCACATCCGAAAACATTAGGATAAGTGGTTTTTATTGAGTGAATTCATTAATTTTCCTTCGAGATTGACGCTCCAAAAAGGACGAAAAATTGTGTCTGTTTGGGCATTAATGGGTTAATTTTAACTTGGATTCCTTTGAAGATTTCTACAGAAATGCTTACCTACATTTTACTATAAGTTATTGGCTGCCTTTCATCAGATGCAACCACAATTTCTTATTATCCGCTGAAAAAAACTTGATAAATGCGTCGTGAAAAAATAAGAGCGTGCGATCTACTTTAACGCAAACCTGTCCGGAGCACTAAATACGTGAGAAAAATATGAGGATAATTATGCAAATAGTATTCAAACACCTACTTTGATAGCAAATCTGTTCAGTTGGTCACAAAAATAAGAGGAGAAACTTAATTTATTATTAAATACAAAGTTGTTTATGGCGAAAGAAATGTTAATGGGTTCCTCTATCGTCCAATCGTCCGTACAATACGCACATTAGTGCTTCATAAATCACTCTAAATCGGTACTTATTGTGGATTAGAATAATACTTCTGGTCTTTGAAAGGAACTGAGTCTCTTATGATTCTAGTACGTTTAGTTTCCTACAAATCTGCGCCTAAATCACGTAACAATTTTATTATATCAGCAGTATAATTTAATTTTCAAAGCTATGTCAGCGTAATAAATAGGATTAATAACACTACCCTGCAAGATTTTGTCCCTGGACAATGAAAAGCTGTTTCCGAAGTATTTTTTTTCCGCCGAAAACAAGTCCGGTCTCAGAATGGTTTTATCATGTCAGGTTTTTGAGATATTCTAACCTAAAGGTGCAAAAAACACTGTTTTTGATTTATTCGATGTTATGCAGCACCGCGATTTTTTTTTTTTTTCTCAAAAAGCTATGTGTGGAATCTTAAAGTACAAGTCTTCTTTCAAATGCCGTCGAGTTATTGTTTTTTTTGCTGAGATATCGCATTTTGAAATTTTCATGTTTGTGATTTTCACTATACCTGAAAATTCATGACATGTGTATATCAAAAGATTGTTTTTTTTTAAATTTTAAACATTTAAAAATCAATACCAAGTCAATATTTTCTAATGTCAAAAGATCTCGTTCAGAATCTAAGGTCAGATTTTAAAACTTTTTCGAAGAAAATTCAATATGCCCACCTCAGTTGACCAAAGTTACAATAGCGTCAATTGAACTATGATTTTTTTTTGTGAAAGAATGGCGTCTTTATTTAGATTATTTTGTATACTAGAAATTTATAGTAACATAAAAATAAAAATAAAGGTTCAAAGTAATAAAAATTAAATATGGTCACCATGAAAATTCGGAATATAAGTAGGATTTTTGAGATATTCTAAACCAAAAGTGCAAAAACTTAAATATTATTATTAAATATTTTTTACGTTTTTAAATAAAAAAAAACAAAATTTTGATATACACATGTCCCTAATGGGTTTTCAGGTTTAGGAAAAATCCCAAACATGAACATTTCAAAATGCAATATCTCGGCAAAAAAAAGATATTTGAGCAAACTCAATTTCATTCAAAGTATTTGAAAGAGGAAGACTTGTACTATAAGATTCCATACGTTTTTTTTTTTTTGAGAAAAAAAAAATCGCGGTGTGTAATTTTAGCCACTGTCATGAATAAGCTTTTTGTGTCCACTAAATAAAAGTGCCACCATATCCTAAAACTAGCTAACTGGAGGCATGAATTGGAATCTTGAATGGAATCAGTTTATTAATTATCGTCGAAAAAAGAAATTGTGCGCACAAATTAAAAACGAACAATCATTAAAATACAGTACGAAACCATAGAAATAGATACCTCGAAAACTACCTATTTAAAAAAATACATAATTATTTGATTCAAGATGATCTACTTATTCAACGGTGGTTTTGAAATTAACAGTGAATATTTTTTAAACATACTTTTCAGGGTTGCCTATTTCCGTGGCTTCAAAATTCTTCCAATTACAACTGTTCATTATTTATGTAACTGGGAGTACGACATCCATTTTCTTGGTAACGACTGATTCCAATAAAGATTATAATCCAAACTTCTCGTTAGTTAGCTTTAAAATACAGTCTTTGGCAGTCCTCAAGTTTAACTATATTACAACGATGATCAAGTTAAGTACTAAGTGTGACATCAGCGTAAAATACTTAAAAACAAATAGTAATGATGAGAAATCGTCATACTTAACTTAAAAGGTTAAAACACGAATGCTTAAACATAAAAGCCTCAAAGTTTTTTAGACAACTTTTCAAATTTTAACTAACACATATTCCCTTTTACTCGTAGTTAATGCATATAAATATTTTATTCAATTGCATACTTGTACCAAGACAAATAAAAAGATATATTGATTTATAAACCTCCTTAAACATGACAAATCGCGTAAGGAACTGAATCGAAATAAATAACTATGTGTAGGTATATTTAGCTTTGAGAATATGGGTAAATGTCATCGTATGTCGTAGTATAAATGGTTTATGGGATTTTAAAAGCATACTGGAATTTAATAATGAATATATCTCTTAAAGTGACACTAAATAAGCCTTTATACTAGCTGTGACGGATTTATTTCAGTACAGCGAACTAAGTAACTATGTACATGTATATATAGTAAGTAATTTTTTGTTTTCAAATTGAAAAGTTTTCAAACAACTTGTTTAATTGTGAACAGTTTTTCGACATTTTGCTTAGAAAAGGCACATTACCCACACATATAATATTTAAATTGCCCTTGTCAACACCTACTTGGTTTTTCAAAAGTGAAATTATGATATAAATTACTTTTTAATTAAACAGAACTTGGTCCCTAAAGTGCCAATTTCAAGTCGAAAATCATTTATAGCTTACACCTTTTTTCTGTTACTTATGCTGGGACACACAGTACAACAAACAGATCTTAAATTCTCATTTGTAACGACAAACGAATTAATGTAATGACGAGTGACGCTCGACGTCAGGTCAAGCAACCACATAATTTTTAAATCAATTGTAGCATCTAAATTCGTAAACTAATTAGTTTATCGATCAGTTATTGTTATTTAACTTTGTGAAATGGACCAATATAAGTACAGCTACCACAGAAATGCATACACTTCTCATTGTGATTAATGCTATCTATCATTTATAAGCTTAATCTAAAAATAAATTAACAATTCTTTTTATACGGTGATTGTACCTATGAGGTACCTCTAGTGTTCATCGATATCATGTCAGTGCGGTATATCTGACGGCGAATGATGAAGAATGAGCGTGTTGATTTGAATCCTAACCAGAAGAGCTACTGTGGTGTTACCTAGAAAGTACAGTCCTCTAGTGCGCGTAAATGGGACTAGACTTTAAAGTTGGCACCTGGCAATGAACGGGAAACCTCTCCTGGTGAGGATACAAGCCGATTCGCTCGATCTTTGTCATTGGTCGTCGAATATATCACACTGATGAGATTAAATAAAATCTAAATTCGGATCTGTCATTTCTAATAGAGTGAATAAATTAATTATCGCTTCAATCCTCTCTATACCTAGCGCATCCGGCAGAGAGATGGAATTTTTGCGGAACGTGCCATGTGAGGTGGGGTGAACCTAACGTTTTCCGAATAGATAGTATCTACTCGTTGGCAGATGTCATTTCAGTTACAATGGAACCGTGGACTACAACTCATCGCGTGTTTGTTTACAACACCTTCATTGAAATGGGCCGATCTGTGATTCAAACACTTTATTATTGGCCCTTACTTTTTTCGTGAAAAGGGACGTTCAGTTACTGTAAATAAAGACCGCTACCTAGCGATGTTACATTATTTTTTTCTGCCGCAATTGAGAAGACGACGCATTAACCTCAATACGGTACGGTTTCAACAAGGTGGACCTCGTTGCGTGGAGATGTGGAGTGGCCTCCTCGGTCCCCAGACCTGTCACCTTGTGACTATTTTTTATGGGGCTACCTTAAATCTCTTGTATACATAAACAAACCACGTGCACTTGAAGCCCTTTCAGAAACAATTGTCCGAGAAATTCGAAGGGTTCCACGTGAAATGCTTCATAGGAGTATGGAACAATTTCTCGCGTCGTCTACAGGAGGGCCTAGACAAAAACGGGCCCTACCTAGCTGACGTAATTTTTCGCACCTGATTACTTTTTTCCTATTTTCCACTATGTAACGTTTAAAAGTGTCACAGTCTTTTAAAATATTCCATATCTCCCTGCCGAACCCTCTACAATTAGTCCAATCAACGAGCGAAAGCCCCCATGTAAATTGGTCACTAATTCTTATCAGCAAACAAAAAATATGGTCGTATAGAGAAAAAAATTCTAAGAAAGATAGCGTTTTTTGCGACTCGAGTTTTAATGGCGAACATAACCAAAAAAATTCAAAAAAGTCAAAAAAACGATTTTTTTGCAAATAAAAAAAAGCTCCACGTCCTACACAAGAAAGTTAAATTAGAAAGTTGTAGGTCTTAAAAATGCGCGTCGAATGAGATGTGAACGAAAAAAAATCGGTTCATAAACATTTGAGAAACATTTAAAAAAAGAGTCAAAACTCGCGTTTTCGTATTTTTGCTGTATAAATTCCAATTTTGTTTGAACAGACTTCTTGTTAACTAAAAAATACAGCCCAAGACAGGCGGAAAATGACCCTTTTTTCAAATATTCAAAAAAAGTTATTGAATTATAACGATTTAAAAAAAAAAGACGTTTTCAAAAATCAGCTTTTACAGAGGCAAAAATGATCGTACAGAAACGATCGTGGGCTCATTTTATTCGCGAAGACTTGTACTTTCATGCTATTAAAAATCCAAATCGCTTTTATTTAATTTTTGCATAAAAAAATGCGTTGTAAAATTGTATCATTTTTTCGAAACGGTTTTTTTCGAATAACTTTTTTAATTGTAAATTTAAAGACCTACAACTTTCTAATTTAACTTTCTTGTGAAGGACTTTTTTTATTTGCAAAAAACCGCCATTAAAACTCGAGTTGCAAAAAACGCTATCTTTCTTAGAATGTTTTTCTCTATACCACTATATTTTTTGTTTGCTGATAACAATTAGTGACCGGTTTTCTCCCCGTTGATTGGGCAAAATATGTTTTTTAATGGTTTTTCGACATTTATCAATTTTTCCATTTGTTATAGTTTTACGCTCTATATTGTTCGACTATGGCAACGTCACAGGTAGGTAACATAGTAAATAGATTTATTACTCGGTGCCACGACAAGTGGTACCTACTTATTCCCATAGGAAACAAAATCTCGTATAATAATCCGACCTATGAATCCCCAATAAATATTGTGCAGTTGGCTTCGGAGTAATATTGACTTTTACGGCGTCCATAAACCCCATCGTAAAGGTGCGCCTCTGCCCACAACGACGAACGACGAGATCAGTGGAAGTGAATACGAGGTACCGTTACCCGTTAGTCGGTTTCGACGTGGTGGGGGCGCTTTGGTACTGCTAACATACTTCCGTGGGCAGACAGAGGAACTCCGACTCCCGCAAGCTGGAACTCTGATGGCGTTGTTGCCACGTTAACTCGGATATCGCAAATGTTGCGACTTTCTCATATTGCTAACTCGCGTTCCAATGGAGTAGAGCGCATTATTTATTATTTATTATTAGAGGAAAACAAAAAAATGCAAAGAAAAAAGTTTTTTTTTATTTGCATTTTTTGCAAACGTATTGTTGGTGCGGCATCTTTTATAACTGTGTGCAGTTTATTTAAATTATAAAGGAAAATATTGCAAAATGGAAGAGAAAAACAGATTTTGGCAATCTCACGTTTTAAAAACGAAAACTACGTACGCAACTACTGACAGATTTATACTAACAGTTGATAGGAGTTGTTCATTCAAATTCACCTATATATTCGAGCCATGTATGAGTTTAAATTCTCTATAACATAAAAAGTGTCTGCACATTTCTTCAACTTCAAATATGTGGATAGTTCGTTCAAAAAGTCACATGCTGGCAGGACAAATTGATTTATTCCTTACTTAGGGAAGCAAAGAAACCTCTGGAGATTTGCTCCTATACGCTGTCAAGATGTTTAATTAGTATCCAAGGTTAGAGAAAAAGATGAAGAAAGATGTGTTAACAAGCAGTTAACAAAGTTAACTGCTCCAAACATCGAATGCCTATCTCGAAGAGCTTTGTAACGGAAAACCCTTTAAGATCATGGAACTACACAAAAAAAATTATGTAAAAATACATAACATAACGTTGGCCACAAAGGTCCTACCTTAGGTTATGGAAAATTAGAATATATTTTAAAAATCACGTTAAATTTTTTGGAGATCATTTATTAGAACTGTACCTTTGCTATACTTTGCCACATTAATTCAAATGTTCAAAATGATTGTCATGTACTGCTGACACAACGACGTAGACAATATCTGGGATTCCTCTTCTCTGTATTCAAACTTGTCCACATCTTCACGTAATGGATTTCAGGATTCGGGGCATATTGATACACCAAGTATAGAGGGGAGGAATCAAAGATACTGACCGCTTAAAAGCTGTTATGACAGAAGCGTTGCATATTCTCCTTGAAACAATTCAGAATGCCACTGCAAGTTGGTTACGTCGTCTACGTCGTTGTGCAACAGTCCATGGAAAGCATTTTGAAAACTGAAATTGATTTGGAAAAGTGTTCAAAGCTACAGTCATAATAAACGACGTGTAACAAATTTGCTGTTTTTTATAGGGCAGCCTATAGTTGAAAAACAACAAATCCACAAGCACCACACATCTACCAACAGAGTTTATTGTCAGATTCGTCACAATGTCAATAGAGTCTAAAGATTAGATAACATCAAAACATTAGATTGACGTTGACGATGTACGTTGGTAACGTCTTCCTTTACACGATTTTTTTATTAATATTTTTTTCGTTTTAACACCAGAAACGAGCCACATATTTAAATGTTTTGGTATATGTAAATAATTCTAAAAAAAGTTTGGTATATGTCTGAACAACAATTGCCAAATTATTTGTAAAAGAAATAAATTTGTTCAATTAATAATGTTATGTTAAGTAAATAAAGTTTTTTTGTAAACATTTATCTTTCCTTTTCAGCTAACATAATTTGTATTAAAAGTAATCCGGTTATTCGTCCAAAATCTAACGAATTGGATTTCTATCCGGCAACGCTGCTCTCGTGGTACTCATATAGACGGCCCTAGCGGTATTTCTTGTACGTCATGTTTCGCTTCGGAATATTGTAATGATCGCTGATTCCGACACCGTTAATTGAAAGTGAAGTTACTGGACTCATTCCCTGGCCTACTCCCATTTCGCTTTGTTTATTTGCCATACAAACAGTAGTCTGTATATTTTTGTTACAGTAATGAACATCTTATTAACAGGAATACACTAACATCGACAATAATACAAGACAAATATTCCATATAGGATAAACGCGTTCTTTTAATGACGTGAGAAATGAAGACACAGCTTTTGATTGTTCCTATTTAAATATATGTACCTGCCTTTCAATCAACAGTTATTAGAATTGGACAATTCTAATGCACGATGCCAGTACATACTGCATAAAACCACAAGCATACACATTTACATATCTACACGGTGATTGTTTTATCTTAGGACTAGAATTTAGCATGAACTTATAAAAGAAACAGATCTGCACCAGAAAACACCAGAAAAACACCAGACGTTGCAACGCTTCGAATTTTTTTTTTCAGAAATATATTAGTCTTATGGTCTTCATCGTTGAAAATCGTCTTCTAATTTGGAGTTCATTTTTCAAACACCGTTTTTCGATATCTTCATTCATGTATTAAAAAGTAATAACTAGAGACCGCTGATCAAGTATTCTTTCCTGGTTGGCATTCCACAAATAATTACTGGCACATACAGGGTGCTGCTTAATTCTATGTACATGTACAGATAGAGGGTGCTAAGGTTTTACTTATAAAATCTTTAGCAACATGTATCTCAAAAACCAAACGTTTAAGGATATACGTTTATATGACCTTTTCAACTTAAAATTAGTCCAGAAATCATCCCTTAAAATAAGTACATAGCATTATGTAACACACTGTATGTGGCAGTGAGTATTTGTAAAATCCTAACCTAGAATGAATATCTGATCCGCGGTCAATACAGTACACCCAGAAAAGCGTTCACGACTGCAGCTACAAAAGGAATGAGCACAATTTCAAATTTTGTTTACTGTGGCCAAGGGCAAAGCTACAGTTGGTGAACTGTAGTTGTGACCCAACATGTGACTACAGGGGTGCAACATTGGATTAAGGTATGATTAGTTCAATCGACTTATTCGATCGACGAATAAGATCTACATATATATTTATTCTTATTTAGTATATTATACTCCTTCTTTCGGAAACACCCTGCATATGTACTATTTATTTTATAGATGCGCCCACCAATTTCGTCCAACACAAAAATGAAAAAATCGCAGTCCTTACTACCAGTCAAAATAATTATATTAATTATGATTTATACTCATTAAATTATCCTCATTTATATGGTAATTTTAGTGATATTCTGTATACAGTTCTGTCCAGTGTTGGAACGAAAAATTGCAATAATTCTTTTTGGGTATAACTGATAATGTTTCTGGTATCATATATTAATTTTGAGCTTGACTGTACTGCAAAAGTAATAATGGTAGATACAATTACCTGCACATCCAAGTAGTAGAGCTTAAAATTTATTGCAAGAGAATGAAAAATTTCATATTGTGCTTGAATGCAACTTTTCATATATGCGTGAATATATGTTTCATCATATTCGCAATTCCTTCAATCAATAAAAAGTAACAATATCTTAGTAATCAAAATCTCTAAATAAACTAAAAGTAGAACCAAAAAAAGATGTAAAAAGTTAATTCATAGTTACAGAATTAAATATTTTTTTTATAAATAATTCAAACAATCCTGCATTTATGTAATACGTCTCGTATTTATTTGTTACCAGCTATTTTTAAGTTAGTAGTTGATATTATTATTTTTTTTAATTTGGAATGTTATTGATAATTTTAAAATATGTTTCTTCTAGCTGTAGTATAGACCTGTTATTTGTGTTTTGTAATGTGTTTGTAACTATTTCACGCATCCCTTTATGTTTTATTATTGATCTTGGGAATCATTAACGGTATATTTGTACGAACCTTTATTTGTGTTTCTGAGTGCAAGAAAATTTATTGTGAGTAAATAATATGGATTTAAGTTAGGCTACTTATACCGAAATATTACGAGTCAATTGCTATTATTTGGGAGTGGTAATAAAAAAACTGCCCTCTAGAATTTTGACAAGAAACAGGGACACAGATTTTTATTTTTGTTTGACATCAGCAACAGCGACTAGATGGATAATAAGACAAAAATATTAGCTCTTAGTTTGATCAACCGCACAAAACAAATCGATATAACTAATTCCCAATTGATATAAAATACATATAATGCAGTAGATATACAAAAATTAAAGGTGCTGATTAGGGTTCGGAAATGTGTGCTACAACGCATGGCTCGGCACTATAAAACTCTATGATAATGAAAGTATAAACCGTATTTTTAAGCGCCTTAAAAAATATATAATAATATACGTGTGTATTTCTTGAGCCTGCATACGTACGCCACTGACCGAACCTGCCGAAGTCGCCAGGACCCGCGTATGCGCAGTAGTACGCTATCCCGGTGCGGGAGGGCAGGATATTCTAACGCAGTTTAACACGCGAGACGGCAAACATTACGAACCCTTCTTCCTAGAATTCAGAAACCTAGAATTCTGAAGATTTTACTTCTGTTTCTCGGTTGTAATTGGTTATAATTGGTTATAAATTATAACATTCATGAAGGGCATATTTTGCCATGTAACATTTCAATCACGTTATACTGTTTGCTATTGCTTGTATGTTTGTAACTGGCTACGAAATGAGAAGATATGTTAAACAATAAATAATAATATTGTCGTGACAAAAGTTATATCAAAAAATAAAAATTATAATATAACTAAGTAATTAAATACTGACCTATTTTATTAAAAAAAACTAGCTGTTTATCAAGAATGAGGCAAAACAAAATGACATTTTAAAAAATTCTCCTAACCTACATAACGCCTGTATATTTAGCAGGCGTTAGATGTCTAGACCGCCTCTATTTCATTTTTTATTCCTTCTGTGTCAGCAGAACTGCCTACATGATATATTGCTCACGTACCAAGCAATTTATTTAACGTTACAAAATTTTACATTTTTGCTTTAAAATTAGGTTATATTTCCACTAAAAAAAGGTACACTGTAATTTGCATACAATTGACTTCTAATAGATACAGGTAAGCCCTGTATACAAAAAAAAAATGTTATAGTAAACAATGGTACAATTTTTTATTGGAATTATTTATTTCGGCGGCTGGAGAAACTTTCCCATTTCAGTAGATAGGTATCAATTATCGTTGTTCGGTACGACCAAATGGAGCCACTAGTTGTTAAGCAATGGTCCCGACAATCAGCGAGTCAATAACAATATACAGAGTCCCGCAAAAAGGCTCGAATCAAGCACGTATACTGTAATTATAACGAACTACTCGTCAAAATTAGCATAACACTTTTTAAATTAGCGCCTTTCGCGTTCTATTCGAATTAGAGACTTTCGGTTTTTAATTTTCGGTAGCCTATAGGGTTAGTTTGAATGCCCCGAAGTCGGTATGCCATGACGTAAACGGTTCGCCGTCCACACCCCAAAAGGTCAAAAGAGGACGATTGGCGCTCAATGGCTTGGAGGGGTGCTTGGGTTGTCAAAGGGTGAAGGTGAGTTGTGGCAACCCACACCTATTTATTAGGCAGCATTAAGATCAATGGATTCGCCCAACAGAGGTCAAACTCAAAATCCTGCAAAGGGGTGGCTTAGGGGGTCTGGAAATGGGTTGAAGAAATGGGACAGAGACCAAATACACAAAACTTATTGAGGAGGTCTTAATATGTGCCGGGATGGAGTTTTTACCCGACAGTGTCCTTCTTAGTCAATTTTTTATGTCTCTGAAATTGCAGTCACAATCTTGCGAATTCAAATTTCGACATTGGGTTGCTTTTTGGGGTGTGGACGGCGAACCGTTTAAGTCACAACTTAGCGCCTTCAGGCTATTAAAACAAACCCTATAGTCTACCGAAAACTAAAACCCACAACTCTCTAACTCAAATAGAACACTAATGGCGCTAATCTAAAAAGTGTTACGCTAATTTCGACGACCAGTTTTTATAAAAGTAGTAAATGTATATGATATTATGTATAATAAAAGCAATAATTGTTTGTATATCCTGGCAAGCAAAAACGTTTGGATTTATTTAAATGTTCAATTACTTGTGTTTTTTTTTTTTCAATAATACCATAATCAGACGTTAATATGGAAATTTATTTATTTACCTACGTAACTACTTGTTTAAACATGGTTCAGATATTTATCAAAAATTCAAAAAATGGACAATCTTTGTTATTGTCATTTGATATCCTGATGGTTAGATACGGAGACCGAAAAGAATACTGTATGAAGGTTGTATGTTATTTACATACACTACTTAAATATACTATATACCTGTATATCCATTGTGCCACAAATTACAGTCTTCAAAATAATTAAAAAAACACGAGATACGAAATATCAAGAACTAATGTTTTTGATCACAAATCCGATTTCATCTAGAAGCTAATGCATCTCCTCACATCTCCTCACATCGAAATGGCGAATTTTTTTGGGTTATATAGCGTGTTTCCTATGTAATCTGAAAAACTGAAGCTGATACGTCTAAAAGATTTCAATAAGAAAAAGTCATATTTTTTTCCTAAGATTTTGAAACACATAACGTTAAACTTTTATTTCTTTTTAGATTTTTTTAGAAAATCTTTGGAGTACACTAAAATATTATTTTTAAATTATTAGTGATAGGCGACATATTTTGGAGGTTAATTGTTAGACGTAGATGTGAACAGCCACTATAATGTTTTTATGAAAAAAAAAATATGAACCCCTGATCCTCTGGCTTTTTCATATAACTTTTTGAATATATATAGCACATACAATTTTTTGAAAATGAAGGTGTCAGTTGATACTTTTGTTGGACCCTGTATTTACAAATCGTTCTGATCGATTTACAAACAATGGTTTAATCAAGCACTGTTTAAAAGCTAACGGGTTTTTTAACCTAGCGAATATTTAGACCGACTATCCGTTACGCAGATAAAGCCGAAAAAAATATAAGGGTCCCACAAATCCGACTTCGACAATGTTTTATTCAATTATTCAGTTTTTTATTACGGTTGTTTCCCGCATTTATTTGACGGTGACGCGTATTTTTTTTAGCTGAGCTCCATACTTTGTCAAGCGTTACACGCCTGTGATGAGTATTTGATAGTGTTACGGTATCGGTTAACACCTGTTATTTTTAGGCGGGCATGGGAACAAAAAGCCGGCTGATTCATTTCATATTTGTGTGCAGTAGCGCAATGTGATTTTCGTTCAGATGGACCGTGAAGCGTTTTTCGTACAGCCCGGTGAATCAGAGACGGTTCTTAGAATCAAGGCGAATACATTAAAATTAATGGACGAAAGTTTACCCATAAAGGAAAAGTTTGTTTTTAAACCATCACGTGCTTCTTCGCCTATGGCATGATCGTGAAATAAAACTTAATGCAAAAAAAATACTCGACTGTGATTTTGAAAATTTAGTACCTAAATATGTCGTGTTCATGTTCCATTCTATTCTTTCTTTTTTTATGTGGTCACGTTTCTTGCTTTTTTTAGGTGTACGAGGTGTGTAAGTTAAGTAAAGAAACTGTCAACGTAGCGCCCGATCTAGCAATACTGCGGAGACGGGACTTGGAAGTGCGATAGGTTAACATCTAATGCACCTTCAGTACAAGTTTGAACTTGTTAGCCATTTGTTTGTTATTTGTAACTGTTTTCGTAAATCAGTTTTTTCTAGTGCGTTTTAAAAATGAGTTATATTAATTTTGAGCAGCGGTGTGCTATCAGGTTTTGTTTCAGACTTGGTCACAGCGCAACGAATACTTTTGCAAAACTTCAACACGCTTACGGATACGGAACACGATAATTATGAAACACCCTGTATACACACCGGCAAATTTAAAGGAACGGAGATCACAGTTGAGCGCAATCTCTTAAAGGGACAATTAGCCTAATAACTAAAACAGTTTGTTTTGCAAAACATTGTGCAAAACATTGTGCATGACTTGACTTATTTGATCAAGAAAATTACAAGGATTTTTTTTAATACCATGTGTACCCCTGAGCCCCTTATAACAGCAGCCAGATGTTTTGGGATACTTCTGATGATGTTATCCAACATTTCTTGAGGCAAATTCTTCCACATGTCGATTACAGCAATTCTCACTTTTGTGTTTTGGGCAGCAGGACTTCTGGAAGTAAGTCGTTTGCCAAGCATATCCCAGATATGTTCTGTCGGGTTCAAGTCTGGGGAATATGTAGGCCTATACATTTCCAGTATTTCCACTTGGTTTAGAAAGTCAATTACACAACGAGCCACATGCGGACGAGCACTGTGGTTTATTAAGAGGAGATTTGCTCCGATATATGGAGTAAAAGGTACCATCGTATCTTGCAGAACATCCCCTGTGCACTTATCTGCAGTTAAAGGACCTTTGCCAATCACCACTAACTCTATGAGTGTCCCTAAACATATCTCACCCCATACCATAATTGAGCATCTACCAAAAGAAACAGTACCGCTAAAATTTAACTCTCCATTTTGTTCTTATCGACGACGATACAGTCTTTCCCTAGCATCAGTGGAATTTTTGGACAAACGGCTCTCATCCGTAAACAAAACATGACTAAAACCTTTAAAAAACTATATTTTTAAGAAAATTATGTCCATTCCTCTAAATCTGCAGGCATGCATATTTTATAAATTGGATCTGTCATTATAAAACTGACAGCATACATAATTAAATCAGTTTTTCATAGACAATTTGATGAAACTTCAGAGTAAGTGCAAAACCAGTGTTAAATGTAAAAATCTATTTTACTTTCTGCCACAATGAATGAAATTAATAAATGCTATGAATTAATTCGTAATTTCACACAATAACTGACAGCATACATAATTAAATCAGTTTTTCATAGAACATTTGATGAAACTTCAGAGTAAGTGCAAAACCAGTGTTAAATGTAAAAATCTATTTTACTTTCTGCCACAATGAATGAAATTGATAAATGCTATGAATTAATTCGTAATTTCGCACAATAACTGACAGCATACATAATTAAATCAGTTTTTCATAGAAAATTTGATGAAACTTCAGAGTAAGTGCAAAACCAGTGTTAAATGTAAAAATCTATATTACTTTCTGCCACAATGAATGAAATTAATAAAAATTAATTAGTAATTTCGCACAATAAGCCAAATCGATTGCAGCCTCGTTAAAATAACTGCAATCTTCATTTTTACAAAGCGTAGTGTCGTCTTTCCCACAAAAAAGGACAACAGTTAAACTTTGTGACTACCTTTTTTATTGCAACCTAATAATTTCAGAATGCAAAGGACCGGGTTCCCTAGCATAAAAAAATTGAATTTTACAGTTGTATAAATAATGTTGTAAGGTAAATAACACCAAAGTAAATTGGGTGCATTCAACCACAAAAATACTTCTTTATTTGGCAAAATGTAGTAGGATGAATGCTCAATTTGTTTACAGTTTCAGGCCGGCGCAGATATTTATCTAGCATTTATAATTGGGTAATTATTAATTACCGTTTAATTGTCGGACACCCCTACCAGATATGAATTATATGCATTTAAATATTTTAAATAGTTTTCAAGTTCTTACTCATTGTAAATATTTTTCCTTTAAAATTGTTGGTGATTAACACATTTCTTGTACAATTTGTGGCAAACTAAAATCCGTTAAGGGGTCAAATAGGTGTACCATTTGAATTTATTTTAAGCATTTTTTTATTGGCTTAAGGGGTGTTTCTGGTTACAAATTTTCAAAAAATCGATTTTTTTACCGATCTTACTAATAAATATCTTCAAAAACATGATACAAAAGGTTTTAGAGCAATATCTTAATTCTAAAATTATTTTTAAGTGTATACAGTAAGACTCTGTGAGAGAGCATTTTTTTCGACACTCGGGTGTGTTTCGATAATCTCGACTCCCCACCTGTTTTTAACATCTGCTTCGACCTGATTCACTCTATACTATGGTCTCTTTCTATAACATACATCTCGCTTGTTATTACACAACGTGTTAGTCTATAAGCAACGTATTTTTTTTCATTTCCTTAACAAAAATTTAAACGCGATTTTCTCGAAATGTTTTTTTAGGGTTGCAGGCCCGATTTAAGAAAAACTACTTGACCAATTGCTCTGATTGTTGAATATGTTATTGTATACATTTATGGCTATCGCATGAACTAGAATGGTTTCGATTGGTAAAGAATTTTCCGATTTTCCACCCTCAAAAATAGTTTTTTTTTTTCGAAAAAATGGCCGCCATTTTATTATTTTTTGATGACAAACAAATATTCTAGTTCATGCTATAGCCACTTCAACAAGGAATAATTTGCCATTTTTTTTCAGATCATCCAGTCGGCCAAAATCATGCCCGCAGTCATTTTTTGATGTTTTTTAAAAAATCCGTATGTCAAAACTTAAATTTTTAAAGATCTAAAAAATTTTTTTATAATATTCAAACGTCAATAAACATACCTGCAAATTTCCAAAACGATATCTCTATTCTTTCTATGAAAAAAAAAAATGTTTTAAAGCAATTTTTTTTGAAAATCGTAACCAGAAAGAACCCTTAAATGATGTAAAAACATCTCACTAATGATATCCAATAGCAATTATAGTCCAAAAAGTATTTCTAACGTATTTCTTCTGAACTAAACAAATTATTTTCGCTGAAATGTAGCACAATATATTGAACACTTGGTATAGCATATTTGAATTTATTTTAATTGCAGAGTATGGAGCGCCTTTTATTTTTCTACCAAAATTGAAGCCACTATCTAAAAATGTTATGATGCTTTTTATAGACCCTAATATACGAGGTGTGTAAATTAAGTAATGAGACTGGCAACGTAGCGCTCCATCTAGCAACACTGCGGAGACAGGACCTGGGAGGGCGGTAGGTTAACATGTAATGCACCTTCAGTACAAGTTTGAACTTATTAGAGTCATTTGTTTATCTTTTGTGACTGTTTTCGTAAACCATTTTTTTTCTAATGCATTTTAAAAATGAGTGACATTAATTTTGAGCAACGGTGTGCTATCGGTAAAGCCGGCAGATCCGGGCGGCGGGCCATAATCGTACGCGTCATACTACTTACTACTTGTATGTGCAAAAACAAAACTTATGAAAACAATAAACAGTTGCAATTTATAAAGAGATGCGTTAAACTTATCTTGTTATTTGCGTTGAGATGTGTGAAGACTTTGTGGGCCGCCGCGCTGTTTAGCCAGCTTTAGCTATCAGGTTTTACTTCAGACTTGGACACAGCGCGGTGGTGATGAGACTTGGGTGTTTGAGTACGACCCGGAAACCAAGCGCCAAAGCATGGAATGGCACACTTCAAGCTCTCCAAGACCCAAAAAAGCAAGGATGCGCATGCGCAAGTCGAAGATCGAATGCATGCTGATTTGCTTTTGTGATAGCCAGGGAAGTTTGTGCCTCCGGGCCAGACAGTAAATCAACACTTTTACAGAGAGGTTCTTAAAAACCTTCGAAAAAGGGTCATGCGTGTGAGACCAAACATCAAGACCAACTGGATGTTGCATCACGATGTTGTTGCGTCACACAGCCATTTCAGTAAACGAGTTTTTAGCCAGAAAAAATATTCCTGTGGCTCCTCGGCCTCCTTATTCGCCTGACTCGAGTCCTTATGATTTTTTTCTCATCCCGAGATTGAAAAGTCACCTCAAGACGTCATTTTGATAGAAAATATGCAAACGGCTGTAACCGACCAGATGAAGGCTATTCCCGTATATGAGTTCCAGCACTGCTATGAGGAATGGAAGAACTATTTCCAGCGCTATGTAGCTTCCCAAGGAAGTAATTTTGAAGGAGACAATACTGAATTGTAATTCTATTCGAATGAAAAAAAAATAAAAAACCAGTCTCATTACTTAATTTGCACACCTCATATGTAATTTATTTAAATAGCAAATATCTTCAAAAGGGCTGGGTTTAGGTATAGATTATGCAAGGTTTTGACTCAAAATTATGTTCTCTTTCCAAGTCGTCATAAATATATAGGGTGTTCTATTTAAAATAAGGAAGTGACTCGACTCCCAAGAGTAGGTATATGAACGCCCTCTAAATTTGTCGATATTTTTTTACAAAGGTGACAAAAAACTCGCAAACAACCTCACGTTTATTTTAACATGTTTTGATGTAACAATGATTCTATAGACTAAATACGCGCTAAAAACTCAGTCTGTATATAAACTATAAATAGGACCTACGGGACCCGAAGAAAAAATGACAGACTAGAATATCTAATTCTTATTACAATAGGGTTAATTCTTATTATCGCGTTTTTTTTTCTATGGTACCGGTCACAACAATTATTGTCGTCTGCAACAAACAAATAAAATTAAAGGCTTTAATGCATTTCATCTAATAAACGTTGCGGCAACGCTTATTACAGGTGCAAAGGTATAAATAAGTTGCGTAGATGATTATTTCTTAACTGGCTGGCCGGCCCGTTTCTGTCGGTCTAACGAATATTTCGCAAGAAATAAGAATCGAAGCGTTTAATTGGGCATTCTTACGTTAACGGCTATTCTGGGATTCTAGGGTTTTGTGGTCGCGCCGAATTTTTAGATTGTTCTGATTTTTGTCGACAATTATTTCAGATATGTAGAGAACCATTCTAATTATGTACATTAGTCTACAAATTATAACTTTTGTAGTCCCCACAACTTTTAGTTTTTATATTTTTTGGGGCAAGACAAATATACATACATGGTGTCCCACGATGACGGCCATAACTTAAAGATGTGTTGTCGAACTAATTTGAAGAAAAATGTCTAATGAACATACATATACCATTAACTCGATCATATCTGATCTATAAACATTTGACGTTTATACACTAAGCGCAGAAATTAAATTTTTTCTCGATAATCTCATTATAAAGGTCTTTCAGATAATTTAATTCTCTTTAATTTGACCTATCTTAGCGAAAAAAAAACTGGACGTTTTCCACGAAACACCGAACTACTACACTTTTCTCGACGCGCGTTTCGCCAACCAAGTTGGCATCTTCAGGAGAAGATTAAAACTAAATTCTCGCCTACACACTTGCACTATTTATAGCAAATTTGTTGCCACGGTTCACTGAACCGTAACTGTCTTTGTTTATCAGAGCAAACAGTGGACTGGTGGTAGTATCAGACCATTGTCCATATTCATACTATTGTTACACTTAATGATTTCTAAACTTTCAAAAGCATCCAACTGTCTACTGTTTGTTACATTTCTAATTAATTTTAAATTATTTATGTCTATCCTATGGTTGTTGTCAAAAGCGTGTTGGGCAACACAAGATTTTTCTCTTCTGCCATATTTCAAATGAGCCATGTGTTCTTTAAATCTAATTAATATAGATCTTTTTGTTACTCAGTCCATTTAATAGATAAGTTAATAAGGAAGCATACATTTAAGAGAACCCTGTACAATTCCACGACTTTTCGTAGAGATACTGACAATTCGAAATTTGCTTCGTTACCATATGAACCTAAATTCACCCGCGGACTATATAAAATTTTTAAAAATATCAATATCAATTTGGTTTATAATTCTAAAAATAAACTACAGACGCTTTTGGGTAACCCCAAAGATAAAATCAACAATAACGAAAAGTCGGGAATATACGAAATAAGTTGTAAAGATTGTGATCAAAACTATATTGGGCAAATAAAAAGACCTATATTGACTAGATTTAAAGAACACATGGCTCATTTGAAATATGGCAGAAGAGAAAAATCTTGTGTTGCCCAACACGCTTTTGACAACAACCATAGGATAGATATAAATAATTTAAAATTAATTAGAAATGTAACAAATAGTAGACAGTTGGATGCTTTTGAAAGTTTAGAAATCATTAAGTGTAACAATAGTATGAATAAGGACAATGTTCCGATACCCACCAGTTCACTGTTTGCTCTGATAAACAAAGACAGTTACGGTTCAGTGAACCGTGGCAACAAATTTGGTATAAATAATGCAAGTGTGTAGGCTAGAATTTAGTTTTAATCTTCTCCTGAGGATGCCAACTTGGTTGGCGAAACTCGCGTCGAGAAAAGTGTAGTAGCTCGGTGTTTCGTAGAAAACGTCCAGTTTTTTGTTTCTACGCCGAAGGTTCCAGTACCCACTCCGCTATCTTAGCGCCATGTACGATGATTTTTCGTCCATTTTTTTCGTATTTGGCCGAATTATCGCCATTCAAAGCAAAAAAGTCATTGTTGACTTTGATAATCAATTACTCCGGTAATAATGAACACACAGAAAATTCATGTAGGGTTTTGAAAACTGCAAAACATTCTTTACAAGCAGTAGTAACTGTTTTGAACGAAATTGTTGATTGAAAAAGAGGTATAAAATTGCATAATTAGGGGTATTTTCATAACTTGGCTTAACTTTGCAAAGGTTTAAATTGCTAAAAAAACTTTTAATTTTAAGTGAAAAATTGATCCTTACATTGCTTTTTAGCACAAACGACAATTTCAATCATTCCAAGCACTATAAAAAGAAAAATCGCACCGCTTTGAAACTATCAGGGTTTCTTTGGGGTACTTTAAGGTTGAAAAGTTGCAGTCAATATCCTTAGTCTATCGATTATTTGCAAAGTTATATCAAGTTATACAGATATCCCTAATTATGTAATTTTTTTACCTCTTTTTTCAATGAACAATTTCGTTTCGAATTTTTTTCATCACTACTACTTGTAAAGGATACTTTGCAGTTTTAAAAACCCTACTTGAATTTTCTATACGTTCATTATTTCCCGAATAATTGATTATTATCAAAGTCAACAATGACTCTTTTACTTTGAACGGCGATAACTTTATAAATTACTTAACCCACTGATTTTTTTATATCCCTTAATTTCAGTGCCGTGTATATACCACATGTGTGAATTCCGGATGTTATTAATATCGTTCAGGGTAAAGCTGGCTTCATCGCTAAACAATATGTCCCAACAAAAACTTATAACCCAATAAACAGCTACTAAATTCAAGGCGCGGGGCGTATCAACCCTTTGTAACAAGATTGAACAACGAGAGGGTAGCTCCAAGAATCCTGGTTCCAACGATATACTTTGTAAAATCACCTTAAAACTCGTTTCGGCCCAGAATGTCCCTCGCGATACACCGCACTTTGGAGGCTTATAACTTACGCTATTTGCGATTCAAAAAAATTGAATAAGACATATTCTTAAAGTTTAAGGCAAGCTCTTTCCGATCGTGTACACCAAATTTGCGAAATATGTTATTAACTATAAGAAAATGGGGATTTTTTATAAAAAAAAAAACGTGATTTTTTCGCACTGTTTTTTTTTTGGAAATCGAGTTTTCAAAAGCTTTCCGGCATGCCATCGACCTGGAACCCCTCTAACCGGTAGAGTAAATATCTGAATTGCAAGGATATACGGTTCGAAGTTTGATTTTTCATGGATAAAATTACCAAGAATAAAAAGTGCTTAAAATTACTCAATAAATGCATCTGAATTTTTTCAAAATCTTTCGAGGAACTTTTTTGATTTTGCAGTTCAAAATAAAAAAATCATTCATATTACTCCGGAACAATTCATGCGTATTCTATGGGTATGGGGCGAAGAACTTTTTGTTCTTCGTAATTTTCTCCGTGAGTTCAACGGTTTCAAGAAAAATTTCCGAAATATCAAAATTTTATCGAGTCATGTAAATGTCCGATGTAGCCATGCATCGATTGTCTGTCCGCCGCAAACAAAGTTTACGTTGCCCAAATATCACCACGTGAAGGTCGTCGAATATAGATAGCCTCTTTTTTACATTCTTTATTTTTTTATGATTTTTTTTATTTTTTTTATTTATTTTTTTATTATAGATCGATTTTTGAGGAGTTACACTTTTTTCACAGGTCCTTTTTCACCAATTCGGTCTCGTACATATCGATAGGCGAGCATATCGTATTTCTCCATGACCCGATAAAATTTTGATCTTTTGGAATTTTTTTCTTGAAAACGTTGAACTTAGAAAATTACCAAGAACAAAAAAGTTCTTATAATCACCCATAGAATACGTATGAATTTTTCCGGAGTAATTTGAACGAATTTTTGATTTTGCAAAAATTTTGCTACTGCAAAATCAAAAAGTTCCTCGAAAAATTTTTGAAAAAATTCAGATGCATTTACTGAGTAATTTTAAGCACTTTTTATTCTAGGTAATTTCATCAATACAGTCATATTGTCTGAGAAAAAAATTCATAAGCGTTTTCATGAAAATTTTGCAGTTCGCGCGCCATTTTGAAAAAAGCTTGCCTTGAACTTTGAGAATATGTCTTTTTCAATTTTTGTGAGTCGTAAATAACGTAAATTATAAGCCTCCAAAGAGCGAAGTACCGCGAGGGACATTCTGGGCCGAAACGGGTTAACTAATTGAACTTTGCGTTTAAGTACTTGCAAAATATTTTTTCCATTTTTATTTAAGGATGCGAAATTTGAAAACCATTTATTGGAAACTGAAAAGGCTGAATGGGGACATATTTTAGTATGGTGATCAAAGAATTATTAGGATATAAAAAAGTGAGGTACATTTTAAAAGATTTTAAAAAAATGACATGCATCGAATTTGATGATGATTTGAATACAAATTGGTTAAATTACCTTGAAATTAAAAATTGCTCCTAATTTTAATGACACCCGACTTTTAATTTTTTTGTGATGAGATTAGAATGCTTTGATGTTTTTTACTCCATCCACAGCACCATAGATTTAAAAGAGCTGACATTTTGACAGAACCTTCTAACAGATAATTTCGATGCCTCCTTTTTCAGAATGACTTGTGTATTAAAATTATAGAAGATATATTGGGTGTCCCATTAAAAAAACTTGAAAAAAGATTAAAGACTTTTTCGAGGACATAAGACAAATTTCCGAGGTATTTGCGACAATGAAAATCCGAAACGCATATATCTTTCCATTCAAAAGTTGTTGGGTGTACCCTGTCTTTGTAGATACTCGGTATGTTTTTACTTATCTTCTTCAGTTAGGTTATAAATATTAGTAACATTTAGGAAACAATTATTGCATAACAAATCGGATATTTGATTGCATCACTTTAATATTATTTTAAGAAAGAATCCTCGGATTACTCTAGTGCCCAGAGTGCGTTAATATTTAATTTAGCCGTGTAAATATTTGTACAATTTCACTTTACGCTTTTATCAGGATTGTCTGGTATATGTACTCTCGTTGTTTTATGAATCAGTTTTACGAACCGCATGTATCTTATAATATTACTTACAAAAAAAAAAAAAAACAATGCACTATATTTAGCTTTATGTTTTCGGCCAATTTTACGTTATTCTATTTTCAATTACCTGTTCAATTTTAGACGTGTACGCAATCGGAGCGTGCCGCTGTAAAAACGGTAATAAGCTTTTTCGTCCGTTTTGAGCAACGTGAGTGCTCCGATTTTATTTTTTCCAATTTTGCGCGAATAAACAAATTTTTTGACATACGGAGAAGCAATTTAAATTGTGAGAGGTGATTATCCACTACGGAATTTTGGTTAATCATAAACAGTCGTTTCGATTACACCCCAGAAATGTAGGGAACGTTGAGCATTATTCAGGATATACAGTGACGGGCAAGAGTCTGGAATAAAATATATCATTTTATTGCGGATTATTTTTAAAGAAATACACTAAGACTTGTTTATAGTTAGAAATAAAATATATGGAAATAAAAATTTGAAATGACTATAAGAAATAAAATAATTGGAATACTACGATATATTTGGTATGGTTTATATTTATTTATATACAAAAGAAAATAAAAACAAGATTTTTTAACAAAAGAAGCACGATCAATATCAACAGATTTAAATTGTCAAATGAACCCAACAAGTGAGAAGGTTTTCTTTCCAATATATAATGGAGTATTTACATTCAAAGAAGAGTAATAAATTTTGCACATTAAATACATTCACAAATTACACCCACTATTTTTTGTGCGAGAAATTAAAACTGAATTCAAATAAACCTCCATATCTTTTAAATCTGCTGACGTCCCAAATTTAGCTACAATTTTAACAGCTCTTAGACAGTTACAAAGTTAATTAAGAATTAAGTCAAAAAAGCTCGGATCGCTATTTTCTGCCTTTATCATTCTTATGATTTTAGAGAAGGACGATTTAAGCAAAAGAGTAAATTTTTGTAGAGTTTAAAGATTTCGTATGGTGTTGGTCTTTTCAACAATAACTGGTGTAAAACTCATAAATTTTCATACATATTTCCTTCTTTCCTTTTATTTTTCATTTACTTAAAAAAAACATATAATAAAACTTATACATATATACGGGTCAATTATCATTTTTATCCGCTTTCTTCACAATTATGCCATTACCTAAATACCGTGCAAAGACTCAACTATTATTGAATACTTTAGTTATATTTATGTGAGTTCTGTAATTGTAACTGTTGAACAACTCTTACATACAAGGTGTGTAAATTAAGTAGAGACATTAATAAAAAAAAATATTTTTTTTAATTCGAATAGAATTACAATTCACTATTGTCTCCTTCAAAATAACTTCCTTAATAAGCCACGCAGTGCCTGGACAGTTCTTCCATTCCTCGTAGCAATGCTGGAACTCATATACTGGAATAGCCTTCAGATGGTCGTAGTCTATGCAAGGGCGTAGCCAGGCGGGGGCGATGGGGGCGATCGCCCCCCGCCCCCCCCTCAATGGTCAAGTAAAAACCAAAATAGTCGGGGCATTGCGCTTGGCGTTGCCTCAATGACCTTTTTTTGCTTTTTAGTTTAATCTGCATTGGACCGCCCCCCCCCCCCAAAGAAAAATACTGGCTACGCCCTTGTTTCTATGATCCCAAAATGATGTCCCTTAAGGTGATTTTTCAATCTCGGGAAGAAAAAAGTCACAAGGACTCAAGTCAGGCTAATAAGGAGGCTGAGAAGCCAGAGGAATGTTTTTACTGGCGAAAGACTCGTTTGCTCACTCGACTTGCTCATTCTTGCTTTTTTGGGTCTTGAAGAGCTTGAAGTGTGTCATTCCATGCTTTGGTGTTTGGTTCCCGGGTCGTACTCAAACACCCAAGTCTCATCACGTTCAATAAAATGGGGATAATTTTATGGTTTTAATTTTTGTCATTTCACTTTTGACTTTTCTCATCCCCATTTCGTTGAAACAGTGGTGTGATTCAAATTTAACTCTTCTCCGATCATTCTCGTCGTCAACCGACGATCTGAACGCACAAGATCCCATATTCTATCGACATTTTCATGGGTTCTTGAAGATGAAGGCCTTTTGCTGCGTGGTTCATCGTCAATCGACTCTCTTCCTTCTGAGAATGCCTTAAACCTCCGAAAAAACCTAGGCTATTGAAATAACATTGTAGGCGTGTTGATGTTTTGCAAAAATATCCGTTGTGCTGTGTCCAAGTTCGAAGCTAACCTGATAGCACACTGTTCCTCAAAATTAGTGTCACATTTTTAAAACGCACTAGAAAAAACCGGTTTACGAAAGCAGTCTCAAAGAACAAATAAATGACTAACAAGTTCAAAGTTGTACTAAAGGTGCTTTATACATATGTTAACCTACCACCCTTAGAAAAATCCCGTCTCCGCAGTCTTGCTACATCGGGCGCTACGTTGCCAGTCTCATTACTTAATTTCCACACCTCGTATGTAATACCCCATATGTAATTATAATTGTAATTGTAATTGATTCGATAAAATTACCAACCCCACCAAAATACCATTTAATTTTTCTATCGCCATAATTTTCTATTCCACTATTTTTTGAAAATATAGAGAAACTCATTTTTCTTTTATACGGATTTTTCCAAAATATTTTTAGTTTGGAAAACACTCAATTTATGCAAACCTTTACGACTTCACGGTTGCATAATCAATTGAATGGATAAAACTACACTTAGAATTTTCTAATAATAATATACTGTTATATTTACTGGCATTAATAGACATACAGTAAGCAACGAAAGTCATCATACTCCCACTTTTTGAAGTTTGCTTAAATTCTGGTAATTTTTGTATTACAGCATTGTTTTTTTTTTGCTTTTGACAGGATTATAGCTTGTGACATTATGCGTCTAATAAGCCGAAGTTGAAGGCGGTATGTCCATTGTGTGAAAAGATATCACTAAAAAAGTAAAATTTCAATGTTTTCAAAGAAACGTAAATAACTCCGAAAATAGTAAATCTCTTTCGAAGTTGTTGGACTCGTATTAAAGGGAAATCTTCAGTGTATGTATCTATTTGACTAACTGAGTCATTTTTGAAAAAAAATTCCTAGACATGAAAAAAATCTAGGTTGAACCAAAAATATCACGAAAATTCAAAATTCTACCATCCTTAGTATCGTTTTCGTAAAAATCACTGTTCCTGAAATTTTAATAAAACACAGAGATCTAGAGGGATATTAATCCTAAATTTTTGTTGGAGTGTAGTGTGTGCCGTACAGGGCTTTTTTTGAATTTTCGTAATATTTTTTGGTTCAAATTTAGATTTTTTTCATGTCTAGGATTTTTTTTCAAAATGACTCAGTTAGTCAAATATACACACTGAAGATTTCCCGTTAATACGAGTCCAACAACTTCGAAAGGGATTTACTATTTTCGGAGTTATTTACGTTTCTCTGAAAACATTGATATTTTACTTTTTTTAGCTTTCAACTTCGGCTTATTAGACGCAGAATATCACAAGCTATAATCCTGTCAAAAGCAAAAAAAGAATCAATGCTGTAATACAAAAATTATCAGAATTTAAGCAAACTTCAAAAAGTGGGTGTGTGATGACTTTCGTTGCTTACTGTATCACTTGGGGTGTAAATACTTGTGGACGTCACTGTGAATGCGACCTCATTAGCTACATACATGTTAATGTAGGTTGCGGCAGACAGAAAAAGCCCTGGATACGAAAGGTAAACAAACCAAAGTCCAGTAGTCTGTTTACTATTTATTTCGGAGTGTTGCAACTTATTGTCGTGTAATGTCTGCGAGCAGCAGCGATATTTCCCGGTGCGGTAGGTATAATAATCGTACACAGGTCGACGCCATTGAACTGGCAAATACGCACGGCTCGGAGAAAGTTCTCGGACTTTTCGAGAATGTATTAATCGCCAAGCCATTGACTTCTAGAGGTTCAAAGAAATCAACAGGACAATTTCCATAACCGCCATTCCCATTCGCGATCGGCTAATGTATGCGTTACTGGTAAATTCCGCGATTTTTTTTAATCTGCCTACCGGAACTGGTAAAAGCACTTTCATAAAAACTCGAATTTTTACGCCCGGATATGCTGCGAATTTTATTGCAGGGCTTACGAGTAAAAGGTTTAGCTCCTTTTGAGATTAAATCCTAGAGGGAGTCATTTGAGAGGCGATAGGTATAACTCCTATCGCGAGCGATATACGCTCTGCAGAGAATACGATCTAATTGGGATGGGATTCGAACATACTTAGGTCGTTTAGCTCGCCTCGGGAGTTAAACCTGAGCGATACGCAAGAGGTTTTGCTCGTCGAGCGAGTCAGCCGAGTCGATGGTACGATCAAATCCTTCCAGGAGTTAAACCTCGAGCAGTGCGGCAGGGTTTAACTCCTCATGTGATTTACGCATTTATAAGCGTGGCTACTGCGTGTTTACTGTGGGCACCAAACACTAAAAAACTAGAAAGTCCACTCTAAGTTCCACCCACTAATGCACTCTCCTTGCCCCGTCCCGGATCTCAGCGGTTGTCGGCGGCCGCGCTCATACCGTCTGTCTCAACATAAAGCTGAAGTTCATTCGAGACCCGCGGGCAGTTCGCTATACCGGACGGATCCTATATTTATTGATATTTATGTGGCTTATGGTGCACAATTTATGAATTATGATTATTTAATAAAATATCTGACTTCATAAGTGGATATTTAAAGACACTATTGTGCTTAAGAGGACATATTTTTTTTATTGGTTATTTATTGACATTTTGTGCCTTGTGCTTTAAACTACTAGTTAGTAAAATGACGTGTTCTACTTTAGAAAAGATTACCTAGTCACTTTTTACAATAATGACAAACTTAAAGAATACCGACTTGTCCGAAATTAACCGATGAACACCCACATATACCCGAATAATTTCCAAAATATGAAAGTCAAGTATGCTTCACAAGTTTTTAGTCATTCAGTGGTCGTTGCTCTTTCCACTTACATCGATTTTAAAGTTACAGTGGGCGAAAAGTGACCCCATAACTCAAACTTTCGAACCGCCATAACCCCATAACCTCAACTTTTAGACCCTCATGTACCCCAATTTTTCGGGTTCGAAAAATTGAGTTTTGCGAATTATGAAGAGTTGAGGTTATTGAGGCGCTCGGGGTGGGGGGTGAATAACGAAAAAATATATTTTCGCTATTGCCAACTGATTGCCATTCGCTATTGTCAAACAATTTTTCATCATTTGAGATTATGTCTACACTATACAGAACATTTATATCAAATAAAAACCAAACATGGTTTATAAATGAACTTAATAAAAAGCAAATTTAACGAAGTAAAAATAATAACAATTTTGGTGTTAATATCCAACGTGATTAAAAAATATCATAAGAAAATGTTACCTTGTTCTCTTAACAAGCAATCTACGCCAGAAATACCACAGAAGGTTTTGGGATGGATGTGATTTACTTGGATAAAGTTAAAGCGCGTAATTTGAATTAAATATCAACCAAAGATGGTTTATAAATGAACTTAATAAAAAGCAAATTTAACGGAGTAAAAATAACAACAATTTTGGTGTTAATATTCAACGTGATTAAAAAATATCATAAGAAAATCTTACCTTGTTCTCTTAACAAGCAAACTATGCCAGAAATACCACAGAAGGTTTTGGGATGGATGTGATTTACTTGGATAAAGTTAAAGCGCGTAATTTGAATTAAATATCTAGCTTATGCGAAATATCAATTTCACCCCACCTTACAGTATTGATCTGTACACCACCTAATGGGACGTCCCTGTAATGCTTGCACTACCTAACAATATGTTTTAGTTAACTCTACTTTTTTAATACTTATTTTTTAATATTTAAGTTTAATAAACTATTTTGGTTTCTTACAATTTTTTCGTATTCTTCAATTCGTAGTTTTTTACAACTTCGTTCTTTACACTTTATTTCATTTCCAATTTTCTTGGAACACTGCACTATAAGTTCAGAATTTTTTAAATCGACTTGTTGGAATGGTTAAGTGCGCAGACTCAGTAAAGTTCTGAAAGGTTCTGAACTCTTAGCAAACATATGATTATATGCATTTTGTGCAATATTTTTTAAGAGACGGGACTTGGTAGGGCGGTAGGTTACCATGTAATACACCTTCAGTACAAGCTTGAACTTGTTAGAATCATTTGTTTGTTCTTTGTGACTGTTTTCGTAAACCGGTTTTTTATAGTGCATTTTAAAAATTACTTTTTAGCAACGGTATGCTATCAGGTTTTGCTTCAGACTTGGACACAGCGCAACGAATACTTTTGCAAAACTTCAACACGTCTACGGAGACAGTGTTTTTTTCAAGAGCTCAAGGTTTTTCGGTGATTTAAGCATTCTCAGAAGGAAAAGAGTCGATTGAAGATGAACCACGCTTCTTCAACAACCGATGAAAATGTCTATAGAATACGGGATCTTCTGCATTCAGATCGTCAATGGACAGCAGGAATGATTGGGGAAGAGTTTAATTTGAATCACACCACTGTTCACCAGATTCTGACTAACGAATTGGGGATGAGAAAAATCTGTGCAAAAATGGTTTAAAAAAAACTTTCGCAGGAACAAAAGGACATCAGGAGAGAAAGTTGTCTTGATTTTTTTGGAATCGATTGAAAATGATCCCTATTTTATGGAACGTGTCATTACTGGTGATGAGACTTGGCTGACCCGGAAACCAAGCGCCAAAGCATGGAATGGCACACTTCAAGCTCTCCAAGACCCAAAAAAAAAACAAGAATGAGCAAGTCGAAGATCAAATGCATGCTAATTTGCCTTTTTGATAGCCAGGGAATTGTCCACAAAGAGTTTGTGCCTCCAGGCCCAACAGTAAATCAACACTTTTACAGAGAGGTTCTTGCAAAACTTCGAAAAAGTGTCATGCGTGTGAGACCAAACATCAAGAACAACTGGATGTTGCATCACGACAATGCGCCTTGTCACACACCCATCTCAGTAAACTAGTTTTTAGCCCGTAAAATCATTCCTGTGGCTCCTTATTCGCTTGACTTGAGTCCTTTATCTTCCCGAGATTGAAACATCACCTGAAGGGACGTCACTTTGGGACCACAGAAAACATTCAAACGGCTGTAACCGATCAGCTGAAGGCTATTTCAGTATATGAGTTCCAGCACTGCTATGAGGAATGGAAGAACTGCCGCCAGCGCTGTGTGGCTTCCCAAGGAAGTTATTTTTAAGGAAACAATAATTCTATTCGAATAAAAAAAATTTAAAAAATCAGTCTCATTACTTCGTTTACACACCTAGTACTTAAACGTAAAAAATAATTTTAATTTAACCATTGTTTCACAACAAAATATGCAATTGCTTCCATTTAACAGGATGCGGCCCATTAATTTTGAAAAACTATGTGTCGGACTACATATATGCTAATATATTTCAGGAAATTACATACAGACAGTGTAATTATGATTTAAAATGTTTAATTATTCCAATTTTAACGATACGCTTTTCAGGAGAACTGCAATGTCAAAATACTAAAATGAAATCGGAATCCCAATATCATGGGTTAATAATAACAAAAAAAAAAACTTCTTTTCAATCCACCGCGTATGTAGGTTGGGGGTATAAAAATTTTAAAAACGCAAATATTTTAAATACCATTAAGAACTAGACTTGACGTTCACCTACAAATTTTGACAATTACGCGGTGGCACATAAAGAGAAAACATCGCTAATAAGGAGGTTAGTTGGCACAACTAATTAATGTTATGCATTCGCACGTATTATTAAAATGTCGACACCGCGGCGCCTTGTTTAGGTCTACTGATCAATGGTGGTCAGCAGAAAGTGTACTAGCGATTGTAATAATTGCGAATGCTACTTATTTACCCGTGTTCTGAGAAATACGAGATTTTAATAATTTCCTGTGTGCATATTCGTACATTGACAGCCATTGGTAAACGGTAAGTACGAGGTGTGTAAATTAAGGAATGAGACTGGCAACGTAGGCGCCCGATCTAGCAACACTGCGGAGACGGGACTTGGAAGGGCGGTAGGTTAACATGTAATGCACCTTCAGTACAAGTTTGAACTTGAAGAGTCATTTGTTTGTACTTTGTGACTTTTGGTAAACCGATTGTGCGTCTTAAAAATAAGTGACAATAATTTTGAGCAACGATGTGCTATCAGGTTTTGCTTCAGACTTGGACACAGTGCAACGGATACTTTTGCAAAACTTCAACACGCCTACGGAGGCAGTGTTTTTTTCAAGAGCCCAGGGTTTTCGGTGGTTTAATGCATTCTCAGAAGGAAGAGAGTCGATTGAAGATGAACCACGCAGCGGAAAGCCTTCATCTTCAAGAAACGATGAAAATGTCGATAAACTACGGGATCCTCTGCGTTCAGATATTCAGTTGACGACAAGAATGATCGGGGAAGAGTTAAATTTGAATCACACGACTGTTCATCAGATTTTGACTAACAAATTAGGGATGAAAAAAATCTGCTCAATAATGGTTCCAAAAAACATTTCGCAGGAACAAAAGGACATCAACAGAGAAAGGTGTCTTGACTTTTTGGAATCGATTGAAAATGATCCCCATTTTACGAAACGTGTCATTATTACTGGTGATGAGACTTGGATGTTTGAGTACGAAACGAAAACCAAGCGCCAAAGCATGGAATGGCACAGTTCAAGCTCTCCAAATCCCAAAAAAGCAAGAAGAGATGTGTGGAATTTGCGTTAAATAACGCCTAATATCTTTATCGAAATTATAAGCAGCTAACCTCATCGCGCGTTGAAAATGGAGCTGCATTGTTGTTGCAGCAGGCTCCTCAACTGGATGTTGCATCACGACGATGCGCCTTGTCAAACAGCTATTTCAGTAAATGAGTTTTTAGCCAGTAAAAACTTTCATGTGGCTCCTCAGCCTCCTTATTCGCCTGACTTGAGTCCTTGTGACTTTTTTCTCTTCCAAGATTGAAAAATCACCTCAAGGGACGTAATTTTGGGACCATAGAAAACATTCAAACGGCTATAACCCACCAGCTGAAGGCTAATACAGTATATGAGTTCTGGAATGAGGAATGGAAGAACCGTCTCCAACGCTGCGTGGCTTTCCAAGGAAGTTATTTTGAAGGAGACAATAGTGAATAAAGTAATTTTATTTGAATAAAAAAAAATTAAAAAATCACTCTCATTACTTAATTTACACACCTGGTACCAGTGAGGTCTATCTTAAATAAAATAGTCTGATTCAAATTTCCACAAATTTTATGGCCTCATTATGAAGTATATTTTAGCCAAATACTTATGAACAATTTAAGCGTTCAATTGTGTAAATATACAAATGAAAACAGTATTGTTTACGAATATAAAAATACCAAATAGCGTTTAAAATGCTAAGAAAATATTTAATCAAATGAGATCCAAAAATGTTTTGGAAAACATAAAAAAACAGAACAAAAATGAAATAATGTTATATCAAATCCCCCCAAGGGCATAGCCAGGGGGGCGATGGGAGCGATCGCCCTGCTTTTTTCTTTTACTGCTTTTTTCTTTAATCTACATTGGACCCCCCCCCCCAAAGAAAAATACTGGCTACGCCCTTGAATCCCCCACATGTTTTGACTGGAATATTTTAATGTTCTTCTCTTTTGTATATATTTCGAAGGACTGTGATTAACAAGTTTGAAGTTAAAAGGTGGGCTATCATCACACAACTACAAAAAAGTTTATTATAAAGTCTGTACGTCTAGGTATATCGTAAGATACAAATAATCCTAAAGTGCAAGTTACCTATTTTTTTTCGTCACTCGAAGTTCTATTGTTAACCCAATATTTTTATATCAAAGCCAATACATATGATATGATAGATATAGATAATTACATAAAATACGTGTGTGATTTATCTGAAAAAATTAATACACATAGTGTGACATTTGATTTTTTCTAACCCAAAAAATCATATATGTCTAAGACATTTCAATTAAAATCATAAAGTTGAAATATGTGCATATTTGTATTTAATTTACTTTATTTAACTGTATTATATTATTATATTTTCTTGACTGATCCTATCTATTCATGTAACTATGATCAAAAGAATACATAAATATTACTCATATTATTAGTATTATAAATGATTCCAGTATTGCAGTATGTACATCTATGTAACATTTGTAACGTATGGAAAATCTTATTTTGCAACTAAATTGAAATTATTATTTACCTTGCATCTCAGTTTTTTTTAACATTAAATAAGACAGTACCGGAATTTCATTCACGAAGGACATAATTTATCACAAATATTCACTACATATTGCACTCGGTATATACACACAAATCTAAAACAACAAGAAGCTAATTCATCTGACATTCATTTGACTAGACACATGATTCGACTAGAGAATTTAGGATACAAAATAGCCTCCAGTAGTTTAAATGAAACAGTAGTTTTATTTAAACCAATGCGAAGAATTTACGAAGAAATATTGACTGGGTGAAATCAAGACTAACAGTGTTTTTTACGCTTTTTTGTCTTCAAGCGTTATCAGTACTAACTAATCAAATACTGATTGACAATTTACCATTAAGAATATGTGGAGCAAGTTGCCTATACTCCAACGCAAAAAGAAAAATGTTTGTTTTAAGTCAAGTTTATTGATTTGAGACCTGGTAAGAGGTATTTAACTACTAGCACACCATTTTTCTTAAATTTCATGAATCAAATAGAATTATGGATTGAAAATGATATTTGAAATTACGAGGCGCGTTCATAAAGTAAGGGCCGTTTGGTCACAGAAAAAAATGTACTCATAAGAAACAAATTTTATTGTCATATTTAGTTAGGTACAATCTTACTTTACTTCTCTACATAATCGCCGTTCACTTCTAAGCATTTTTCGTACCGCTGCACCAGCTTCTTTAACCCCTCTGCATAGAAGCTTGCCGCCTGAGAATTGAACCAGTTGACAACGGCGTTTCTGAGTCCCTCTTCGGTTTCAAAACGTTATCCACCGAGCCACTGTTTAAAATGCAAGAAGAGGAAGTAGTCGCTAGGTGCAAGGTCGGGACTGTACGGTGGGTGGTGTTCCCAACGAAAATCTTGAATTTTCTCATTGGTTTTGGCAGCAGTGTGAGGATGCGCGTTATCGTGGAGGAGGATTATGCCAGATGACAGTTTCCCGCGGCGTTTGTTTTGGATCGCACGTCTCAATTTTTTGAGCGTTTCGCAGTACACGTCAGCTGTAATTGTTGTCCCACGTTCCAAGAAATCAACCAAAAGAACACCGTCTTTGTCCCAAAAAACTGTAGCCGTCAATTTTTGACTTGTGTACTGAGTTTGCTTAAACTTTTTCGGTTTTGGTGAAGATGAGTGTCGCCACTGCATCGATTGCAGTTTTGTTTCTGGGTTGGTGTAGGATACCCACGTCTCGTCCCCAGTAACAATGTGAGAAAACAAATCATCTCCATCTTGTTGATAACGGGCCAAAAACTTTCGTCCACTAGACATTCTTTGCTCTTTGTGGTGGTCGGTGAGCATTTTTGGTACCCACCTTGCACACAATTTGCGGTATGCGAGGTTTTCTGTGACAATATTGCAAACAGTAGTGCGTCCAAGTTGAGGAAATTTGTTAGCCAGGCCACTAATCGTCAATCGACGATCAGATCGCAGTGTTTGGTCCACTTGTGAAACGATTACATCGGTCTGGATACTGGGCCTGCCACTCCGCTCTTCGTCATGGACATTTGTTCGGCCATTTTTAAAATCACGGCACCATTGTCTAACCTTTCCTTCACTCATAACTTTAGGTCCGTAAACCAGGCATAACTCCCGATGAATTTCAGCAGCCGATGATCCTTTTGCACATAAGAAACGAATCACAGAACGCACTTCACAGTTGGCGGGATCAACGATTTTCGCGGCCATTGTTCTTTGCATTCACGGACAACAATACGACTTCAGAATCAAAACAAATGACGCTGTAGCTTCGCAATGAGTCAGTAGATGGCGCTGCAGTAGTAAAACTGTGCTTCGAAGCGCCAATATTTATATATAAGCAAACGGCCCTTAGTTTATGAACGCGCCTCGTATTTGCCTCGGAAACATTCATAAAACCTATTTCAGTCATATGATTGTTGACGACTTGATTGATGAGACCACAGGAACAACAAGATGAATCATCATATAACGCAGTATTGCCTTTGAAAAAAAATGTATAACAAGTAGGTATGATAAAAATTTTATAGTATGAATAATCTTTCGTATTTCACATTTTAAAATATTTACGTCTCTGAAATGACACTACTTGTTGGCCATATATTATTTGCAATTATTTATAAAATATATGGAACGATTCACGTCAACTGGATCACTTCCCTTCTCAAATATTGGAACGAACATAAGATATGTTTAAGAGCTCAAAAAGTTTATTTTTAAATTTTCAAAACACACAAAGTCGTGTGTTTTGGAAAATTTGGAAGATTGAGGCTTAATACGGCCCCCTAAAGCGTCGCCAATCAATTTTTCTCCAAAAAAAATTACGAAAAATAGTATGATTTTTCAGTTTCAAAAAAACATAAAGGAGTTGTCAAATTTGATGTTTCAATGCTGTATCTAATTTTTATTTTCTTAAAAAAAGTATTTACATCAACATTTAATAAAAATAAATTAAAAAAGGTCTCATTATAAATAAATAATTTTATATAGGTTGTATGTAGGTTGCCCCCAGAAGTAAACCAGTTTAAAAAAAATGAAAAAAAAAACAAAGTTATAGGTACTACAAAGAAACTGGTGCAGGGGAAGAATATTAAAAAAAGAAATAAACTTTTCCTTTGAGCAAATGACTAAAAGTTCATTCTGATGTTCAATAAGCATTCTATTTGTAACAAAATTGTTGTTTTCCCAACTGCGAAACCATCTCAAACATGCTATTTATTAGCGACCTAAAAACGCAATAGCTACATGGTGACAGAATCAATTTATGCACTGACCAACACTAATATGTAAGACGGTGACTAATGGATGATCACATGACATAAATATACGAAAACAACTTTGAAACCATACAAATCTATGCAATTTCAGACCGATTACTAACTGGAAGTACTGGAAATAAAACATAATGTCTATGTAAAAAAAGCTTTAACCAAAAATCACAAAAATGTTTGTAGTACCTATATACTTACATGTATGTATGTAAGTAAAAGTCAACGAAATACTCATGTATCATCTACGGACATATAAATAAAAATTGTACAGCCCGAAAGCCACCTAAAAGCCTTGATAAAAAGCTCATTTTAACAGTTGAGTATACTCGTATATTCATTTCGAATTAATGTAATTGGCCGGTAGGGTGTACTACTCAATGAAATAATTGAAAGGTAATATCAATGAAATAGTAAATAACCTCTGCATTGAACTTTCAAAACTTTCGTTTTCTCTTTAGCCTTCAATGCAATGTTTTGTTCCTGGTTTTTTTAGTGAAACGTTTTTCTTTAATGTACGTTTATTGTACATTTTTACTGTTGTTTGTTTCTTTTTTTGGAGTTTGAAATTGTACCCGATTCCATTTTAAATAAAAATGACGTTATGTAATGTTCTGTACAGTTTAATAGGTACTTTTTAAATGAATCTTACATACAGTCAATTTTATTTGTAGTAACAAATAAAGCAGAAAACTTCGAAAATACATGTTTTACTACATTATTCAGAATATCAATAGCAATATAATCGTAATATTGGTAATACCTCTCAGCAGCTCTACATTAAAAAATATAGTGATAAACGACCGACAATGAAAAATAATATTTCTAATTATATAAGTATAAATATATTAATTATATTTATTAATAACAAATTCCACCAAGACTAACTAAAAACCACTAATGGCGTCTAGTGTAATTCGGAATTCTAGTATTTTCATAGGGAAGCATGGCACCCACACCAGATTTTAGGGGGTTATTATTACTATTATTATTATTATTACATATGGGTACAAGCCCTATGCACTTAAGCCAATGCTTATTGTGCCCCCACAAGCTACTCATTCCATTAGTCATGTTTCCTTGAGAAATTTTGTGTTTCTAGTGGAGCATCTGTTACCACCCCTTTTGGTTCTGTTGATGTAGCCCCAAAGTTAGAATGCCTACCAGCTACCACACCTCCTACAATCGGGATCATTTTTCACCCTGACTGTGGTGAGATGTCGCATGTGTGGCCAGTGTCTTGTGAATAGTCCCACTGTCCATATGAGCTGGTTTCTACCCTGTTTAATAAGATCTTTTGTCTTATTCCAGGATGGTTCGTCAATGAACATCCACGATTGTCTCAACCCGGGGACTTCCACCAAGTGAGAGATATGTCTTTGTCTTAATAGATCCTTTATGGCACTCCTGGCTCTCTGGTAGGCCAAGCCACTGTGGGTTCCGGCCCTATCAGAGGAACATCAGCCCCTTTCTTTGCGAGAAACTCTTTCGTTCCCTTCGTGACCTTGGCGTCCTTTGACCCCCTTGAGAGTGATACTGTTGTGTTCCGGCTTAATACCAGGGGTTAATACAAGATTGAAATGGAAAACCAGAATTGCAAAAAAACTTTAAACGAAACTTGAAACTCAAATCGATTTTTTTTTTTAAAAAAACCCTGAACATCGAGCTGCAAAATATTTGCAATTTTTTTTCTTAATTATTATCAAACAAATACAAAGTATCTTCATTATCGTGTGCTTATAGATATTTTAATTTTTATTTTATATCAACCTTTCGCTTGAGATTTTGTAAAAGCTGCAACTTTAAGACAAATTAAAATTTGAGAAAACCATAAGACAAAATTAAAAAAAAATCGTTTAGTTTCGTTTGAAGTTTGTTCGCTATGTTAGTCTTCCATTTGAGTCTAATAATAATCCGTTAAAGTCCGGTGTGGATCCGATACTTCCTAACGAAAATACTAAAATTTTCAAATTCCTCCAGACAACACTGATTAATAACCGAGAAAAAGTGACTCGAGACTCCTTGATTCAAAATTAATGGTTTATCTTTTGTGAATTATGAAAAAATGTTTTAAAGAATAAATAAATTCTCATTCTTAAAAAATCCCTTAATTATTTTTTGCAAAAAGGCTCCAAATTTATTCAACAAACATATGTTTTCCATAAAATTTAGAAGTTTCAAGTAAAATTTGAAGCTATGACAATGTTTTCCCTACAGTATGTTTGATAAGAACGTTTCTAGCAGAACTTTTACGTGGAAATCGATAGAGGCGCAATTCCAAGTGCAGGTGATAGGCCACTCTTCGCCTAAGACACACTGTGTAAAAACACAATTGTCGTTCACATTCAAAATTTAAAATCCTAAACACTCAAGTCGACTCTGTGCTGGATAGAAACCAGTGCAGTCTAGTGAAATTTGATATTCCCATATTTACTAGACCTAAATAGAGGACTATAACAGCAAAAAAAAACTTCAAATAAAACTTCGTCTGTCTCACCAGAAGATCTTCAAAACGGCTTGAAAATATTTGCGTAATATTTTTTTCAGAATTATCAACTGGATATAAATTTTTTTTTATATTTATATAAGAAAATTTACTTGATGATTACGAAAAAAAATTCACAAATATTTTGGAAACTTTCCAAAATAATCTGGAAAGGCAAAAATTTTTTTCACGAGTTTCATTTCATTTGATTTTTTTGTGCTATTACCATCAGACACCACTGGTTTCTATCCAGTACAGAATCGACTTCAGTGATGAAAGTGAACGGCAATTTGATTTTTTTTATACAGCTCATCTTGAGGGGTTAGACCCCTCTGTAAATAGTTTTTTTTCAATTATTTTTTTTGCTTAAATGTTGTAGAAACATCCCAAGAATTATATCAAAAAGGAATTATTGATGGGAAAAATGTTTAACAATTATTCTTAACCTAATTGTGAAACAACTATGTCGCTCCGAAATGTTCGAAAATACCGCTCTGCTGAGGTATTTTTAGTATCATATATAGCCTAGCATTTTGGAGTATCTGCAGCCCGATAGATAATTTGGAAATTATGATATATGGTCCTGGTATAGCAGACTAGAGGTAAAATTTAACATGCCTGTATTTTGAAAATTTCATGAAGTAAACACGTCTTGAAACTTTAAACGCGTTTTCTTCGAAAACATGTTTTTCAAACTAGTGGGCAGTATTCTCGCCCAGTACTGGGCAGTATAACTCGCACAATTTTTATCCGATCGACTTGAAATTTTGACTGTAGCTTCTTAAATAAATTATCTAAAGCGGTACATGCAATCAAACACACAAGCGATTTTTTCGATCGGTTAAAATTACGGTTTTTATAAACAAGTTGATATCGTTTTTTTTTTTTTTTTCGTAAAATTTGATTTTCTTTCTTCAAAGTGCTGGCATTTTGCGAAAAATCAATATTTTACAATATTCTTGTGTACCGCTTTAGAAAAACTCATGTAGATAATGAAAAAAAAATTTTTGTTGGTTCTAGTAGCTGTTAAAAAATTGCTGTTGCCCATCGATGGCCAACAAAAAGAGCGTATGTGTTCGATGTGTATTTATGACGCCATTTTGTATTTTTTATTGAACAAAAAAATATCTGTATATACCTCATTATGTTCTTAATAAAGTCCTAAAATAAATTTTTGATCGCTTCATTGGCAGAGCAGGAAAAAAATCCCAAAGAATGCCTTGATTTTTCGCACTCCAGAGGGGTCTAACCCCTTAAGCGAAGGGTTGCCCTACCACCTGGACTCGGAATTGCGCCTCTGTCCATTTCCACATAAAAGCTCTACCAAACAGACTGTACATAGACTAGTCATTCGTCCCACCGTGCGACGCGACGCTACAAAACAGTTCCTTTCTAATTACATTTCCGTGTAGCGTACCTCGCGCGTTTTCCGAAAAATCCGAGTGAGAGTGCTCCGTCGCAAAAACCGCGTACATTTTCTGGGATCCTTCGGCCCACGGCGACGCGCTCCAAACAAAGACCCCGCCGCCGCCTCTGCTGCCGCCTGCCATGATGGTACCCGAACCGGAAGAGTCGGTCGGTGTCCGCGCGCGGGTCGCGGGAGGCGAGGCGGGGACCCGGAGTCGGCTAAGGGGGGAGAGGTAAGTAGTCCATTGACCTACTTTGCCAACGACGCATACTTTACTTAACTCGAATTCTTGTCTTGTATCTTACGACTCCGCTGTCTTTGTATTCGGAGGATTCGGTGAGAAAACCGGACGATTTTTAAATGTCATCGGATTTTAGAATAGTTTTTAAGTCACTCTAAATTCTCATCGAGTCGTCATTGCTTGTTTAAGTCCATTGACACCACCTTTACCTTTTTTCTACACAATTTTTTGTAACTGGACTGAATTGTTATAAATTTAAATACTAATTGAAATTGTTATAAATTTAAATTTTATTCATTTGGTACACGATATATCATTTTTAATTTAAGTACTCATTATATACCGAGTGTCCGGGAATTGAGTGTACAGCGTAATAGTAAAGATTCCTTGACTCAATATAAAACGACTTAAGCTAACTTGCGTATAGCCAAAGCTGCTTCGTAAAAATACTGATGCTGATATTATTAACAAGTGTACTTTTCTTATATCTTGTTTTCATCTCATACTTCTCATGACATAAATTACTGACATCTTGTTAGTGTATGAGAAATGGTTACCGATTTTTTTATCGAATAGATGACTTGATTTTATAACCGATAAAAAAATATTTTCGTATAACTATGTGTTCAGAGAGTTAGTAACCAGAAACAGAAGGCCTTGCTTTTGTTCTCTAATGTGGCTGTTGTTGAAAAATTTAAAATTTATTTTCTATGTTGTAAATTTCCTGATTTCCTGATTTCTGACAGATTTCCTGAGATAATCAAACACCTCTTAGTGGCTAAACGAAGCAACATACCTAGTGGCCTAAATTGTTTTCTTTTGGATCAAGGAATCTCTGTTAAAAAACTCTTACACCACTGTTTTTTTTTTAAATCAGTTGATTTACTATCGATTTGTATTCACTAACTAATCGTTTGAAAGTAATTGTTAATCAAAATAGTATTTGCATACATCTTTTCAAACGTTATTACCAGATTCTTCAATAATATCAAAAAATCGATTACGTCACTATCTCTTCTGTTTTATTCGTGTAAAATAACTGCAAAGAAACGAATTACAACCTTAGGCCTAGGTATAGACATTTTAGAACACATGTTTATACGAACTTTTCGAATTAAAATTAGTCCAGAAACCTCCTATAATCACCATATAATACTGGGAGAAATGGACACAGATGAGATTAGTAACAAAAGTATTGTTTCGGAAAGATTAACATATATGTAAATAAATAGGAATAATGCAGGGTGCATTATGATTCTTTGGAAAATAAAACGATGCACATTAGGTAAGTTTTTTGTGGGATAAGAATTTGTACAGAAATCATTTAGATTTAAAGTCACGGTTTTCAATATGAAGGTTTTTCTTTCGATGTCCCAAGAGTCTTTTCCCGATTTTTTTATTATATAACTACTTGTGTGAACGTATGTAAGTTGCAATACAATATTTTGTTCGTCTTCCGATCTTATTCAATTCTCGTAATTAAAATATAACCAAAACAACGTAAGACTTTAAGGGTGAACTGTTTTTTTCGTGTTCCGTATTTTGTTTAGGGATGAACGACTGAACCAATATACTCTTTACCCTTTTTTACACAGTTTATTTTTTCAGTAGAAGTCGACTCTGTCAGTTGTTTACATAGTATTTAACTATGTATTGACCTCTCTTGCATTTGAATATTTCATTTCAAAAACTACATAAGATATGTTATAGTTTTTATATGTACAATATTGTAAACTTTGGGTTGTAAATATTTTTGGTTGTAAATATACCGAAACCAATACAAGATACTGAGACAACGAACAAATTATGGAAACAGTTGATTTATATAACACCTCCGATGACTTTGGAAAGAAAAAATATTTTATTTTGACTCATATAATTTTGACTAGACGGCATTGTTTATAAGGAATGAACATGATGTGAACAGATACAAATATAGATTTATAAGTCACAGGACTTATGTTATTTATTATCAGTGTTAAAAATACCAGCAGTGACAAAATGAAATTTGAAATCCCCATTGTCTGAATCTAATGTATGGGGTCTAAACCGAAAATGTATACTGAGATTTGCGAAAATAAATTCCGAAAAAAGCTGGCCGCCCCTGGTTTTTGCGAAACAATTTATATTACAAATGCTATTTTTTTCCACAAAAAGACAAATAAGAGGACTTGTATTACTGGTTTTTACAAAATTCTTGATAATGTTAGACATACATATGTATGTACCTATATGAATTGTAATTTGTTTTAATTTTTGATATTTAGGTTTTAATAAACATTTGAACAACAACTTTGTAAATAATGAAACGTATTCTTGTATTCAGAATTGATTAAATAAAAATATATATTTTGTATAAATATAAGTGTCCAGATTTGCTAGCAGCACAGTCAACGTTTTTTGAAAACTTCGTTTGAATTTGTATTGCCCAATGAGCCTTTTAAGACCAGTAATTACTTTATAATATACATATAATTTGGACACATGCTTCAAACCATAGAGAATTCATATTTCACCCATCATTACCTACGAGATACGCTTGTAATCGTCTACATATTAACGGTAAATAAGTTTGTATTATTCTTACATATATTACTGGATGCAGGTATAATATTTTGGTATACTTAGGCATTTCATGGTAAAAACGCGATTTATGTTTTATGACAATGGTTCAGTTGGACATATGATTTGGCTAAAATATCTAGGAATTAAGGTGGTCTCTAGATAACACGTGATGGATCAAACTAAATACCACTCGATATGCACATTTGTACGTAATATGTATCTTACAAGTCCTCTTTGTCAAAGATCTTTGGAAAACGTTCATTACTTATATTATGTAGGAAGTAAGAGGATGTAATACTAAAATATTCAATGAATTGCTACAATTTGCTTCCTACATTTGCTTTTTTTTCACAGTGAACAGTGAAAACAAATTTATTTATAGTTATATCACTTTTTATTTTTATACGGTTTTTGTATATCTGAATCTCTTCTTTGGGAATCTATTTTTCTAATTAATCACTATTTTTTATTTTATTTTGTGGCGAAATAACGTACATTATGTGGCATGTATTTATTTTCTTTTTATTGGCTTTTTCTTGAAATTAAACTTTCCCGAACTTATATGTGTATCGTGTATATACGTGTACCGTACAAACAACTACATTCCATCCGTTTTTATATCATTTTTTTTTAAATGTTTACAATTTCAGATCTGGCATCTGAATATCTAAAGGTGAAAGTGCCTACACCAAAAAACGTCACTACTTCTAGCACTCATCTGAAATATCTGCTGAATGACTCCAGTGGTTTGAGATATTTTTTAAAGTTATTGCACAATCAGTAACATTGTCGTGGAAATTTCGAATTACGCAACACGAACGAATAATAAAATTTCTATATAGGAATACTAAGAGGATATACTAGTTTTGATAAACTGCCTCATATCTTAACAGTAGAAGCATTAGATATTTCATTATCTCAGTTTTATCTTCATATCTTATTAAATATCTTATTATCAATAGAAAACTTGATGAACTAGATGATATTTAAATAGACACATATAGACACTTTGATGAAAATGTATGTAATTTAAGGATGTAAAAATACGCTTTATCTACGAGTAGACTTTACTTTAAAGCTAGGGTGCTTTGAAGTTTTGTCAAATAATAATTACCACTTGTCGTAATAAAAGCAAAGAAAACCACGTATTGTGTCACCTCTACACCGTATTTTATACGATTTATATATTTTGTACAGAAAAAAAGTAATACATAAGTATGTAAATGACAACCTTTACAGTACACAACAGCAACAGGATACATATTAACACAAATAATTGATTTAAACATTTTTCATAATCTAGAAACTAATGATTTTTGCATATTATTTTTTTTAAATAGATGTTTTACAATTTTTTGTTTCAGTTTGGCCTTTCCCTGAAATTAACAAAAGGCCCTTATATTTGTTTCCTAGATTATAAAAAATACGAAATATTCCACAGAGCGTTACTGAGAACCCAGGGAGTCTCCAGTGTTTTCTGAAAATGTTTTCACATACATATACGTGTAATTTTCAAGATATGGCTAACATATCACGCACCGCCACTGCAATACGAGTAATTGTTCAATGTAAACATTACTTTTATTCTTACCATCAGATACATAGTCTGAGGGTTACAAAGTACGTACATTACATACATTAGTTCCAAATATTAAGTACTTACATTCAATGGATTATTCATCCGATGTACGTTTATAAATGTATAAATAAAATATGTGTTTTAAACGAAAAAAGTCCTGAACGTATGTATGAAACGTGCATGCATATATTACTGTCGGAGAGTTTGGAACAGTTTTTCAATTAATCCTCAAGTATTTTTGGCAACGTTGTTGAAATTACCCTTTAAACGATGTTACCCCGAAAATCCGTTAATCCACATTTTAGTACTTAGTATGTTACAGTATTACATTTTAACTGCATATTTATTTGATTCTTGCAATTCACATTACCCTAACCCGATTTTGTAAAATACTGGTCTGCTTCCAATATGTATGAAAGTATGAAACGATAAAACAAAAAAAATATAATATTAGTACTAATATGTATTACAATTAGAGAATGATTCACATCTGACTGATAATAATTTTATATAACAATATTAGACAGTTGGTAGAAAAATAACGCTAATAATAAATAATAAAATAAATAAAAAAATGCACATGATAATTTTATACGAAATTTGCGCTATATCAAATAACAGTAATTTATATTGTATATCACAGGTATTATTAAAATTAAAAATCAGAGGAAGATTTTATGATATTGTGTTTATTATTCCATTACTTTCTAAATACATATAAATAATAACTATGTATTTCAATAATCGTGAATCGGTCCCGGTGTTTTTAAAATTTAGTAGCAAATGGTGTCTATAAGTTGTCACTTAAAATTATAAAGGCGATAAATATAACTTCAGATGAATTTATGAGAAAACAATATCAACAAACCAACCCAAACCATTAATCAGTAAAAACCAAAAAAATCTTCTCTAAACTTCTCATCTTCTATAAACAATTTAATTTAACGAATTTGATTTGATAACCCAACAGATTTGCATCGTATGGAAAAAAATTCAATTATTATATTTATCACTAATTAAAAAAATCAAATACTTACTAAAAACTGGCCTACTAGCCTCGATCTATTCTGTCTACCTGAAGCTTTAATGAATACTTACTAAAGACTACTTGTTTTTGTATTCATTTATTAAAAAAAAAAAGCAAAAAACAGGCTTTTCGCATTAAACCATCATCGTCTTGTGTTTATAGATATTTTATGTGCATTAGCCACCAACAAAAAAATAAAAACACGAAAACACTGATGTAATCGCTAATAAGGAACTAACTACTAGGTATAAAATTGTGCGCTAAGAACCAGTATCTCGATTTAATATATCTTAATAACCACCTCGGCGATATTAATATATTAATCACAAGCTGCTTAATGTATTTAATTAGGACATATTAACTGCTATAGCAATGAAGAACGTACGAAACATTACTATTTAAAAGTTGTAAATATTAATGGAATGTTTAGTATTATAGTTACTAGTCACCTACATGATAATGTAGAGATATAAAGATGTTAATTTTAAAACCTGTTGAAAAGACCCAGCACAATTCTTATGGGAAGTGCCCTTCGGTGAAATTAGCTGAATTTTTAAATTGACATAAACATTTAATAGTTCACAGTTTTATAGAATACCCAGTTAATAATGTTTTATCAGTAAAGTTGGCGTACGCATCATAAATGTACTTTTAGCAAGGTAAAAAATAGCCTTTCACACGTTTGCCATATTTTGCTATGAAATTATACCACATTATTCAGCGTATTGCATACAGCGGAGGTAATACAACAGTCCCAGCTGACACAAAAGCACTGCAATCAAATTAAATTGAGATAACCCCCACCACATGCTACACCAGTTGCCTATAAATCCGGTAGACAATATGTCGGTTTGACAAATCTAATAAGTTGATTGTTACATGGGGAACAATGTCAATAGGTATGGGTATAGGTCCATATGGTATAGGTTAAAATGTTTCCTTTCAACTTTTATTATTACTTTTAATCCACTTCTTATTGACGTACCTAATAACATTTTTGCGGATTGAATTATATTCACAAGTCTGGTGCATTCTAGTGGAAACTTAATGCTTATTTGACGTATTACAAATCTTATTCCAATATTCGTGTCGCCAACAATGATGACGGTGAAAATACATTTTAGAGCTGTATCAACAAAAATATTTTTTTACACTTTGCGCGACAGATACTTTTGATCGGTTAATTATGGAGAGCAAAATATAAAAATTCAGCCAATTTCACCTAGGGATACTTCATTAGGAATTGTACGGGGTGCTAGGACCTGTATTTATCTGCCTGAAATGTTTTTGTCTGATACTAATAGATGTTGATATGCATCTTGTGTATTTAATATTACTTTAAATAAATCAATTTATTTTATTTTATCATCTGTATGTGGGATCATCCCATGGTTAACTCTGAATACTGAGATTGTTTCCAAATGGATCATTTATTATTTAATTTATGTGTTAAAAACGGAATTAAATTATTAACTCATTGATTTATTACTGATTTAAGTAATTGTCATTCACCTAAAAGATACATAAGTACATGCATCTACTAAATTTAAAATATGTACATATGTATATCCATATAATTTAATATTAGGTACGTCAGTAAGCAAAAGCTATTTGTTTTTTTCATTCATTCCTGTTAATGTTCAATTCATTTGTATTAACGATAAATAATTAATTTTGCTTTAGACACATAAGTACATTCATCTACTAATTTAATATTAGGTACTTCAGTAAGCAAAAGCTATTTGTTTTTTCATTCCATTCGTTCCCAACACTTCTTACAAAAATACACAACTAAAGTATATTTGGTACTTAATTTATTTTTGGATTAATCATGTATTGGTACTGAGTTGTTTAGATTCAATATATTTTAGTGAATATCATAAAATAAAATTATGTACATATTAATTATGTCATTATTGTGACTCCGTGACATATGCATGTCATTCACATTTTGTGACATACGTGGACCATTCTTACAAGGTTGTCTAAGGTTCCTACCTTTCGGCTATGAGTGATGACGTTTCTTAATTCATTTTAAATAGTTGTCTGACATTTACATACATATATATATTTATCATATAATACCTAATCACAAAAGTAAGTTTGAATTTAGTCTTCTAAACATACTTTCAACAAAAAAGATTATTGCAGATTATTTTTTTACAGTCAATAAAGGGATTTTATTCACAAATTGCACGCAATATTTTTTCATCGATGAATTTTTATATAAAAAAACAAAGTACTTTAGGCACTAGTGCCTAAAGAAAATTTAAGTTATGTTTGGTTTTTTACGTAAAAAAATCGGTTATAGAAAACATATTGTTTACAAAAAGGACTTTATACAGTTATCGTATAAATAACTATTTTCATACAAAAATGTTTCGAAAAACAGGAATTTATAAACATCCAGTCTTATTTACCAGTATTATTTACTATGATTTTGCTAACGTATTGGAACATATATAACTTAAACAGTATTAGCAATATTTCCTTTCGTTCATATAACCTTAAATAACACTGTTTTCAGTGTAAATCTTATGTGTATAAAAATCAGTTTAAAGTATTAAAAACTTTAAAGCATTAAAATGAAACGGTTATAAAATAATTTAATTTTAACTCCTAAAAATATCTAAATTGTTAATTCATACTTGACGGTCCAAACACCAGCCAAACTTGTTTGTTCGGAAGTATAACGGATAATTATTTATACATATATTTGTTTGCGTTTATGGGTGTTTAATCCATGCCACTTTATCTAATTATAAAATTAATAACAATTATTAAGCGACAAAACAACGGCCGCGGCAATGTGGAAGAAAATACTTTTTGCCAATCGCTTTATTCTAAGTGTTACAGTGCACCTGACGTACATATAAACGTACATATTCGAGTTGTCTTAGGATATTAATGACCGTATTAACTTAATAGATTTCCTGTTTAACCTAGTATGTTAATGTTCAGAAATCATATGCCTAAGTTAAAACGGGTTGTAGCCTAATATGAGATTTATAAGAATCAACATGCACATAATACGTGTAATATGTACCTACAATAATTTTTGCTTTACATTAAATATACTTTCTAAATCCTATATTGCTGTATTTAAAAAATAATTTAATGTATTTTATTTTTTTCTTTAAACATGTCTATAGTAGACATGCATTCTGTATTTTTCATTATTAATCAAACAGAAGATTAAACTGACAAACACAATTCGAAAGAAAAACTAAAACTCAGTGCTGTCCATTAAAATGAACATTAATTAAACAATAATTACTTCGAGTAAGAATGGAGAACAAATTATTTTCTTTTATAAATAAGGCAACATATGCATAGAGTTCTTTCACACTTGGTACATGCAAAAAGGCATAAAACAGATGTGCAATTTCAAAAACACACAGTATGTCCACAAAAGCCGGCATCATATGGAAATAATTCTTATTGTTAGATTTTTTAAATTAATTTCAATATATATTAGTACATATTTTAAGTATATTACTTATTTTGCCTAAATGAGTTTACGGCGAGTTTAGTAATAACAATAATGTTATTACCATATGATTCCAACTTTCATGGAGACACTGTGTATCGATACTTTTTCTAAAACGTATGCAAATCGAGTATAAACATTTTTACCCCCTCTTTCGTCTCGTTATATCAAACACCGTCTGTCAATTTACTCCTACAATATATCAGGGCTACTAAAAATACAGATATATCTCCTCAAAAAAATCTTATGCGTCTTCTTGTCATTGAGTTTTTTAGGCAATTTACTGTATTTATTCATCTACATATTCACCAAAAGTACAAAAAGTTAAAGAAGCTCTTAGAGAAGAATTGGTTCAGTTCATGTTAACAATTTCTTAAAGAATTAGTCCTTTATATTACACTGTTCTGCATGAAAATCCTCCCCACCAAATTAATGTGTTTATAATTTCGATAAATTATATGTACCTATGTAACCCTTACACTAACCTGTAAATTGTTGTATCACGTAGTAAAATCTAGAGAACATCAATAACATGTTTTGATTGATTGCAAATGGGACGATCTAAAAGTTGTTGAACTACTTACAGGACTGCAGAGTGGCTACGCCAAATATTGTTGTTTTTAATTATCTCGTTAAAGAATGCTGTTACGTGAAAACATTGTGCTCGATCTAAAAGACGTCCTTAATGAACCCTTAGTAGGGCAGCAGATAATTGTATTTACCTCCTCTGCACATAAAACTAGGGATTATAAATAAAATGTTAAAGCCTAAATAAAGAAATAAAGAAGGAAATGCTTTTTCTTCATTTGAGATGGAATCGCGTTTACTTTACTTTACTTACGTCTCGCGTGTATAAGTGAGGCAAAACTTAAAGAAGGAATGTTTTGATCTAATTAGTTAGTAGGTTGATTAAGCTGCATTTTCTTCGCTCCCATTTGCAATTCTTCCTTGACAGTTTAGGTGCAGTTTCAGACGAACATGGAGAAAGATGTCACCAGCAAATTGTTCAAATGGAGAAGCGGTATAGTGGAAAATCGACCTCAAACATGTCAGCGGACTGCTTTGGGCCCTCAAACATGAAATAATGAAAGCGATCCCGGCGAATACAAGCGAAAAATGACACAAAATAGTTTATTGATTATTGTATTTTTTCGATACAAAATGAAGTATATTTTGTTAACAAAGTGATTTTGTTTTTTTAATCTTCGAAAATTCACTATATTGCTTATGGTTTGAGTTTCTCATATTTTATTTATATTCTTATTCCCTTCTCTAAAAACTAATGGGTGATAGGTAAAAACCGAGCTCATATTTGAATTCAGCACATTACAGTAGACATGAAAAACCCAAAAAAAAAAAATCAGGGGAGCAACAAAAAATTTCAAAATGCAGAACAGTGTTATTAATTAAAAAATGTACAGTAAAGCATCTTTTCCTCTTTCTCAATTACTTCTAAGTGCCTGAATTTATGTCGAACATAAAATAATAATAATTAAAATTAAGCGAATCGAACAATGTAATATTACACGTACGTATTTATCTTAGTTCTCTACACTGAACTGGTTAGGTCTGTTAAAAAGTAGAATGACCTATTTACGTGCCCGCCTAGACCGAAATAATGTCATTCTTATTCGGTCATTAAAATTCTAATGTGCAAAACGGTGTCTCATCTACTGGCCGGTTATATTTATCTTTTCCTAGCTCCGATAAAGACGATAACTTAAATGAATATTAAACGGTAGGTTGTCGTCCTTCGACCATTGTCAAGGAAATTCGTTGCTCTCTTCGGAGTTACCGTACAAAATCACAACACAAAGCGGTCTACTCACCGAACGTATTATTAATTCCAAATAATGAGAAAATATAGGTCACTGATGTGGTGTTATCCACCAATTTTACACTGTGCACATCCGGTACAGTCTCCTATTGTCTTTTTTGTTTTACAACAAGTGTCACTTAACTTTGTTCTGAATATGTAAATCGAGGAAGAATTTGAACCGAACGATTTTTTTTCTTGTTTCAATTTAGAATCCAATCTGGGCACTGCGGGTCGGTTCGGGTTCCGGTCACATCATCATCGTTTCGGTTTGTTCAGCACTTTGGTTTTCTTCTTGAAATACATCACGGAATCACAAAAATTTTACGACCACTATGTAAGTATGTTACGGTGTCACCAATTAATTCACGTTCTTATATTCCCATTTCGTAGTCAATGTTTTCGCGGCACTAGACGACCGGTTCTCTTATCATCCCGTCAACAATTAAAGTGCAGATGAGCGGTCGCCCGGAAGAAACCAAAACTACCCCTGGAAGCCCGACGTCAGCTTACGTACGCCATCCACTCGACGTGAGGCCGGTGATTTTCGCGAACGTCCCGCAGAGGGCGCGTCAGAGGTCGCGGAAATTTCGGGAGGGGCGTTTTCGGTTTTTCCGAAAAATTTCCGAAATTTTCGTGGCACACGGACGCGTGCACCGAGCTGCTGAAGACGTAAAACTGGTCATCAGGGAGCCCTACCACGAGCTGTGGGACCAGAGCACCCCCCTCCACGCCGGTTAACTGTACCTGTAGTAGATCTATACTGAGGTAACCTACTTATCGTAGGTGGGGATACTCGGCTCTTGAAGATGAGATTTCGGCGTCTTAGCTACGACGAGGCGTACCCGCTGAAACATTACTCAATTTTTATTTTGAAACTTATCCTCCCCAAATAAAAATTGGTAATTCCGTGTAGGTTATTGTTGAGCAGAAATTGTAAACAAATTGCAAGAATTCGATGGCGCAATGGCGCCTTCTGGAATTTACCGGAGTGTGTTGAAATTCGTTTATAGTGGTGAATTACGAAACCGCGCCGTCATCTTCGGCTGGAGCTGTCGGGCTGACTGGGAGAGGACGGAGCCCGAAGAAATTCTTAGGCGGAATAACTGTTGTCACTGAACATTTCTATAAGCCAATGGGATAAAAGAATAAGTTAATCGCCGTGTAATTTTTTATTGTTTTACCACAAACGTGGAAAAACCGGGTTGGAAATTATGCGTTCGAGTTTTGTAGCCAGATTTTTGTAGATATGTGAGAGAAATGTTCTAATAAATGCGTTAATAAACTGTAACAGGTGCTTAATTTAGAACGGCAAAATTTTGTAAATTACACAGGCACACAAAACAAATTCCAAGCAACCCATTTTGAACCGCTGAACACGAATCTGATGTCCGGTTTATCAGATTGACCCTTGCATTTTTCCTAACCTCAAAAAACACCTTAAAAATTCCCGGAAAATCTCAAACAAGTAAATTAAAAGGTTAAACGACCTGACCACCTTTTCCATGCGTATTTTGGGGTGCTGAGGTCGAATCTGAGGTCAGAATTGGCCAATCAGTTCAAAATTCTGGCATTAACTTAAAAAAAAACACCTTAAAAATGACCAAAAATCGAAAACAATTAAATTAAAATCTTTAACCAAAAATTGTAAACCATAACCTAAAACAAGAGCTTTACAGAGATAAGAACTTTAAATACAAAATTTAAACCTATTATACATTAAGATGAGATCTGTTGGGTTGCTAAGGCAACAACTATTAAGGTTTAAAGTTCTTGATTTAGAGTTATTCGTGTAAAGTTACTGTCTTAGAATATATTACATTTTATATAGTAAGAAATATTTTTTATTTCATCGTTGATTTTTTTTTTCGATATTTCGGAACATCAAATTTTCTAAAAACAAGGCAAAAATTTTAAACAAAGAACTTTAAATCAATAACTCTAGATCTAACAAATCTTAAGGCAAGAACTCTCAAGGGTAACGTATTATAAGACAGGAACTTACACAAAGAACTCTAAACCTTAATAGTTCTTGCCTTAGAAATTTAACAGTTCTTGTCTTATTTTATAAGAGGTTTAAGTTCTTGTTCTCAGGTTATGTTAAGTTTAAAATTTTTGGTTTAAGCTTTTCATTTACTTATTTTGGATTTTTGGGCATTTTGTAAGTGTTTGGGCATTTTCCCTAAGTCAAAATTCCTAATTGATCGGGTATATCTGACCTCATATTCACTTTAAGCGCCCCAAATTACGCATGGAAATGGTGGTCAGCTCGTTTGAGCTTCTTATTTACTTGTTTGAGAATTTTCGAGAATTCTTTTAAAGGAAGTATTAACATTTTGCAAGAGATAAAAAAGCTTCGGAACCAAGTAGGCTATTTATTAAAAATCGGTAGCCATACAGTAAATAAATATGAGTGGAAAACTACGCTCAACTTTAATTATCAAGTGTTTCTATATGTTCGAAAGCGCCCTGTATAGTATTGAAAAACGTTAATTATAGTATCCCAAAATCCCAAAAATTTTCAAAATCGATGGTCGCGTTTTAGATTTATCAAACAAAAAACAAAAATTCTGAGGCCTTCCTAGCAGCTAAACGACTGGCATTATCAATCTCTCTAGCAATCTATCCTCGGATAACCTTTGAAGAAAAAAAACATAAAAAAAACCTATACTCCCAACAATTACTTTTGTTCCCATAAAAAAAAAACGTAATAAATTGAGATTTTTAGTTCCTAAAATACTTAATAGTTGATTAAAAGGAACAAAAATCCAGCCAATAAAAATGTCACAATATTAGGAGCAAGATTATGATTGATACAGCAAATTTTGCACTAAATTAATAATTCACTATTATTTTGTATTGATTTTTAAAATGTTATAATAATGACCTACTCAATCACAAGGCTGTAATACTCTTCCTCAAAAAGTTTTCCTACATGCACCCTAAAATACCAGCCTCTATCACCCGTAGAGATCCTACGACACATTCAGGCTCGTAAATTGTCGAAATCCCGAAAAAATGTAGCAAAAAAAATGGATTTGGAAGGAGGAATCCAAACTGAAATCTTTTTTTTGCAATTCTATATAGTATCCTACTGAAAATTGGCAGTGTTGTCTTACTTCAAAAAAAAAACAACAGAGCTGGTAATAAGTATTTGCTGTTACTTCCTGTTGTTTTTATGCAGCGGTATACACATAATTACTATTTAACACAACCGTTTAATTTAATGGGCAAAGTAAAAAAAACTGCCAAAAAATTTCATCACAATTATTTTTTATGGGCACGGAGCATAACTCTTAGAAATAGTTTAAATTAAACGCCTAATTATAGGATAATAGCCTCTTAAACATGTCTGTATTAGTCGGTTAAAAAAAAACTAAAAATTGTAATAGTGTTATTCACTGCGACTAATATTGTGATACAAACTAAGTATTTTTCTTTCCCAATAAAATACAGAAACATACATACCTACATTGTTAACGTTAAACTAACTTCCAACGAAAATATGGCAAATGGGTTTCAGTCGAAACACTGATACCAATTTAACAGTTAGGAACTTTTAAAAGGTTGGTAGTGAATTAGGGAGTTTTTAAATAAATATACTTCAAAATATATTTATACATTGACTGTGCAGTGGTTTTATTAGTATTATTATTTTTACTAGGTACCTATAACGTGATGTGTTAAAAGGGACTTTTTGACTGTAAAGTACAGAATAATATTTAAAAAAACTCCTTACATCAGTCATACCTCCTTGTCACCTTCACCAGATTCTAAGGCCAACTGTTCTTCGTATTTCCCTGTTGTGGATTTAATTAAATGTTCTTCCGCCAAATTGCTTTCTATTCGTGCGTCATATTGTTTAAACGAACAAAATTATTAATCCTACTAATTCCACTTATCGCAATTGTTTAGCATAAAATCGAACTCCTGAATATTAACACTCTGTGTGAAATATTGTCTTCGAACATACCTCATCTATTCCGAGATATACAGATAGCTTCAATTCATCATAGCAAATGCTAAAAGTGAGCATTTTCGTGGCATTCTTGAAGGTGGGCATGGCCTAACGTTGCGTCGATATCCAGAAAAAATATTTTATTCAAAAAATATTTGGTACTGAAATTTGTGAGTTAAAGTGAGAAATTTATAAGAAGAAGCTTTAAAAATCGTGACCATAATATCAAAGAAAATGTACTATGTATAAAATAGCATTTTACATTCGATTTAATGTCAATATCGCAATTATTAAAAGTAAAAAAATATAACAACCTGTAGGGTGCCTAATTAGGAAACATATTTCCACATACTGACAGATTCGAAAACAACTCGACAGAAAGACAAATCTATAACATCTAGTTAAAGATGAGACTTACAGTCCATAAATTTATCTGTGGGGAATTTAGCGACCTTCTTCTGTTAGTTTTTTTTTTTGGTTGGATTAGCTCCAGGAATAAATAACAACTATTTGATTTTTTGCCAACGTTTCGGAGCTTTATTTCTCCTTCATCAGGGCTCAATCAGTAATCTATAAAAAAATATTTATAGATTACTATAGTAATTTTTAAAGTGTATTGTCCTGATAATTGTGTTTTACTTAATTTACCACCTTACATGACAACAATTGCAACATTGATTGAGCCCTGATGAAGGAGAAATCCGCTCCGAAAACGTTGGCAAAAATCGAATAGTTATTCCTGGACCTAATCCAACCAACCAAAACAAAAACTAACCATAAATTTATAATACATACCCATATGGCAAGTGCATTCGCCGGCAGGTTACTGTGCTAATTGCCTGTTGGAGTCTCCCAGATTAGGGGATCTATTTATGTTGATTTTTCCAGACACATTACAACATTGCAGATTTTAACTTATTATAAGTATTAAATATCTATCAGTTAACAAGAACCGTAGTCATTAACAAACAATGTCAAAATCTATAATGTTTATCTTCTGATCACTTATTTTACCTTTTCGGCTGTAATTACAGATGGTAAACAATGAAGGGGGGTACCAACCTAACCAGCGACAGATGACGTCGTTAGTGAGGTTACCTGTACAAGTAAGGGTATTTACAATTTAGGTATATGTTGTTACATGAAAAGTGCAATGTTTATTTATATATAAATACTTTATACAGTGTGGTCGAGAAGTTTGATAAAAAATCGAAATCTCTTTTTCGGAACAGTTTCGAGAAACAATGCTCGGGCAGGTATTTTTTTAATTCAAAAAGTGATTTTTCAATAAATGTCATTTTCAGATCTTTTGTTTGTGAACTATGGCGTCACCGGTTACTTTTTTTAAATTACAACTCTTTTTTCGGATTAGAAAAGATGATGAGCATTTTCTGCGTATAAGAATGTAAAAAAGTAGTGCCGCAGAGGAAAATTTTCAAGATGTTTGACTTTAAAATTGTCGTCTTAGACTGTCTATTTTATGCTTTGTCTATTTTCTTCAAACAAATTGTAAATGTAATTATGTAACTTTGAGGTGGCCATATGTAAGCTAAACAAATATCAGAAGTTTCAGTACTACACGTATTTTATTCATTTAACACAAGATGGCCATTTTTAAAGTCATTAATAAAAGACAAATAAAATATGACAAAAAAAAATCATGACAAGAAACTTTCTACTCGTAATATTAAGGAGTTACACCTATTTGAATTATCTAAAATTAAACTTTTTTGGGATTTGTTTTTAATAATTGAATTGATCACTCAAAATAGAATTTTCAGGGTTTATTAAACATATCAAAAGGTGCGTGAAACAATTTATATAGTTTTTTTTTCCAAAATGACGACAGTACAGACGTCTGAAGCAGCATGTCTTTTTTTAGGAGGTTTGCGGCCTTACGAATAAAACTTTTCCATTTGCACCTAGGACAATTTTTTTTTTAATATTCTATTTAAATTTAATAGAGTACACACGATTATGAAAAAAATAATATTTTTTGCAAATTGATGTGAATTTGAAATTTTTTTACATAATTGTTAATTAATCTTAATAATCTTACTCTTATTCTATTAGTACTTCTCTTTATATTATATCTAAGAAGCTACAGTTAAAATTTCAAGTCGATCAGATGAAAATTGCAGAAGTTATTTGTAAGGCCGTGTTGAAAAAAACATGGTTTTGCGATAATAGCGTTTAAAGTTTTGAAAAGTATAAAGGTTATGCAGGTATAGACTGACCACTCGATTAAATTTAAGTACACCTGTACCAGCGCCATCTATACTTAGTATCTATGAGTAACATTTATAAAAGTACTGACTGAGTTAAGCGACTCCAAACTGCTACTATAAACGCGCCAAGAGTTCAAAAGCGTTTCGGAACATCAGAAGTTAATTCAGAAATTTAGCTTTAAGGGTCATTTAAAAATTTTTTGGACCATAGTTGCTATTGGATATCATTTTTGGGTTATTTTACGTAATTTAAGCCGACAAAAAAAAATCGAAAAAAAATCAAATAGGTGTAACCACTTAAGTAGACACCTATTTAAATTGCGAATTGATCTCAATATTGGCAGTGATTTACCCAAATATTGTCATGTAACAGTGTACTGTATTGTAAAATATAATTATCAAATCTAAAATGCTTGTAAATTTTCTATACCTTGATTTCTCAGCATTGGATAAAAAGAATAAGATAATACGAGTATATGCATTAAAAACAATTTTTGATAAGCAATAGGTATCCATATCGTTAAACTTAGTATAGCACTGACATATTATGTATTTCTCCCTTTTTCAAATGATTTTAAATGTAAAAAAATAGTGTCCTACACCTTTATTTTAGATCACATATAACCATCAAATTTTAGTAGAGGAAATATATTTAAAAGTTGCCTTGTTTAATATTTATTTTATTAATGAATACATCCAATGTAAATAATTGTTAAGTTTCTCCAATGAAATATAATTGAAGGTGAATAAATATCAAGTTTTAAATATTAAAACAAAAAATGATCTGGAAGCTGACCCTTATAATATGCTCTTGTATATTAATAGAGTGAAGCTGAAAATAGCATTCTATTATGTTTGTCAGTTGAAACTTTAATATTCTACTAGCCATTTATACATATACCCATGTTGCAACGTACTTTGTCATAAGAATGCGAATCATTTTTTGAACTAAATTTACCAGTTTCGTGTCTTTTTTTTCCTATAATTACGAAAGTCACCCGCACAATTTTATAAAGTTATACACAACAGTTATATTATATACCTGTTGTATACATATTGAACCTAATATTTCATAATTAAATTCCATTTATTGTTCAGGTATATTGAATAATATAAAATAAAGTTGACAAAACGCCATAAGTGCACTGCGCTATAACATTATTGAATGTCAACTGTCTATTCTAATTTTCGTTTCGCTTTCCGTTCTAAAATTCACATGTATTGTGTGAAAAACAAGTACACCTTTGCATTTGTTTTATTTATTATCCGATTTGATCGATCTTTGTCAACATGTACGGTACAAAAAAATGCATTTTTGGACAGGATAGCACAGGCGACAGCTTCAGTCCAAGGTCTACTGTACTATTTTTTAGAGGAGAAGAGTAAGAAAAATCTAAGTATTTTTTAATAAAAAAAGACAACGACGATGTAGAAGCATAACTTTTAGAAGTATTTATTTTTCGGTGTTTTAAGAACATACGCAAAAGGACCTCTGTACAAAAATTGTATGTTTGAAATAACTCAAAGATGTAGAACACTTCCGGATCAAGACATGTTTTAAATTATCAAATCAAGGGTTGCTATAAAGGGTCCAGAACTGAGAAATGCTATGGAAATCCTGTACTCCCAAATTTGGGTCGGTGCCATTCATTTTTTCCCAACAATACAGTTTATATGTTAATATTTTCTCAATCCTACACCTTCCTAGTTCTAAAGAATGATCTTCCAAAACGAACAAAAAAAACAATTTAACATTAGAAAACTTTAAACAGGGAAGAAATTATTACACATTTTAGAAAATTAGTTGCTTAATGCACATACTCCTGGTGAAACAATGGTAATGGTAACATTTTCTAATTCTGCACCTTCCTAGTTCTAAAAATCTCAAAATATTTAAGATCTTCCAAAACAAAACAAAAAATAACTTTAGGGAACTTTAAATAGGATGAAATTATTACATTTTGTAAACCAGTTGGATAATGCACACTCTGCTGGTGAAACAATGGTAATGTTTCAAAATAATTTATATAATCACTTGGTAAGCCTGAATTCCGAACATGAGTTTTCTCCAAGATTTTGTGACATAACACCATGTGATTTCTTTTAGGACACACTTAGAAAGTACTTAGAAAACACAATTTTTTCATATTCGTCTTAATAACCTTGATTGCCTATCTTCGTCATAAAAGAATTTTGGAAAAAATGGGTTCACAGTACACCTCATCTCCTAAAAAATATTTTAATTCTACTGGAAAACGGTGTCTATATTAATAACAGCGCGGGGGCCATTTTCAACAATTTCCCTAATAAAATGTTTATTTTGAAACTGCGTTTTCAGTCGATGGCTATTTTTGTCTCATTTCGTCTTTCATTAATTTATATCAAAGGCAAACATAAAACTGAAGTTGCTAGGATTTAAACCAGATTCAAAGATAAAAACTTAATCATTACAGGATTTAAACCTAGCCCATCAGATTAAAAGATAAAAACTTAATCATTACACTAGCTCAAGCTCCCATTAATTTGTGTACATATCACTCATATCAGCTATATTGAAAAAAACTTGCTTAGACAAATGTTTTTTCCATATCCAGCTGGAGGTCTTTATTTGAACGCTAGTTGTAATCTATCAGTTACTATATTTTTACAATACCACAATACTAAATATGTATGTAATTGCAATATATCTAATAGGGAATAATGAATACGCCACTATAATAACTTAAAGAACAGTTAACAATTAATTAATTCTCGGCAATTAGTTTGTTAGGTATAACATTTTACACAATCGAAAACATTACGGAATAAACAAACGGTAATTAAAATACCATCTACTTTTTTTCGTCAGGGTGTTACCTAGATACGTCACCATCCTGGCGATGATTTGCCGTCAAAAGTAGGGCTCGGCATTTTGGACGATTAACCAATTTACGATTAAAACGTTTACGATTAACCGTTTAAGACCGTCACCGATTAAACGTTTTCCGATTAAACGTTTTTCTGACTAATACGTTTAAACGTTTATGAGACATTAAACGTTTATAATGCATTAAACGTTTAAACGCTTGTGGAACATTAAACGTTTTTTCGGATATTATACGTTTTTAAGCAAAATGTATTTTCAAAATAAAAATCGCAAACGGACTCAAACCCATCAACTTTCACCAACCAAGATATCATTAGAGATGGAAAAATTATGCGTTTTTGAATTTTTAATCGCTTATAACTCGAAAACGGTTAGAGATAACTTAGCAACATGAACCGCCAGGAGCTGGCATTTCCAAAAATATTTCATGTTGCTAGGTTATATCTAACCGTTTTCGGTTAGAAGCGATTAAAAATTCAAAAACGCATCTATCTCTAGATATCATTTTAACCCAGCGCTAAAAAAGCTCCCCCGTTTGAAAGCCCCATTACATGTTTCCGAGTCTATTTTAATATAACCGAGGGTGCCATGCAACACGCCTTTGAACTCTTCGAACTCTTTTGAACTCTTCGAAAAGGAAGAAAAGGAAAAGACAAACGTTACGAGCAAAAATAAAAATAAAACAAAAGAAACGTTTGTGGATAATAAACGTTTACAAGGAAAACAACGTTTACGGGGAAAAAACGTTTACAAACAAAATAAACGTTTAAACGTTTTGTAATTTAAACGTTTAATCATTAAACGGGATAATAAACGCGTTTCTTAAATAAACGTTTTGGTGATTAAACGTTTAATGCCGAGCCCTAGTCAATAGTATATTATCGTTTTACAATTCGATCACCCGAGGTTATCAAAGTGGGCTTTTTAAGGTTAGCTTTGGCCGTTGCCTCACACTTTCGATTGCTTCGAAGTTTACTTATTGTTTAGTCGAGTTACTGTTTTCTGTTACGGAGTCCGCCGTTTATTACGGATTATATTATTATGTAGTTCAAGTCTCGAGCCACACACAGTACACAGACACAACGCACGTTTCGTACCCACTCGTACCAATCCGTAACACTTCATGGTTCCTTACCCCACACTTTATTTTTTATCAATCGAATCTTGATTTGCACATCAGTTATTCGGAGCTGCTGTATATATGTTACGTATGTAGTTCTTTGGAACACGATACCATTTTAACGCAAAAATGATCTGTTTTTTTTATTCAATCTGGGACAATTATTTCTAAATATTCCTAGATTAATCAAAAAGATCATCAGTATCATAGCAGATGTGATTTGAATGTATCCAGCCTAAAAAAAAACTCTGCAGACTATTTTACTTTACTGCGTAACTAGGATCAAAAGGAGTACTTGTTTAAGTACTTAGGACAATTACTAATGTATTTGATTTTTTAGCAAAGATGTGACTGAGAATCGGAACACCTCTGTAATTTTCTTATTTATTTTCCAATTTGTCCGAATCTGATGTAAAAATGTATGGCATAACAGGTATTTTTGAACACTATCACGTTTGATATCTACATTCCAAGACCTACTCTAGTACCCATGTTTAGGGGGTCGATAATTAAAAAAAAAACAGGATTTTTTAACAGAAAAACAACGACGCCACTGTTGTGTTTGGTATCCTTCAAAACTAATGTATGTATATCCAATATCTACAAATTTTCGTTGAAAAATGAAATTCGCAAATATATGATTTCCAGTAAAAAATTAAGTCATTCCTGTAAGAGTTATTTAACAGATTTTATACAACAAAATACATAGAGAAAATAATAATCATATGAATTATTATTTATATCCCTTCGTTCACACAGAATGTTCAGTGTTTCGATGGGACTGATTGGTAACTTCTAAACCATAATATAATGAGCGATTCAAAAAAACATGTCATCAAATCTGGCTATGAACGAGAGAGATGGAAATGGCCGTTATGTCGAGGCTCGAAGCAGAAACTTGCTGCTGTCAAATTTTTGACAAGTGGCTTTTCACAATTAGTAAATAAATAATGACTGTCACGAAATGTGACAACCTTCACAACGCAATAAGGTTATAAGCTTAAGATTAAGAATAGAAATACGTCTTTTTTGTTCGGCCAACTTTGATGAGGTTTTTTTAATGAATTGTTAGTATATATTGCGCAACTTGTCCTAATTTGACCTCAATTCTAAGTGTTCTCTAAAAAAATGTGGACGTTCAAATAAATACTTGAGAAAAAATGGCGCAACTAAAACTGACTAATTTTTCAAGGTTGAATATAATGTTATAAATTTTAGATTCCTAAAAATATTTTTATACTTATGTAGTCTTTAAAGTATGCAATTCATAACAATGTTATAGTAGAACACGTATTATTACCTTATTGAAAGAGAACAGGAGTCGAGACAATGACCTTTATTTCATTTGTAATTGGAGATAAATAGTCGGCTTCTTTTATTGCCTTAGAAATTTCTTGGCATACACTAAACATTGTTTATTAAATTTCATTTTGTGTAATTTTTGAAGTACCTTGAACACAGTTGTTTTTTCCAAATGGTCTTTTAGACCAACATCCAACTCGGTACTAAAGTTAATTAATCTCCGATAAAACTTCGGAATCCAGCTTCTAACAGCCATTAATAGAAGTTAAGTTCCATTGATTGGAGCTGGGACATGGTTAGATTAAGATTCCTTCACTAATAGGCTACTGGGTAGCGACATCTATTAAGTGGAAGCAGAGGTAGCAAATCTGTGTTGCTCAATTACTTTTTGTCAGCAGGTTCGGGTCCCTATTAGCTAAAATTGTTACGGCATAGTTGCATTTATTCATAATTCATAATCTGTATGTCCGCACCCTCCCCTGTAAAACAGCTACAGGCTTTCTGTGGGAGGATTTTTTACTATACGAGATCATTTTTAAAACGGTGATATTTATATATTGAAGAATAAACGTATTCACATGTAGATTTCTTTTTTTACCGCAGGTTGTTTAATAACAAAATACACTATTAGACTTTATTATTAGAGTGAGTTCAATTATTCTACTTTGTCAAAAACCACATATTTTAAAACTTATGCAAAATTTTAAACACTGTTATTGTACTAAAAAAGTTATGATGCATATTTTTAACACCAGAGTCTTCCTAAATTCGTACCCATAGGTATAGATATAGTACTTCGTGATAAAAAAATCATGAATAATATTTGTGTAAACATTTTCGCTAGAAACGTTGTGGCTTTTCAATTAATTCTCCTTAAAATACAGCTCTATTCCACTGCATTTTATATAACATGAAATATACTATTTCAGTATTAAACATATTCATATTATTCATGAAATGTTTCATTTTCTACACATTTCAGAAACCCAAACCACTTACTGGAGATTTAAACGCTCTAACATCTAAGTGAAACATTAAAGTCATAACTATAGAGACATCCAAAAAAACGTCATCAAAGTTGGCCGAGAAAAAAAAGACGTGTTTCTATTCTCAATCGAATTTATAACCTTATTTATTTGTCAAGACTGTCACATCATATGACAGCCATTGTTTATTTTACAAATTGTAACAGTCACTTGTCAAAAGTTTGACATAAACGAAAAGCTTAGACATGACCGCTATTTCTATCTCTCTCGTTCATAGCCAGAGTTGATGACGTTTTTTTTTTGGATGTCTCTATATATCAACAAACGTGCCCTTTCTATATTACAAACTACTAGTACCTACTGTATTATATACTAAGTTTTGGTTCTTTCAAAAGTTCCATTACGGTTAAATATCCATTCCCGTTATTACAATAAATACTCTACCCCTAGCACTGTTTAATTGCCTAAATTCCCATTTATTACTTAGACTTTACCTACTACTAGTAACCATTAGGTATTTATTGCTTTGAGGTCCAACAGGACATTGAAGGAAAAAAAATAACCGGACATGTCTTCTCTCTCGGTATGTTCATTTCTATATTTTGAGCCTTATTCCTATCATACTACGTTCCGTAAACAAATTCAACAATTTTTGTGAAAATGATTGTCTGACGATGAGGTTACTTTTCTTATCGACTATTGAAGTCTCCATCCACTGAATCTCCATTATACTTTCAAGTGGATTCTAGATAACGATGAAGACCATATAATATATATTAAGATATTCTATAATGAAGTTATTTCTCTGAAGTGTTTTATAAATATGTTATCATTAAAAAAATATCTTTAACAATATTAGTAAACCATTACGAAGCGTTTAAAGGCTATATTTCTCACACAGTCACATACTTCAGCATGGCATTTTTCATGTATAAATTCTATCCTCGTATCAATGACATGACAATATAGAATTACCAATCATTAAATTTACCTTAAGGATATATACTATCTAAAGCAAAATGAAAATCATCCTTACACCTGCGAAATAAAACAGGCAAAAGAGCAGATATGTAATTTTTAACATCAAATTGATGTTCCTGGCTGTTCTCCGAGGAATCTCATGCTGACGAACTTTCTTAGACAACATTTAGAATAAAATTTAAACAATCACCTAATCAGCGATTTTACAATCCTTTCAATGAGACAGACCATTGTTAATTTCAAACCTCCGTGCTCTAGACAAAGGATCAGCCAATGAAATTTTAAAACTTTATTGTAATTCTTGTGAATTTTCTTTAAGTATGAAGTTTGGCGGATAAAATAATATTCTATAATGTTGTAATTATGTTGAAACATCTTTAAAAAATCGTATGTAATTTTGTGATACTGTCAAAAAACTTGTTTTCTCAGAACTGACCACTGAGACTAAATTTCATGAAGTCATAAAAACCTTTATGGGCATTTCTTTAAACGTATTTTAATTACATTAGGTACACGACGCAACGGAGGGAAATCACGTGACTATACGGCGCCAGCGCTACAAAATACTACCGTCAATAAATTCTAGAGATGTAATCATCTATAAAGTAGTTATTGTTAACTTCGTTCCTTGTCGTACTTGATAGCCATAAATTATCGTATCGTTTAATGAAAACGCCTTGCAAGAATTTCTGGTTACAACTGTTGCATTCAAATAACGTTCACTGTATTATGGAAAATTTACGCAATGAGTCTTCAGTTATGAAGAGCTGTTCAGTATAATAATAGGATATGAAAAATAAATAAACTTTACAAAAAATAATGCGGGTGCCTACACTGGAGTTAAATGTAGCTCTTTCTTTAAAAGACATGTAAAGGAACGTTAACATTGAGCAACACAATAATTTTTCAACATAACACTTTCCTCCAGATCGCAAAACAGAAAGCCGACTCTCCTTAACGTATCATCAGTTATAAATTACTAACCTCAAAATGCATTATTTTATTTTTAGCTTCCAATAATTTGTTCATATGATAAGTTTGAAGTTATAAAAAAACAATTCGTGTATTCTTATATTTCTGGGATCCGGAGTTAAGCATAGGAAAGGTTATACTGTCTAGAACTTGTCTTATTTAATTATCTGCTATTTTACAGATAAACCACAGGAAAAGCGGAAATGGACCAAATATGGCAATAAACAGTCGGCGCGGCGTAAAATATGTATTTTATTTTTAATGGTTTCCCACCCTTGTAAATAAAAAAAACGATTAGTTTTTTAATTTTTATAAAAAAAATATTAATAAGAAAGAGGGATTTAAAAAGAAAGAAAATATAGAAATTTTAAAGTAGTGTCTAAATTTAAAATTTTTTTTAATTAAAAAAATAAATTATTTTATAAAGAGTTATTAAAATAATTTTTATTATTTAAAGTATTTTATAATAATTTTTAAAATAATAAGATTATTTTTTTTTATTTAAATATTTAATAATATTTATAAATATTATTTAAAAGTCAAATAAAAATTATTTTTAAAGTCTATATTTTTTTAAAAGAATTTTTATGAAATCTGAGATAAGATAAAAATAAGTAATCCACGAGACCCGGTTCCCCCCCCGGTTACCCCCCCCCCCCCCCCCACCCCCTGGACTAAACAACAATTTAGGTAAGCAGTACGAGAACTTAAAGCAGCCAATCAGTCTTTTAACCACTTATTCCTTTAACACTTTCCAATAAATTAAGATTTTGATTACTTTCAGATCTGGTTATATGTTGCAGTGAACTGAAAACATTGCTTAAATTTTTTGACATGTTAACCATTACCTTTTAAATCTCTAGACATTTTTGTGAAAATGAGGTGACCGTCTTAAAAACAAACATTTATGTAAGAGTAAACTAACCCAAAGCAGAGATTTATTGAAATATTCTTAGAACCAGTGATTTCAGTCACGTTATGTCTCTCTCCAGATACTAAATAATTTTATAGCTCAGTGGCAAAGGTGGGTTACATTTTGGTGAATACCTTTTTGACTTTAAAACGTATAAATGTCGCCATAACTTTTATGGCTACCTGTACATTATAAAGCCATAAAGTTGGTATTTATTAAGGTCACTATTTTGCTTAGTATTCGGAAACATTTTTCAAGATATGATCCACTATAGGTAATGCCAGTCAGTACTTATTTATACGTATGTGCATTTACACATTTCTTAATAAAATTTAACGATAACTCTAGAAAGTTAAATTGTCAAGATCACCTTTGATAAACTTTTATGTCACAAAAAGAATAGATTTTGGGCTTCCTCAGTTAAAGGGTTGATCAGTTAAGACGAAGTTTAACTGAATGAAGGGGGAAGTTTATCAAGCTATGGACACAAAAGGACTAACCTAAGCTACTTTAAATTGCGATTTATAAGTACAAAAATGTTATGAACCGGTAGACTGATAGTGTGGAATAATAGTTCAATAACTTTGAGATAAATACTATCAACTTCCGTCAATATTTTATATTATATACAAGATAACTAACAAATAGTTTAGAACATCTAGTCGAAATTTTGTACACCTGTAACTACAATGAAAAGTGGACCTTATTAACCGTTAGAGGACAGGAAACCCAGTATACTGGCTCAAAAAAAGGTTCCTCGTCTTTGTTCAAAAGTCATTCATTTGGGATTTTAGGGTCGCCAATTACGAATCCGAAGTCGCGATGGGGGACAAAAAGTTTTAAATTTGCTGGAATTTGGACTGACAACGTGGATTTTGGTCGCTGATTACGAATTTGAAAACAAATTTTAAATATTCAAGATGGCGGATCCAATATGGGGGATAAAAATCTCAAATTTGCTCGAAATCGGACTGAAGATTATACACATGAGTTTCTGAGATCGCAGATTATGAAACTACTATAAAATTTTATTTAAAATATTCAAGATGGTGGACTCAATATGGCGACGAAAAGTTTTTTAATTCAATCAATTCTAAAATCAAATCTGTATCCATTTTTTTTTATTAAGATTTGGAGATGACATATATGATATCAGATTTTGGAATCCTATATAACTGAACAGGTTGGATGGATTCACAAACTGCATTAAGTGTATTCACAAAGTGCAAGATACCAGTTGGTAAAAAGAATATACCTATATGAGCTATTTACTTGGGAAGAGCATTGTTTTCATTCTGCTGCCGAATTGAAAAATGTCCAAGTGTCCATATATCAGTAATTTAATTCTAAATACCAAAATGTGTTATTATCATTTAACTTTATCATGCGATAAATATTTGTAATTTTCGTGACATTTGCAGTATCGTTACGTGATCAGCAATTTCAATCGATCTCAACAAGTGATGGTTTCCGAAAACGAGTAGACAATTTGATATTATTGACTTGATTATTGATTGATTTAAAAATCAATTACGTAGTCAAAGTCGGTGACGTATATTTTTCCATTATTTCCATCATTTTTATATTATAAGACATCCTGAATCCGTTATGTTGAATCCACCATTTTATATCCACCATTTTGAATGGTACAAGTCTGAGTCACAATTATTAACTCCAAATCACTCTTCCACATAATTTCATTATTATAATCCATTTTTCGTTTCATCCACTGCTAACTTGCATCCGCCATTTTGAATTTCAAGTCAAAAAATGGAATTTTTTAAAGTAGAAAAATTTAACATTAGCGTTACTCTTCCGGACGGAAAAAACAATATACGGGCCCAACCCATGATCAACACGTCACCCATGATCAATCTGTGATATAAGATACTTTTTTTATGCATTTTCTTGGAGGAATCATAAGCCCCAAATGCCCGTCCTGTAAAGGTTAAATTTCACGATTGACCAGATTAGGATTGGGAATAAATGGAGGTAATTTTTGTATAAGTTTTCATTAGTCCAACGTCTAAATTGTGCCACTGTATAGGTATTGAACCATATTTAAATGTATACTAAAATTGAATAAATTATTATACTAGGTATTCAAAAAATCAAGTATCGCAGCCTCTGTTGTGATTTTTATTTCAGATTTGATCTGACAAAGTCCAACGTGGGAGTGGCGATTCGTTAACAAGGTTTTTTAAGATTTGTGGAGCGGACAATTTGTTTTGATATTGAGATAAAAATATAAGCAACACAGAAAGAGTGCCACAATTGTCCCCTCCCGCTGGCTTATATAACATTCCACCTTCGTTGCACAAATATTAAATTTATTCTTTAACGCTTGACTAATTTATCGATAGTGGACCAGCCTTCCTCTTTATGCGCTCGGTGTGTTAGTGTACACCATGCTATGCCTAACAAAGCGGCATTTTTTGCGTTTTGGCGTTTTAATTCTTACGGTTATATTAAGCATGTCCGAGTTACCTGTTACCGTTTTTACCGAACAATAAATATATAGTTCAAAGATCTCATTTTCGTCTCTGCGTCGGTGACAGGTAGGTCCGAGAACAATATGTAAAACGTAGGTGCAAACAGAATCGGACAAAGCGGTTTGCGGCAACAACTCGGCTAACCGAAGTTAATTTTTTTATCGGGACAAAAACGCAGTAAATCTCTGCGAACAGTTTTATTGGAGCGCTTCCCTCAATAATGTGGAAGAATACACTTCGGAGAGTGATTTCAGGTGCAAATCGTGAATATAAACCGTTCTGGAAGATATACGCGTAATGGTACAGGTAATTGAGGTTGGTATATTTATAACGTCATAAATCTGTACAGGGTGTTCTCAAAGTTGAGGCATATATTTTAACAGGTTGTAGAACTCTTAAAAATAAGTGGGTCCAAGACTCGACCGCACGATTTCTGTCCTGATAATATTATAGAATGCGATATGTTTGGAATTAAATGTCTTTTATATGTTTAACCAGATCCAAGATTACTATGAAAAAATCATACTTTTTTTATTGAAAGTAACTTTATTCAACTAACTTAAGTTTATGTCAAAACTAATCAAATATTTGTGAAATAGACAATGTGAAAACAAGAAGAGAAACAATCAGCTTAGAGTAATTATAACGTGTATAGCGTAACATTTGATGTCAAGCTAATCTGCAACTTGTATTTGGAAAGAAGAATCAAGAAGGCTTACATCTCTTGTGAACAGTGCAACAGAATGATAGGAAAAACCTAAGGCATGGAATCCAAAGTGGTAATTGGAAAATATATTGGTATCATAAGACCATTGATAACCTATCTTATGAGCTATTGTTTGGTGGCCAAAGTACCAATAAACCAAAGCAAAACTAAGGCTTAGCCAAGTACAGAGAACTACTTAAACAACACCAACTAGAGCGATTCAGGTAATGCAATAGGCGCCACTAGACTTGTATCTACCTAAGACGGCAATAACAACCATGGTACGCCTCAGAACTATTAGTACAGCGACAAACCTGGGTAGTGCTGTGACCAGAAGTGACCTGTGGAATGACACCATGAGCAGATTACCACTTCTATAAGTTATCACATTGTCATGGAGAATATCCCTCCCAATTCGTGTTCGACAAATCCTATACTATTTTTAGTATGAGGGAGAATGAAGCCACAGCAGAAGGAACAATCAAAGTCTTCTCAGATAGTTCAAAGAGGAAGGAAGGATCACTCTTTGGGATATACTCAAGAAACCGGCAATAATTCGCATGGGCATAAACATTTCCGCTAAAGCGATTTCCAGCAGCAATCATGAAACAAGCAGTTGCCAACTTGCTACGCGTTTAAGGTACCCCAGCAAAGAAGAGGCAATCGTATATCACCGATAACCAGGACAAATATTCGTTTCCTAACAGGGATTCTCACTGGACATTGTCAGATAGGGAAAACACATCCATAGTTTGAAGCTAAATGAAACAACCCTTTGTAGAAGCTGTCAGCTAGAAGAGAGGACTGTGCGACATGTACTACGCGACTTCTCAGCCGTCTCATCGGCAAGAGAATAAAAACTAAGTGAACGTTGGCCATCATTAGCCAATAAAAAGGGCCTTCCCTAAGCAACATGATCACTTTTTTTAAACAGGATGGCATAGATGTGTTGAACTCCCAAGGGGAAGAAATTCAATGGACCTAATGTGGCCTAAGTGCTGACGCCTCCTGAAGGGGCTCCCTCAAGATTGAGTACCATTTTTGTCAAAATCAAACAAAAGACCACATGAGAATTTTGTACAAATTTTGTACATTTTTGTACAACCAAGAATGATTTTTTGTACACCCTGTTTAACAGGCCAAAATCAAAATAAAAAATGGTACTCAAACTTGAGGTCTGTGTACACCTTATCCAAAATCAAATTTTAATTAAACCATTAAAAAATCGAATTTTGTACATTTTTGTACACCCAACAATATTTTTGTACACCCTTCAAAAATGAAAAAAATCAAGTGTCAAAAGTGGTACTCAATCCTGACAATGTTTGAAAACTTTGAAAAATTCATGTTTATACATTTTTGTACAACCAAGAATACAACCAAGACCTCAAGTTTGAGTACCATTTTTGTATTTCGATTTAGGCCCGTTAAATGGGATGTACAAAAATAAATCTTGGTTGTACAAAAATGTACAAAAATGACTCTATGTGATTACGTATAAACATATGAATTTTTCAAAGTTTTCAAAAATTGTCAGGATTGTGTACCACTTTTGACACTTGATTTTTTCATTTTTGAAGGGTGTACAAAAATATTTTTGGGTGTACAAAAATGTACAAAATTCGATCTTTTTAATGGTATAATTAAAATTTGATTTTGGAAAAAGTGTACACAGACCTCAAGTTTGAGTACCATTTTTTATTTTGATTTTGGCCGGTTAAACAGGGTGTACAAAAAATCATTCTTGGTTGTACAAAAATGTACAAAATTTGTACAAAATTCTCATGTGGTCTTTGTTTGATTTTGAAAAAATGGTACTCAATCTTGACGGAGCCTCCTGAAGGCCGCCTCCGCACGCTTCCAGAATTCAGATAGTGATTTTGAATAAATATACAGTAGTGGTAAAAAAAAATTAGAGTGAAGTGATTTTATTCAAGTTATTTCGTAGCACTTAATGTGCAGCACATTTAAAAAATTAAATATATATTTTTAGTTTATAATACCACTCTCTAAAAGAAAAAACGCCTTTAATTTAAACTTAAGTATCTTTTATTCAAAGATATAAGTACATAATAAAAATAACTGTTACAAATCCTAATAATAGTATTTCTACATTATTATTACATTAGTACTTTGTAGAATGGCCTTTGTTTTTTAAGAACAGCTTCGCATCTCCTTAACATAGAATCGATCAATTTTCTGCAAATTTCTACAGGGATGGAATACCATGCTTTCATAACTTCTTCCCGCAGTATATTTTTGTTTGCGGATTTTTTACAAGCAGTTCGGTTTTTTAACTCTTTCCAAAGATTCTCAATAGGATTTAAGTCTGGTGACTGTGAGGGCCACTCTAAAACTGATATTTGATTGCTTGTAAACCACTGCTTAACTGTGCGTGCCGTATGTTTGAGGTCATTATTTTGCTGGTACACCCATCTTAACGGCATATTTTCTTCCGCATAGGGTAGCATGACTGTTTGCAAGATGTGCAAATAAATTTCTTTAGTCATAGTTTCTTTAATCCTAAATATAGGGCCCACTCCATTATAAGAAAAGCAACCCCACACTTTAACATTTCCTTCGCCATGTTTAACTGTACCAATAGTATTTCTTGGGTTGAATTCCTCATTCTTACGTCTTCGTACATACAATCTTCCATCTGATCCAAAGATATTTATTTTTGTTTCGTCACTGAAAAAAATGTTGTGCCAATTACGTTGATAGTTTGGGTTACAATTGTCTCGAGCAAATTTCAATCTTTGCTGTATATTTCTGTTACTTAGGAATGGAACTTTTCTGGCAACTCTACCATACAATTTTCTTTCTTCTAAGCGTCTTCTTATTGTCCGGGTACTGACGTTTAAGCACAATATCGTTTTTATAGTAACAGATGTCGAAAAGGGATCTTTACCAAATTCACGTGATATACGATTATTAAGTTTTCCTGTTGTTTTTCTCGGACAGCCTCTCCTTTCTGGTGCTTTTTCTGTTACATTTTGTTCTTTTAAAACCTTTGCAATAACACATTGTGATCGTTTCAGTGCGTTAGCAATGAAAGCGTATGTCTTGTTTTGACTTCTTAATTGTAACATTAGACGCCTTTTTTCAGATGTACAATGCTTCGCGCGACCCATTATTCACTATAGCTCCCGAGTACCATGTGTGAAATTGTCTAATCTTTACTGTATCCTTCACGAAATTGTCATGCGAATAGCAATGGGCATAAAAGAAAAACACTCTTATTTTTTTGTCCAGTGGAGTCTGGCTCAAACAGTAACCGAGTTTTTTGTGTTTTGTGTGTGAAAATAAGAAACATGAAATTGGTTTACAATACTCCAGCAATGAAACATAAAGGTGTTTGCACACGAAGTGAATTAATTTATTTTATCTGATCAAGAACGCACGAGATTAATTGAATTTTGGTTGGCACTCTTATTTTATTGGCCACCACTGTATTTCTACCGATCAAAAGTTCGATATTTTTGAACACGCCTCGTATAATTTACACAAAATAAGATAACGCCCAGAATTTGCATAGCACGCCCGAGTGTTCGTACGGCCACTTAGCGAATAAGAAACAAATTAAGCACGTGAATTAATTCCACACGTTCTAACAGTTTAATTACGAACCAAGTAAGAGCAAATTTACCGACTACCGTAACGTCTGAATTCGATCGTACTCGCCGTAGAGAATACGCATAGGCGCTTCGCGTGTTTTTAATCTTAATAATATATCAAAGTGAAATCCGCGATTCTGTTAATTATTTAATTGTTATAACAATCCAGAGCACAAGTAAAAGTAAAATCAGCGGGCGTAGAAAAATAGCCGATACTTTAACGAGCTTATTGCATTTTTATTATAATACGGCTGTTTCGAAAAACTGAATTCCACTATACGATCCGTACCTACTTGTTTGTAACACGTGTATTTTAAAAAATACAATAGGAGTTCTTCATACGTAGGCGTTGTGAAACTACGAAACTATGAACTTGTCGACGTTTTTCTTTATTTTTACAAAATACATATGAGTGCGTAGTTAGTTCCTTATTCTGTTGCGCAATGCATTATTATAAAATTTCCTTCTATTGGAGGTGTGCGACCTTCTGAAATTTTGAAGCGTCTTCAGGCCAAATTCGGGTATGAAACCCTTTCTAAAACGCAATAAAAACGAGTGGCATAAACGTTTTTCAGCGGAACGAGAAAAGGTGGAAAATAGACCACACGATCATCGTTCTCGAACCTCCATCACGGAAGAGAACATCTGTGCAGTACATGAGCTTTTGGAGGGTGGCCGTCGCCTCACACTTGAAGAAATTGCTAGATCAGTGGGAATCAGTCATGCGAGTGTTCATTCAATAATCCAAGACAAACTTGATTTCAGGAAGGTCTCAGCTTGACGGGTTCCTCGACTTCTCACCCCCAATCAAAAAAGTGTGCGTTTTGAGGCTTGTCAGAGGCCTTTGGCTCGTCATGAAGATGAAGGAGAAGGGTTACTTAATCATCACCGGAATCCAAACAAGCGAGTATGGAGTGGCGGCAAAAAGGAGAAAAAGAATCAGTGAAGGTGAAAACAAGATTGTCTGCAGGAAAAATTATTTCGACTGTTTTTTGGGATAAGAAAGGTATTATTTTCGTTGACTTTCTCCATGAACGTCATCCATTATTGTCAACTTTTGGATAGGACAAAAGCTGACTATCGCACCAAAAGGCATCGTTCTCCCAGCCGTCGTTCTTCTCCAAGACAACGCCAGGCCACACACTACAGCTATAACTCAGTCCAAGCTGGTGGAAATGCACTGGGACCAGCTTGAACATCCTCCTTACAGTCCAGACTTATCGCCGTGCAACTACCATTTGAAAATGATGAAGTTGAACAGTTCGTGCACAACTGGCTACTGGTACACTCACTTTTTATGACGACGAAATCAAAAAGTTGCCGATTCGGTGGGACAAATGTGTTTTGGTAAGGAGACTATATAGAAAAATTAAATGTTATTTTTAAAACTTTATCTTAATAAAATCTTTCTATACATAAGAATACCAAATCACGACTATTTTCATTTTACATATAAAATACATGCACATTTTATATATAAAATGAGTGAATCGTCGCATTTATCATATACGAGGCGCGTTCATAAAGTAAGGGCCGTTTGGTCACAGAAAAAAATGTACTCATAAGAAACAAATTTTATTGTCATATTTAGTTAGGTACAATCTTACTTTACTTCTCTACATAATCGCCGTTCACTTCTAAGCATTTTTCGTACCGCTGCACCAGCTTCTTTAACCCCTCTGCATAGAAGCTTGCCGCCTGAGAGTTGAACCAGTTGACAACGGCGTTTTTGAGTCCCTCTTCGGTTTCAAAACGTTGTCCACCGAGCCACTGTTTAAAATGCAAGAAGAGGAAGTAGTCGCTAGGTGCAAGGTCGGGACTGTACGGTGGGTGGTCAAAAAGTTCCCAACGAAAATCTTGAATTTCCTCATTGGTTTTGGCAGCAGTGTGAGGACGCGCGTTATCGTGGAGGAGGATTATGCCAGATGACAGTTTCCCGCGGCGTTTGTTTTGGATCGCACGTCTCAATTTTTTGAGCGTTTCGCAGTACACGTCAGCTGTAATTGTTGTCCCACGTTCCATGAAATCAACCAAAAGATCACCGTCTTTGTCCCAAAAAACTGTAGCCATCAATTTTCGACTTGTGTACTGAGTTTGCTTAAACTTTTCAGGTTTTGGTGTAGATGAGTGTCGCCACTGCATCGATTGCAGTTTTGTTTCTGGGTTGGCGTAGGATACCCACGTCTCGTCCCCAGTAACAATGTGAGAAAACAAATCATCTCCATCTTGTTGATAACGGGCCAAAAACTTTCGTCCACTAGACATTCTTTGCTCTTTGTGGTGGTCGGTGAGCATTTTTGGTACCCACCTTGCACACAATTTGCGGTATGCGAGGTTTTCTGTGACAATATTGTAAACAGTAGTGCGTCCAAGTTGAGGAAATTTGTTAGCCAGGCCACTAATCGTCAATCGACGATCAGATCGCAGTGTTTGGTCTACTTGTGAAACGATTTCATCGGTCTGGATACTGGGCCTGCCACTCCGCTCTTCGTCATGGACATTTGTTCGGCCATTTTTAAAATCACGGCACCATTGTCTAACCTTTCCTTCACTCATAACTGTAAGTCCGTAAACCAGGCATAACTCCCGATGAATTTCAGCCGCCGACGATCCTTTTGCACATAAGAAACCAATCACAGAACGCACTTCACAGTTGGCGGGATCAACGATTTTCGCGGCCATTGACGCTGTAGCTTCGCAATGAGCCAGTAGATGGCGCTGCAGTAGTAAAACTGTGCTTCGAAGCGCCAATATTTATATATAAGCAAACGGCCCTTAGTTTATGAACGCGCCTCGTACCTAGCCATGTTTTTCTTTAATTTTAAACTTTCTAGTAAACAGCAGCATATAGCATATAATTGCGATGAACATATATTAACCATATTAGCATTTACTTATTCAGCCAAATATGCTTGTTCTCGCCGAAATTAGGTTTATATTTATCGCATTCATTTTAGACGCTTGTTTCGCTTTTTTTTATCTTCGCATGGTTACCAAATATTAATTGTAATTTAGCCGGTGTATGTACTTACTGTAACACAAAAAAACATGTGGTTTAGATCCACGGTCGCCTGCGCTACTTGCGAAGTTTTTAAATTTCGTAATCAACAATACTTTTGCTCGTTCTCTTCTTTTGCTAAAATTGCTGACAACTGTAAAATATTTTATGAACACCGCAAAAAATTAATAGCCTCTAGTTATATTAACTGTGGAAATTTAGCTAGTAATTTATCATCGATTAAGATTGTTATGGCAATTAGAATCCTGCCAGATTTTTTAGATACAATATTATTCTTAAGCCACAAAAAAAAGACAACAGGAAATTGAGAAGCTTTAACTGCCCAGAATTCATCATCAATCAATCAACAGAAATCATCATGTTCAATCTAGCTACAAGTAATATTCAATCTAGAGGCAAATAGGCACTTTTTAGATTAATGTCACTTGCGTTCTATTCGAGTAAAAGACTTTTTCGGTAGCCTATAGGATTGGTTTCAATGCCCCGCTACGCTGTGACTTAAACCGTTTGCCGTCCACGCTCCAAAAGCAACCCCATATCGAAATTTGAATTCGCAAGATTTTGATGGCAATTGCAGAGACTTACAGGATCGACTAAGAAGGACGCTGTCGGGTAAAAACTTCATCCCGACACACATTAACACCTCCTCAATAAGTTCTGTGTACTTGGTCGCTGCTTCAACCCATTTTCAGAGCCACCTAAGTCACCCCTTTGAATTTACGCAGGGTTTTGCGTGGTTTGACCTCTGTTGGGCGAATCCTTTGATCCAAATGCTGTCTAATAAATTGGTGTGGGGTGCCACAACTCACTTTCACCCTTTGACAACTCAAACACCCTTCCCTATTGGCTAATGGCAATAATCTAAAAAGTTTTACGATAATTTTGATGAGTTTAGGACAACAAAACGTGTTTAACTTTTTTCCTCGATAACCGTTGCATATTCGAAAAAAACAGAAAGAGGTTTTTAAAAGATCTGTGCTATATCCTGTACATTTTTGTAATGTTAGAAATTAACTCAAGTGTAAACAAAGTTATGACACAAAAATGAATAGTGGTTGGAAATATCTGAAACATCTAAAATTCGTATCAGAACATTACCTTTTTACCGTAAAATCTGTTGTTTCGTCCACTGTCAGACACAGAAATTTATTGCGTATGTCTTCTTTGATATTTCCCATGACACATTGATATATCTTCGGTAAATAAGTATCTTTTACACAATATATGACAAGTAGGCAATCTAAAATCGGATACGTATTTGGTAAAAAAACGTTTAAAGTGAATATTGTCGACTACGTACCACGATAGGCTACATGCGCAAAACATTAAGCGCAAATCAAACCAAAATTCCTCTTTTCTAACAGTACCAGTAATATTTTGTTGATTGATATTCAAATTTAATGTCTTTCACACTCTCGACGTCTACGAAATATATATCGACGATTGCAAGGAATACATAAAATATGTGATCCATCTATTGTAAAACCCTCTTAATCATAAATCATATTTTTCAGTGTATTCACAAATGGTAACGACTGTGAATTATTGCAAAAATCCACACAAAACCAGATAATACATAAATACTACATGAACTCTAAAAGAAATACATACAGTACATACACGGTGCAAAATACGTATGTACACACGTTTATTAATTAATCACTCACGACACATAAAATTATTTTAAACTTCGTTCTACCGTTCGTCCGTCGCGCGTCAGGCTAATAAGAATAGAACAACGGAATGCTCGGTACGCTATATGTATAAATTGCATATAGCCTTCCCTCGCACCTGCCACGGGAGAGTCCCAGTGCGTGTTACCAGGCACGGTCAGTGACCTAAAAGACAAAGCTCTTAAAAAATATGGTTTATATTTTAATTATCATAGAGTGGTATGGCGATGGGTGGTGTGGTAAGTAAAGCACTTTAGTCGGCTATATATACAGTGATTTATTTACATATTTACAAGATATGAAAGGCCGGAGAAGTCCGGTAAATCGCGGAGATAGACTCCGGTGTAGAGCCGGTGAACGGTAAAGATGAACTGTCGAGACTCTGTCCAAAACTGAACTTACAATCCTTAAACCAACAATCAGCCGCAGACCAGGTAGGTTCCCCGAAACCAGTCTCCAATAAACAGTTGTAAACTGAATTAGGGGAAATCCCAACCGCAGGTCAATTTGGCAAAACCAAACCATTATGCGGGTGTTTTTAACAGAAATTAAATAGGCTGTATCACGTATTTACATAAATATACAAACAGTAAATGCCGAAACGTGATAATTAGGGTTTTACAGGAATTTACATAAATAGGTAGATTCGTACCTACCACGTACATAATTCAACTAAAATTAGACGCTACCTATTAAATAACAATAGACCCTACAGTTGTATAGTGCCGATCATGCGTTATAGCACACTTTCCGGGCCCTACTGATAACTTTTAAGTCGAATATCTTGAACTTCCCTTATCAACCCACTACTTTTTCCACACTTTAAGCAGAAAATGGCCCTCGTCTTTTCTTGCGCAAGGAAAAGGTTATCGAGCCGCACCACCGACCGCAAACCATTACGCATTATGCACTTGTCGATGCGACATTTCAATAAAGGACAGGTACCCGATTCTTCACGCTTGTTCTTCTGCCACCACGTCGGCAGCACGCTCCGCGGGGGTGTTTTTATCCGGTCCACTTCCATGCAACCCGCCACCACCTACCGCTGCGCAATCCGCCGGAGCCTTTCCGGGCGCTATGCGTGTTGCCAAAACAAACGCCAAAGGCTCAACCCCCTTCCCGCCCGAGAGTCGACGGGCTCATTCAGGTCGCATTTAGGATTCGACCGCTGGGCGTTTTACGGTTTAATTGGACCAATAAGTTCCGCGCGTTAACTGGAAGGCATCACCTTAACATTCGACCGCTCTGATTTACAACTCCTTGCGATTTACGTTTCGCCATAAACGGGTTAGTGAACTTTTTTTGCTATACAGTAGATTAGACTCGATTAAATTAAAGTTCTGAGAGCTCACGATAGTTTTATCAGTAGAGTCGAGAAATCGCGGACTCTAACAGATCAAATTAAGGAGAAGTAGGTATGGTCCAGTCGTTTTCGGAAGGCGATGTAGGCAATAAAACGTTGGTTGCAGTGGCGAAGCGTACGGGTAGACAAGGTAGACGTTGTCTACCCAATATTATTTCCCTTTTTTGAATAAAAATATTGATATATTTTCATTTTCCAATTATTGTATTCGAATTAATTTCCTGATGCCGACCGACCGAAATTACATAATATTGTATTATATCATGTTATTTCAATGTCCTGTTATCTGTTCTCTTAATTCTCTAAATTCTCAGTAACTAATCTAGAGTCCGACGCGACAATAAGTAATAGCCGGGTAAACATTTCCGAATTTGTCTATCCTATTTGCCAGCGGCAGGCGATTGCACGTAGCACACCGCGGTGGCATATCCGCGGAAATTAGGCCGATATGCGGGTATCAAAGACAAAACATCATTTGTTCACTGTAGTTGACGAGCTAAGTATTGCGCTGCTGTCCCGTCTGTATACGGCGAGATTGGACGTATGCGAATGCGCGAATGCATGTGGTCAACTGCAATTATTGTTGCAATACTCCGCTCCCCACCGCGCGCCCGTTTGAGTGTGTAGCTTATTCTTATTATATTATATTTTAATTTTCTATTTATTCTGGGTTGTGTTTTAAATTGGTCATTGCTTTAATTGTTTCGTTGTGCGTTGTGTAATAACTAATAAGTATTGAAAATATGTAATAAAATGACAAATATAGAAGATCCTATCGTTTACATTAAATAACATGGTTTTTCTTCGCTATATCTAGAAGAAAAGTTGAATTTAAAAAATTCCCAAAAGCGACCTGACTTGAATCTATCGCAAAAAGACGGAAAACCCGTTCGTAAATTTCAAATAGGTTGGTATGAATTTTTTACCTGGTTGACTGGAAGTGTAAGCACGAATGCAGTCTATTGTTTTCCTTGTGATCTTTCTGGTGGAGAGGAAGTCTGGGCAAAAGATGGTGTGAATATTATAAAAAAAATTTGTTGAAAAAGCTAACAAATACTGCCTCAAAAAGACATATTACCTGCAACGAATTTTTTTTTATGCTGGGAAAGGTGCGCATAGATCATACTCATTGAAGCAACAAAAATAAACGCTTTGCAACATAATGCAAAATTGCAAAAAATAGGCACATTGTTGGTCGATTTAATGTGGTGTATTTTTTGGCGAAACAAGATCTTGCATTTAGAGGACATCACGAAACTGCTGATTCAAAAAATAAAGGTATATATTGTATGTTTTTTTTTTTATATATCGCGTATCATACGATATGAAACAAATACCTATTTTTTAGGAAATTATTTGGAAATACTAGATCTACTTGCTATGGAAGAGTCTGCTATGAAATACCACTTGGAAAGCAGTTCAGTTTTCAAAGGAACATCGAGTGACATTCAAAATGACCTTATTGAATCTGTGAAATACGTAGTTCACCAAATAATATAATTTTGAACGAACTGAAAAATACTGATTTTGTTTCTGTTCAAGCAGACGAGACAACAGATGTTTCATGTCGAGCGCAATTTAGCATAATTCTAAGGTACATTTACAAAAAAGAAATAGTTTTGATTTCTTGGATTTTATGATATCTCTAGTAATAAAACGGCAGTTGGACTTTACTTTAGATACTTTCACACAATATAACTAAGACGTTTGTCCAGTTTTTATTTTTTTATTCCCAATGTCTACCCACGAAAAAATCCAACGCTTCGCCACTGGGTAGTAGCACAAATAGTTACATCAATATATTTCATATACATAGAGGTATGGACTTCATGAAGAAGACTTCTTGTAATTTAACATAAGATACGGATATGTTCATAAATAAATATCTGGCTAGTAGCCACATTACTATTTTTTTTACGAAAATTATTATATCGTTCACTACCTAGAAAATAATCTAGTGGATATAACTATAGAAATCACAGTACCAATACAAATGAATAATAGTACAAATGAATGATAGTACAAATGATTCATTCCTTACCGACATTATCAAAAACTAAAGAAAACCAAACACAAAACCACTTCTCATTAAATTGGCTACCAGTTGAATTATTATCGTAAGAAAACATGGGTCCCACGTCATATTATACCCAAATACGCAGAGGGATTATTATACCCAAATACGAGGGTGGTTTGATAAGTCCAAGACTTTTTGAATTTCCCGCGCAGTAACTTTAATGGCAACACTGCTCCCGTCAATTGCCACCTATCAGTAGACTAATGTAAAATTTTGAGCAAGCCAGCCATTGAAAGCAGCTAACCTCGTTAATTTCCACAAAAATGGAAAAAAGAACGATATTGGACGATCGAAGATTGAAAGTGCGTGAGTTGGCTGAGGCTGTAGGCATCTCAACTGAGCGGATGCATTACATTTTGCATGAATATTTGAATATGAAAAAGCTGTCCGCGCGATGGGTGCCGCGATTACTCACGATCTACCATAGGCAAAACCGTGTGACCACTTCAAAGGAGTGTTTGGGGATGTTCAGCAGCAATCAAAGCGAGTTTTTGCGCCGTTTCGTTACCGTAGATAAGACATGGATTCATCACACCACACCCGAGACCAGGCAACGATCGAACCAGTGGGTTTCTACAGGTGAACGTGCACCGAAGAAGGCTAAGATGGGTCTGTCCATCCATGCCAACAAAGTCATGGACACAGTTTTCTGGGATTCGCGAGGTGTTATTCTTATCGATTACCCTGAAAAGGGTAAACGATAACCGGCGAATATTATTCACAGCTGTTGGGAAGATTTGCCACTGTTTTGAAGCAGAAACGACCGCATTTAGCGAAGAAGAAAATGTTGTTTCATCGAGACAATACACGAATGCATACGTGTGTAATCACTATGGGAAAAATTCATCATTTGGGCTACGAATTGCTACCTCATCCACCATATTCTCCAGATTTAACCCCCTCCGACTATTTCCCGTTTCCAAATCTGAAGAAATGGCTGGGTGGTAGGAGTCGAATGAAGAGGTTATCGCTGAAACAAACGCTTATTTTGAGGGCCTTGAGACATCATATTATTTAGAAGGAATAAAAAAATTAGAAACATGTTGGACTAAATGTATTGAGCTATAAAGATATTATGTAGGAAAAGAAAATGATTTTTTTGCCGAAAAAAAACAATGTTTTCCTTTAAAAAGTCGCGGACTTATCAAACCACCCTCGTAGAAGGATATAATAGCAACTTCAAATGAAACTTCCAACGAAAAATTAGAAAAATGGCTTGTTCAGCGTCTTCTATGAATTTGGGCAAGTGTTCTCTTAGGAACCGTTTCACATGGACAATTGTTTTGCAACTTTGTTCACCATTCCTGTGACTTGTCATTTATCCATCCTAGGTCTTGTCCTGTAAATCCCGACACCTACTGGCTCTTCTATATTGGAACCTTCTGTATACCCGTTTCTCTGTGGTTGGATTGGAATTTAACTGTCCCAGTCCTGTTCACTTAGTATTCCCACTTGAATATTTAACTAAAAGTAACACTTCTCAACCATATTAATCGTGGCCATTTCTAGTGTCTGCCTTCAATTCGGTGTGTAGTTTCCGATGCTCTATTCCGTGCTATTGTCTTATAGGCATTAAGCCATGGATCAGCCTGTGCATTACTCCTCGAGCTTCCCCTTGTATAAATACGAGGTGTGGCTATTAAATAACAGAACTGATGCTGCTATCAGCGCGCTGCGAGCATCTCGCGACAAGTTTGAACAGACCTGTGGCTGGTAATACTTTCTCCATCCTGAGCTCGTTAGACAAGCCAGTGGGTCGCTCAGTTTGACTGTAGCAGTCATTTGAATTAGTCTACGCATCAGTGCGTTGGGGGACTACAATCCATATTTTTCAGGAACGCGGTTTGAAATTTTTTGTTTTACATTATTCGCTGTGTTTCATAACGGAATTTAGATATTGTTTGTTTTTTTTTACTGAATTATATAACAATATTGCATATTAAAGCAGCAGTGCCGTTCTTGCATATTAAAGCAGAATAAATCTCATACAGGATGCACCAGATATCCCAAAAAGGCAATTTTTTGAGTTGTGCCAGTATTGCATAAGACCATCGATTTGCTGACATTCTAAACAACAATGACACTGATCCAGGCTTGTTAGACACGGTGATTACTTGTGATGAATCGTGTTTTTTTACTTACAACCCGGAAACAAAGCGCCAATCCATGCATTGGAAGAGCCCGCACTCGCCAAGGCAAAAATAAGCCAGGATGAGCAAATCCAAATTCAAGGCGATGATGATCGTCTTTTTTGATATTCGAGGCATTGTTTATGTTCACTGGGTCCCTGAGGGTCAGACTGTCAATCAACATTATTACGTCGAGGTTCTGATGGCCCTTCGTGAACGTATGAGAAGACAAAGACCCGATTTGTGGAAGACCAAATTATGGAAGATTCACCAAGACAATGCACCAGCCCATCCTGATTTGTCTGTGAAGGCATTTCTTGCAAAATACGGCATTACTGTTGGAACATCCACCATACTCGCTTAACCTTGCCCACTGTGACTTTTTTTTATTTCCCAAGATCAAATCGGCGCTGAAGGGAAGAAAATTCGAAAGTGTGGAAGCGGTTAAAGCAAAAGTGACGGAGGTTCTGAACCAGCTGACAGAAGCGGACTTCCAGCACTGCTTTCAACAACGGAAAAGTCGTATGGAGCTGTGTAGAGATCGCCAAGGGGGAGTACATTGAAGGCGAAAAAATTGCTACTGTAATTGGTAACGAATAGAAAGTGTTGTGACGGCAGTTTGGTTATTTAATAGCCACACCTCGTATATTAGTAGGACTTCTATTGCGGCTGTGCAAGTCTTTGTACGCCGCCCAATGACCTGTTCATGTCCATTGCCTCATTTTCGTCCACCATGCCACTAATCTATAGATTACCACACCAAGGTTTTTTATCCACATGTGTATAAATCCACAGCGTAGCAATTGTTTTTTTTTTCTTCATGGAGCCGTCCTTTGCGCCGGATTGCACTGCAGCCTCTTGGGCTTGTTGTGCGCATCCTCCCATCCTTCTCATCCTACCCATTCTAGTAGCCGGGTCCCGTGTACAAGCTTGTATAGCTTCCCTGCCGGCTGGGTGCTGTAATCTTCTGGATAGAGTTTGGGGTGTATATATGGCCTGCCTTCTGCGATCTAAAGTCTCGCAATCACACAATATGTGGTGTGCTGTCTCCGTTTCCCTGTTGCAGAGTTTGCATTTCAGTTCTCCGTTATTCAGCCCCATCCTGTGTAGGTGTTCTTTGAGGGCGCAATGTCCTGTTAGAAGGCCTACAACAGCTCTTATCTGAATCCTATTCATTTTTAATAGTTCTTCAGTTCTTTCCTCACGTTCCTTTAATAAACATTTTTCCGTGTCTTTGCCTGGATATAGAGTTCCAGTATTCATTTTGTCGATTTCTTACCCATTCTCCTATTTGACCCCTTACTATACTCTTTGGTAGTCCCAGGGCCGGTTCTGGACCAGTAAATGGAGTAAACGATCCTTCTCTCGCTATCTCGTCTGCTTTTTTCGTTGCCTTCGATTCCTGTGTAGGGTCTATTGTTGTTTAATAGGTAGGGTTTAATCTAATTGTAGTTTAATTATGTACGTGGTAGGTAGATACCTACCTATTTATGTATATTGCTGTAAAACCCTAATTCTCACGTTTCGGCATGTACAGTTTATAAAAACACCCGCATAATAGTTTGGTTTTCCCAAACTGACCTGCGGTTAGGATGTCCCCTAATTCAGTTTACAACTGTTTATTGGAGACTAGTTTCGGGGAACCTACCTAAATAGGTATGTGTCTAATTATCGGTTTAGGGGATTTTACTTTCCGTTCGGACAGTCAGTCCGTCAGTTCACCGGCTCCAGACCGGAGTCTATCTCCGCGTTTTACCGGACTTTCCCGGTCTCTCATATCTTGTAAATATGTAAATAAATAACTGTACATATAACCGAAAAAAGTGCTTTACTTACCACATCACCAATCGCCATACCTGTATGTCCTGGTACCCATATCAAAGTTACTTTGTTGTGGTATGCCAGTCGTGTCAGTTCTCTTTGACATTCCCATACCAGCCTTGACGGCGCCTTTGGGTTTGTAATTGCCTTTAGGGCAGCCTGGCTGTCCGATAGTATATCGATCCTCTTATTTGTGTAAGACCTCGTTATATTTTCTTTAGCACAGTGTAGTATTGCATATACCTCCGCCTGAAATACGGAGGTATATTTTCCAAGTGGAATGCTATACTGTAGTTTTTCCGTTTCGTTGTAAATGCCAGCACCAGTTCCCTGCTGAGTCTTTGACCCGTCTGTGTACCAGGTTGCTCTGTCAGTTCTGCTCCTGTTGTTGCTTTCTTTCCATTTCTCTCGGTCAATTATTTCCATCCTGAAGTTTTTGTTGTGTGTGAATTCAGGAGTCATGTGGTCTTTCCTCATGTCTAAAATGTTTCCACCCACTAGACTTTTGATTCTGTTGTGCCCCAGGTCTTCGTAGATACCACTTGGTAATTCAGGTAGTCTGAAAAATCCCATTCTTGCCTCCCCCATAATCACGAATTGAAGAAGGGGCAGGTCTAATAAGATGTCCATTGCTGCGGTTGGCGTGGTCCTTATCGCCCCCCGTAATTCCAAGACGAGCAACCAATTGGGGGTTAAGTTAACCCCCAATTTCTCCCGCACATGCTCCCGCACCTTCCCAGAGCTACTGTTGCTTTTTGTGCGGTCTTCTTAATGTGAGAAAAGCTCGACCGCCGGGCATTTTACGGTTTAATCGGACCAATAAGTTCCACGCCTTAACTGGAAGGCATCACCTTAACATTCGACCACTCCGATTTACAACTCCTTGCGATTTACGTTTGGCAATAAACGGGCAGGTTAGTGAACTTGTGCGCAGAGCTTTTTTTCGCTGCACGGTATCACGTAACGGTTAGGTAAGACATTTTTAAGGTAATATTAGTAAATATAAATTTATGTAATAAACCGATTAAGAAACGGCGATTTTAAAACGATCGGTAAAAAATCGGAGCTGCCTTTATTTATGTGATTTGTAAATAAAGCCGAGCGACAAAAAGCAAGCAATTATGCGAGCTGTGCCGGGACGCCGTCGGGCCGCAACGCTGTCGGTAAAACGTGCGTCTTGCGCAATAATTTTTAATTTTATGCATTCAGAATATGCGAAGACAATAAGAAACGCGACATGCGAAAATCGTTCGGCTGCAGCGTTATCGGAGTGAGTTGTAACCGGCTAGCCGCGAGAGAAAGAACGGCTGAACTAATTTTTGGCTCAGTTGTAAATCTAGTTCAAGTTTTTTGTCCGCGTCAAAGAAAGTAAATAGCTTAAATAAAATAGTTTATCTGTGTAAAATGGCTCCTGAGTTTCATGACCAATGCGAGGGAATTAAGCGTGGAATATCATATTTTATACTTGTCATTATTTAATAGACAATTTTATACCTAAAACGAAGATAAATCTGTTTAAGAGCACCAACAAATTATATTTGGACTGGAAGAAGTTTAAAATATGTAGTTTTCATTATTAGATCATGTTTATCCATCTTGAAAGCGTCTTGCTTTTTACCTAAAATGAGAATATACTTGTTCGTAATCGGTCAAAAATAAAATGCACTGCAGCTAAAGAAAATCTTGAATTATGAAGAAACTGTTTTATTTTCCTTAACGAATTGGTTTTTACACTCACGTAAACGATCTACTTAACCGATATGACGCAATTTATATCTCCTAAAAAAGCTCAAAATTGAAGCAAATTTAGATTTAAATTTCAAACCCTCAGAAATGTTTCACCCAGAACGTTAGTGAATTTTGTAGTAAATGTATTTTAAAGAGTTTTGGTTGTGAAAGTAACATAAATGTGTCGATTCAGGAACAAAATATGGTGTTTTCTCTTGAACTTGAACTAGAGTAAGTTCAATGAGAGTAAGTTCAAGGTCAAGGTCAACTTTAATTGCTGGCATGCGGCAGATGACGTTATCAGCGTATCTAGGGCTAACTTTGAAACTTTAGACACTTTGACACCAATTTAGAAACATTATAAGAATTTGAGATGAGTTACCGAACCTTTTTAACCCTTGTGATGTCAAATAGAACGACAAATGTGTTAATTGTCCTCAGTTTTGTATCTATATTTGTTTTTAAAGTTTTTTAACAAAACTAATATAGATACTTACCCAAATCTTTCATCAAAACCTGACACAACTTGATGAGACATAAGAGTTCTAAAATTACTTCACATACCAATTAAACTGATTAGTAAACCTTAATAATTAAAGTCAACTAAAGTTTAGTAAAAATGTGTGTCTACACTTATTGAAAATAAATTAATTTATAACTTTAATTACATTTAAATTCGTTCAAAAAAACGTCTGACATATATCTAACCTCAAAATCTCAACTAAGGGAGCAATCCTTTGTACTGATGGTGGTTTCAGTATCGGCAGATCCCTCAGTAACGGCAAGGGAGTAGGTAAATACCTCAGTTACTTTCCTCAGTTGTTCAAATCGAACTTATTATTACTTCTATTATACTAACGCATTAACTGATAAATCATCATCATCAAACTGACTAGTAAACCTTAATAAATTAAAGTCTAGACCTTTAGTAAAAATGTGTGTCTACACTTATTGAAAATAAATTAATTTATAACTTTAATTACATTTAAATTCGTTCAAAAAAAAAACGTCTGACATATATCTAACCTCAAAATCTCAACTAAGGGAGCAATCCTTTGTACTGATGGTGGTTTCAGTATCGGCAGATCCCTCAGTAACGGCAAGGGAGTAGGTAAATACCTCAGTTACTTTCCTCAGTTGTTCAAATCGAACTTATTATTACTTATATTATACTAACGCATTAACTGATCAATCATTAACTGAGATTTGGTTAGAGGAACTGATGATTTCGTGCAAATCGAAAGCAGCTATTACTTTTTCTCTGCAACCAGGCCAAAGTGACATGTAATTAGTGTTGATAAAAATGTAATAGAATGTATCGCAGTTAGAAGAAATATTAACAAGAAGAAGAAGAACTCACTCGATATAGTTGAACGTAGTTATTATTATTAAAATTATTAGGCCATATAGTCAACAAATACATAGATCTTGTGAATTGTGAAATAAGAGACTTTGTCGATGTCCAGTTTCATTATATTTCTATTCATTTCAAAGACAATAATCGAATACCTGTATGTAATATTAGATTTTGGAATTTCCTTAAATTGAATTTGTTTTTTCAGATTCGTCTTCAAATTTGCCGAGTTATATTGTTATTAAAGAACGGTCCTTTAAAGGTTCTTGGCTAACTTACACGAAACATTACACAGCTCCACACAATTTTTTTTTCATTTACAGGGGTCTGACTATGGACACTGTATGTTTTTTGGGTCGCTGAAACCGAATCCGAAGTCCAAATTGCTCCATCAGATCCGGTTCTTTTCCTAACCTCAAAAAACAGGCCTAAAACCATGAAATTCAAGATAAAAATTATATAATTTGATAAAAACCCAAAATCCATAACGTATCATCAATTCCATAACCATATAATATCAAAACTCCATAACCATAGGCCCCATAACCTCAAAACCCCAATAACCTTATGATTCTGATACCCCATAACTCAGTAAAGAAGAGACTTATACGCGCTTAAGCAGTGTTTAATCGATATGTTTGAAACGGATTTGCCCTTCAATCCTAGTACCACTTAACCTCAAAACCGCGTGATCCTAAAACCTCATCAAAGAACCTCAAAAAATCCCATAACCTTGTGATTGAAAAACCTCGTGACTCGTAATCTGCGAAGTTATGGGATTATATAAAGTTCAAAATTGTATGTTTTGTGTAATTTGATTTGAAAAGACACTGATAAAGTATCAAAAATACACAAAATTTGTGTAAAAGTCGAAAGATCTAGTGCGAAAGATAGCAGATTACAAACAATTTGTATGATTGTACACAAATTTTGTGGTATCGTTCCATATTTTTACACTACTTTTGTGCTAAAACTCAATCAGATTTAGAACCGTATACGATTATGAAGTTTTCAAGACTATGAAGTTTTAGGATCACGTGATTTTGAGGTTGAGGTTAAAGGGCACACCCGTTTCAAACATATTGCTTTACACTACTTGAATGCGTATAAGTCTCTTTTTTACTGGTTTATAAAGGTTTTCAATCACAAGATTATGGGATTTTTGAGGTGATGAGGTTTTAAGATCACGCGGTTTTTGAGGGGTACTGGGATTGAAGGGCAAATCCGTAAGTTCAAAGGTTTCAAACATATCGATTTACACTGGCTTAGGAAGCGACGTATAAGCTCATTGTTCAGCGACCCAAAAAAAAATATGTTTTTTTGTTCAGCCCCCCCCAAAAAAAAAAAATTTTTTGACTGAGTTATGGTGTTAGAATCATAAGGATTAGCCTTGGGTTCATCTTTGTTTTATAGGTTATGGTGCCTAAGGTTAAGGAATTTTGATATATATTTATGGTTATGGAATTGATGAAATATATGATTATGGGATGTCGTTTGGGTTTTTATCAAATTCCCCTCACCGACGATATCCACGATTAATCGGATCGTTAAAAATTTCGAAAAACATGGTTGTGTTTCACCTAGATCCCACAGAAAAAATGCAATTCCGGTAAATGACAAGGTCGAACAGATGGACATAAATATTTTGGTTACTGTCAATGACAAAACAACATTGTCTGCCAAGGCAATGACTGAAATTGTAGATTGTATGTGTGTAAGTAAAACACATACGCCAGTACATCTCCTTCGAACAACTATTCGCATAGTTGCTATAAAATATAAATTAACCAAACGACAACAAACGTCTAGTCCCCGAGCGCTGGCGCAGTTTGAATTTGACATGCGTAGATGCAATTCTGTCTGCGATTCGCCGAAATTTTCTACGCCGAAGCCGAACCATTGGACAGTTCGTTCTGCCTTGTTTCGATGTTGTCATATGAACATAATATTCCTATTTGATATTTTAAAATTGTTTCACATCTGTTTAAAGTAATATTAACTGTTTAAAATTAATTCACAGTAGTTGGGTTGAAAAAAGATAACAGTAAACTTTAAATTGGCTTATATTAATTGATCGTACGTCAATGCATTTTGTAAATATAGGGTTTTTATAAAGACTTATTATGCAGAGTTAAGAGCTACAGTTAGTTCTGGCAACGTTGCTCTATAGATTTCCGCTAAGACCCCCCTTAGCTTTATGTACAATCCAGCCCCCCCCCCCGGCCCAAGTAAATTCCCCTAACTATGACATAAAAATGTACCATTTAATATGTATTTAATATCCACCTATGTACGCATTAGGCTGCCGCTTACTGTATATGAGATACCTACAAACAAGCAATAATAGACTGTACCTCTCGAAGCGTTCACGACTACAGCTCCGAAAGAAAATGAGCGCAATTTTGGGTTCCAAATAGCCAAGAGTAAAAAAATGTCGATTTATTTTTTGTTCATGTACGAGGTGTGTATATTAAGTAATGAGACTGTCAACGTAGCGCCCGATCTAGCAACACTTCGTAGCCGGGAAGGACGGTAGGTTAACATGTAATGCACCTTCAGTACAAGTTTGAACTTGTTAGAGTCATTTGTTTGTTCTTTGTGACTGTTTTCGTAAACTGTTTTTTTTTCTAGTGCGTTTTAAAAATGAGTGACATTAATTTTGAGCAACGGTGGCCTATCAGGAACACGCCTACGGAGATAGTGTTTTTTTCAAGAGACCAAGTTTTTCGGTGGTTTAAGGCATTTTCAGAAAGAAGAGAATCGATTGAAGATGAACCATGCAGCGGAACGCCTTCATCTTCAAGAACCGATGAAAATGTCGATAGAATACGGAATCTTACGTTCAAATCGTCGATTGACGACAAGAATTATCAGATATGAGTTAAATTTGAATCACACCACTGTTGATGATCACAATTTTATGGAATGTGTCATTACTGGGGATGAGACTTAGGTGTTTGACAACGACCCGGAAAACAAGCTCCAAAGCATGGAATGACACACTTAAAGCTCTCCAAGACCCAAAAAGCAAGAATGAGCAAGTCGAAGATCAAATGCGTTCTGATTTGCCTTTTTGCTAGCCAAGGAATTGTCCACAAAGAGTTTGTGTCCACAGGCCAAACAATAAATCAACACTTTACAGAGAGGTTCTTGAAAAACTTGCGCCTACTCACACAGCCATTTCAGTTAACGAGTTTTTTAGCCAATAAATACATTCTTGTGGCTCCTCAGCCTCCTTGCTCGCCTGACCTGAGTCCTTGTGACTTTTTCTCTTCCCGAGATTGAAAAATCATCGCAAGGGACGTCATTTTGGGACCATAGAAAACGTTCAAACGGCAGTAACCGACCAGCTGAGGGCTCTCTCTGATTGCACACTCTCCACCGCTGTGTGGCTTCCCAAGGAAGTTATTTCCGTGTTAATACTTCTATGTTAATCCCAATGATGGAGACAATACTGAATTGTAATCCTATTCGAATACAAAAATTAAAAAATATCATTCTCATTACTTAATTTACACACTGAAAAGTCCGCGGGAGTTAAAAAAATGGGAATTTTTAGTTCACCCTCAACCACCCATACAGCAGGCAGCCACGTTATGTAGCCTAGAAGATTTTATAAAATAAAACATTTTGACAATTTGCAGTTTTGTTGGGGTTTTCCTGTTCATTTTTTTCTATTCTCTTTTCCATATTCTGGTTTCGTTCTAGTTTTTACTGTCCTTCGAAATATCTTGAAATAATAAATTTTGGGGATAAACTTTAACTCCTCATTTCATCCCCTTATATGTTCCATAATTTTTCAAGAGAGGAACACTTCTAAACGTTCCTTTGTAAACGAAATGTTTTGAAAACCACATTATTTAGGGAGCTAAAAACAGACCTTGTTGTCCCCCATTTTTTTAAGTGTGATACGTTACTACAGATGATCGTGAAATTAGTAATTTTTTAGACACCCAGCGGTTTATTGACTGAATGTATAAAATAGACATAATGTATAAAATAGTAACAGTCATGCTAGTGGATCAGAGTGGACCACGAACCACAACATTACGACATAGTTGCTCTCAAATATTTTTTTTATCCCATGTATGTACGAATTTGTATTGTGAAATAGCTCGCGGCTGACTTCAGAAAAAACTTCTCACAACAACAAACTTCCTAAAACAATATATTAGATTAGGTCGAATGATCGTTAGAAAGTTGCTAAATCACGATACAGAACTACCAACGACGGTTAAAAATATGTGTATAAGTTCGAGATCAAAGGATACGACCACAATCGTACATTTTAAAGCAAAACAAATCAGATAATTTATTAAGTTTAGGTATTTGTTGCATGATTTGATGGTAAGGCGAAAATATTTTTTTTTAAATAAACGTATAAACGAAAATGGTGGATATCCAATCCACATCCAATCCAAACCAGCTCCCTGATAAACAAGGGGACTCATTTTGATAGGATATCGATTCGTTGAAATGTGAAATTAATTTTTGCAATAATATGAGATTTTTTATGGCTATTACAAAGACCACCTATTTTTTGACGATTTTTCATTTATAAATCCACCTAACCCTCCCCTTCCTTTTTCCTAATTAAATATATATTTTATACAATAAAATTTAAATCATACAATGGGCCATCCGAAGTATTTTTAATTAAAAATTGTTTAATGCAATTTTTGTGGTCATTCTTTTCTTAAAAAAATAGTACCATTCGAAACCAAAGATGTACATAAAACGGCAAAGTAAGGTTGCCTACCATTTACGGGGTTGCCAGGTGTAAACAGGTGAACTGATATTAGTAAATTACCCTCATCGTTTTTCCTAATGAATTATATATGAAAATGTAGTTAATTTTATTGCGGATATGATGGTATAGGGTTGCCTTTGCGAAAGTGCGCAGAGTCTAGGGTTACCGCGATTTAAAGTATGAATAATTGAGTAAGACATAAGGCGCGACGGAGAGAACTGTACGTATTAATATATGTGATAGAGAAGGACACAGAAGTGTTCTGTGTTCTGGAGTAAATAATTAACAACAACAATCATAATAAAAAAAGAATAATAATAATAACAACAAATCGGCAGAGGGAGTGATGACGACCAGATTCACCAAGAACATCACGGCATTAGGATAGTTTTATAATATTATTAGAAGTGGCCAGAAGGCATTTGTACTACAAACGTATCACATTGTTAGAAAGGTTTTGGGACAGGATGAATTTCCTCCCCACACCTGAGTCTAATTCCTGCTGGAGGCGGGGATGGGATATCAAGCCATCACTGTCTGCATGTTGAATGGGTGAATGTTTTCCAGAGTTTACGCTGAGAAGTGTGAATATAAATTAATAATTTATATTCACCAATATAATTAATATTTAAAAAGCGATAAAAGAGCAATATTTCAACCGAAAATCTGGTATATATAAATAACAAACTAAATAAAATATATAAACAACAACAATATTAATAGTAAGAAAAATAACAATAATAATAATTTTAGTAATAAATATGAGAACGAGTTTGTTGCATTTGTATGTTTCCTTATTTTTTTGCGGTTTAAGGGGCACACCTAGTGTGAAACTTTGAAAAAAATCGATTTTTTGTTTTTGCATATTTCGATAGTCTATACATATAAAAATAACATACTAAAATTTCACGTGCGTATCTCAAATAGTTTTTGAACTACAGCCTTCTAAAGAGTAGCCGCTCATTGGATAGAAAGTTACGTTTGCTACGGGGCCTACCTGAGTTATTGTTTGGACTCTGTCGTCATCGTCGGCGCCGGATTTATATTTAACGGGCCTTTGGGCACGAAGGCTGTGGGGGTCTCCTTGTAAGAAAATCGAATTCTGTGGGGGCCCCCTTGTAAGAAAAATCAAATTTTTTATTATCTAATTATATATCGGTTATTAATTATTATATTCTCTCGAAGAAGTTTTATTATTTGAATGATCAATGTGTATGTGTATGTTCCACGTTCTTTGATTTTTCGAAAATGTAGGAGACAAAAAATATGGGTTATTCAACTTGTGGTGGCCCCTGGGATGTGGGGGTCCCCCGGGCACGTGCCCAAAGTGCCCTTATGTAAATCCGCCACTGGTCATCGTAAGTCATTATAATAGGATGCCAACAGTCGGTTTTTGAAGAAGAGGAAGGTGAATTGTATGGGCCTGAAATAGCAGATTAGCTCTAGGTATGATATTTATCTATTTATAACAATGAAATCAATCATTTTATCTTTGAACGCGTTTTTCTCCAAACTGTATTTTTCTAATTTGCTGCAGTTATAACTCAATTACAAATCATCCGATCGATTTGATTTTTTTTTTCTGCTTATTTTTGTATATGTTTCTCTATACAATGACCCTCCAGTTTTTCGATTGTATGAAAAATGTAATTTTGGCACGCCCAAAATAATCAGATTTTTGAGCGAAATTTTACTTTTTTTTCAAAACTCTGTCATTTTCTTAAATTCCCTTTTTTTCACAATCATGGGTCATTCCATAGACAATACCTTCTAGTTTAATAGTTTTTTATTTTTTTTTATTCCAGCCACTGTGAAGGCCGCAATCACTGCAGCAGTGGAGGAACTTTTTTTTTTCGAGACTTGGGAGATAGCGAATAACTCGCTGAAAATTAAATTTTTTTGTTTAAAAATTTTACTATGTATTCATTATTTATGTACAAATATATCCTCAAACTTTGAAAACATTCTGACAGTCTTTTTTTTTTTTTCCCCCTTTAGCACTATCCTCCTTAACTTTTTTTAAAAGGTTTTTCCAAATTTTTCCGACTCTGCGCACTTTCCCAAGGCCCTCCCCATACTTTTTAGGAAAAGAGGATACACCCGGGGGGAAAACGAATTTTTTTCCAATTCCGTCAAAGTGACATGTAATTGTGCTTTTTGTTAAAAAATAAAAAAAAAATTGTTTTTAAGGAAGGAAAAGTATAAATTTTTAGGGAAAAAAACCTCCCCATTTTTGCCTTTTTTTTAAAAATTTTTTTTTTTAAATTTTTTTTTTCATAAAATTCTTTCTCCTTTTTATCTTTCTAAAGTTTTAATCCCTTTTCAAACCCTAAAGATTTGTTTTACTTTTCAAAATAAAATTGATTAGATATTATTTTGAATGAAACTTCTTCCCTAAAAAAGAAATTCAATTCAACTCATTTTAAGTGGCCCACTTCGAATTTTGTCTTTAATAGTAGTTGTGTATTTTGTAAGCTCAAGTTTTTTTGCATTGAAGATATTATTTGTAAACTAAAAGTGTTAGTTGTCAGACTTCCGTTTTCGAAATGCCAAAACATTAACATTGCTGCCAAGAGTTGTCTTTGTATTTTTTAAAAAATGAACAATAATGGTTCATTGCTACTCTTAGCAGCTGTTAGAAAGGTAATTTAAATGTAAAATTAAAATATTAATTAAAACCACAGTCCAATATATTCTTTTTAGCGTATAGCAGTAGCCCTAAACTTGATTCTAATTAACTAATTCTTTTAGTTTTTACTTCACAGAAAGTAAAAGACCATGAACTTTTAAAATCACCTAGAATGCGTAATCCCACAAATAGTTACAAATACTGTAGTATTTGTAAGATTTTTCTGTTCTGCCATATTTCAAATGAGCCATGTGTTCTTTAAATCTAGTCAATATAGATCTTTTTGTTTGCCCAATATACTTTTGATCACAATCTTTACAACTTATTTCGTATATTCCTGACTTTTCGTTATTGTCGATTTTGTCTTTGGGGTTACCCAAAAGCGTCTGTAGTAAAAGTTTCTGCAGAAAAATCTTGTGTTGCCCAACACGCTTTTGACAACAACCATAGGATAGACATAAATAATTTAAAATTAATTAGAAATGTAACAAACAGTAGACAGTTGGACGCTTTTGAAAGTTTAGAAATCATTAAGTGTAACAATAGTATGAACAAGGACAATGGTCCGATACCCACCAGTCCACTGTTCGCTCTGATAAACAAAGACAGTTACGGTTCAGTGAACCGTGGCAACAAATTTGCTATAAATAGTGCAAGTGTGTAGGCTAGAATTTAGTTTTAATCTTCTCCGGAAGATGCCAACTTAGTTGGCGAAACGCGCGTCGAGAAAAGTGTAGTAGTTCGGTGTTTCGTGGAAAACGTCCAGTTTTTTGTTTCTACGCCGGAGGTTCCAGTACCCACTCCACGATTTTTAAAGTATAAAGTCGTATAAAATATAAAACTTGTCTACGCACTAGTGCGTAAGGAAAACGACAATAGATCTTATATAAGGATTAAGTATAACTAACACTAAGACATATTTGATACTTAATTCCTTTATGTTCCATCATGTGTTGTACTGTAGAAAAAAATGTATAAGCAATAATAAAAAATAAAGTCCTTTTTTACTCGTGCGATTGTCATTTTACTCGCCTACTCACTTTACACATTTGTTGCATAAATAACTTTTTATATAACACTGCACGCCATGATCTATTGTTTACGCTAACTAAATTTTGAACGGTAAGACAGGTTTAAATATTTAAATGGTAATGTGTTTTATAATTCGAGAATAAAATGATTTCAATGCAATAAAGTAAAATAATACACACTATAAGGACGTAGATGGTGCCGAGGTGAAAGAACGGAGCGACGTCCTTGCAAGGCCGGGGGACTTCCTAGATTTCAACAGACTGACACTCGCTCGTACCACTACCGGCATGCTCTGCGTCTGTTATACCGGGCTCGTTCAGCATATATTGTAACATTGCATGTATTTAACGTTGCTCTGGTTGAAAAGGTTTACCAATTCACGTAAGGAACTGATTTCAGTGATTTTTGTTTGAAGCATAGTACGAATAATTAAATAATTATTATGGATGGTAATTACTGAAAATTGTTAGACTTACTTTTTGTTGAAGAAGTGATTGATATTTCGTTAACAGAACAGTTACAGAAGAGTGACATACTAAAACCTAGATCAATCACTTATATGGCTATAACTCCTATAACTTTAAAAGCTATATAGTTTGTTATTGATAGTTTTCCCATTCGATTCAATAAAGGTGATTTCTTCAAATATATGTATATTAAGGAGAGACAGAACATTAGCACCTACTAAAGAATTATTTATTACTCCCTTAAAACACTAAATCAGAAATCAACAAGCTTGGAGAATATTGAAATAAGTAATCAATCATAATACAGATTGGAAAAAAAACAGAAAACTGTATTGTATAAAGCGTGGCTGCTACTTGGTTTGACAGTCACCTGATCAATCACATGATTGATTATTAAGTTTATTGTGTAGATCCAGGAGTCTAAAATAGAAAATATCCCCTCACATATGGAAATCTGAAGGTAACAATGTCCGCTGGTGCTATGAAATACATACTACAGGCTATCGAAAGGAACTAAAATTAGTTATTAGCCAACTTACTGAATGGTCATTACAGATATGGGAACGTGCCCATACTACGTGACCCCTTCAGGGGGGGGAGGGGTCTACAAAATACCACGCTTGGTCACAGAGGCGTGGGGGCGGCTTAGGTTTTCGTCACGTAGTCGGTATCCTCTAGGGAAATCTTGCGTTTTTTTCGCTATATATGCACGCACTCTTGACGTCACGCGGCAATCGCCGTATTAATAAAGACAAATATGAGCCAAATTAATTTTTGTTTTAATTCTGTTTGCAAAAAATGATTTAAAACCATATTTATGGATTACTACGTGAAAACTAAAGGGGTAGGGGGGGGGGGGGTCTTGGCATATACTACGGGTGGTCACCGAGGGGGGGAGGGGGTACAAAATTGTAAAAAGTGGGTCACGTAGAATGGGTACGTTCCCTATTCTGTTATCCCAACTTTATGTTATTTCGGTTTGTTAAGTTTTACTGCCTTAAAGATTCAAAATATGTTTGGCATCTTATATAATCTGCACCGCATTGATGATGGGCAATACTCCGAAACAAAATTTCCTCAAGTAGTATTCCATTCCCTAGCTCATAACTTTGAACGTCAATTCCATGAAATTAAATTAATTGCTGAATTATAGGACAAAAAAATTATTCTTATTTGGAAACAATTCACTCATTAAAGAATTAATCCAAAAAGTCTATTATATATTGGTGACTCCTGGTAGCTACGTGAAGCGCTATAAACTAAATAACCGCCTAGTTATTGCCAGTCTCTTGCGAAACTTTGCATGGCTGGCTTGGCTTATTACTCAAACTTACTTATACTTATTGCAAGATGAATTGTTAAATAACCGTATAGTAAGTATATAAATAATTTTCCTCATCTTTTATTTCACGTGATTTCGATCACGTGAATTTATAAATGTGATTTCTATACGAATTGCGGGTTATCATCTAACGCCAGCATCTGGAGTCTCAGACAATATTTCGACATATTTTTTAAAGTACCGTACTATGTCGACGTCATGTACTATTATTTTTCTTTATTTACGTCACGTATCCGTATCTACTATGAGACATATAGTCCAGTACGCATGGAGCTAAAATCATCAAAAACCGTTCTTGAAACATATAGGGCTATTTTTGACGATTTCCTATGTATTTTTTTGGGTAGAACACAATGCGCGAGGTCCGTAGAGCTGAAACCGTCCGTTAATTTTGTTAATTAACAATTTGTGAAAAAAACGTATTTTTTTCATATTTCCGCTTATATCTCCGTTCCTTCGCATATTTTATATAGCATATACACGGTGGAGACTTTAACTGGATATATTCGCTAGCAGGGTGGTGAATGATTTTTCAAAAAATTCCCGAGACACGTGAACTTTTAAATGTATTTACCTACATTTTGCAAGTAATGTGAAAAATATAGCCCTTCAGGGGTGTCTGAAACCATCCTTGACATGATTTTTTCAAATGCAACCCTATGGCTTGTGACCCCTCATTGTAAAGCTGGTGGAAAGAGGAATCCAACGCACTGATCAAATTTTAATTTTTAGTATGTTTGTAGGGTTGTATACAATTAAAACGTAATTTTATAGTTTAATTTATTTTTAACGCAACAATTTCGTACTCAAAATGTGTGTTGTTTAGTTTTAGAATGTAAACCTTACTTTTCATATGTCCCCACAAAAAATTCCAAGCAATTTTTTGCCACAACTGATATTTGTTATTTTTTGCTAGTGTTTTAACACGGCCGCAAAGAGTAATTTAGTTTGTATGCTGTATTCAGAGTTTGAAACGAAGTGTTATTTAAGTGCAGTTAAAGTCTCCACCGTGTATGTATATAAGGAGTTATATATAGCATATGCATTTAAGAAGTTGTAGCCTATTGAACTTCCAAAATTTTAAGCCCAATCCGAAGTCTCCAAGTGCTATTGTTAACTTGCAAATGACTGCTGAAGTTGAAAAAGTGCTTTTTTTTTCACTATTTTTTTACTTCGACTACCTTTTTTGACGCGACGTATATATTGTTTTAGCATTGCCGCTTCGAAATTCTCGGAATTGTGACTATAATATCTTGACGCCCATTTTTTGTTTAAAATACGCTTCTTGAAGCGTACTTTCAAGATATTACAAAAAAAACCGTCAAAAAAGGTAGTCCCATAAAAAACGTTATATGTAAACCTGGCCCAAAATAATATTTTTCAATGTCTCGCAAACTTGAAGAGATTTATGATTTTTCTAGCCCAACCTGAGCAATATCGTACAATAAACAAAGAAATGGCGTCAGTGTTAATTAAGGCTTGCAAAAAAATGCGATAGTTAATTACTCGAAATTATTATTATATCCGTTAAATTATTAACGGATCGAGCTAAAATTTTCTTTGTAACTTCATACTACTTCATACTTTGTAAATTTCATGATCATAGTTGCCCTACTTTCGAAGTAAAAAAAATAGTGAAAAAAAGTACTTTTACAACTTCAGCAGTCATTTGCAAATTAACAATAGCACTTGGAAGACTTCGGGTTGGGCTTAAAATTTTGGAAATTCAATAGGCTACAACTTCTTAAATGCATATGCTATATAAAATATGCCAAGGAACGGAGATATAAGCGGAAATGTGAAAAAAAGACGTTTTTTTTTCACAAATTGTTAATTTAAAAAAATTTGCGGACGGTTTCAGCTCTACGGACCCCGCTCATTGTGTTCTACGACAAAAAAAATACATAGGTAACCGTCAAAACTAGCCCTATATGTTGCAAGAACACATAAAAATCTCTGCCTATTGGACTGATAGTTGTTGGGTTTGTATCACACAATGCTTGTGGAATATTTCTATATCCAGGCTGTCTTTTTCGCATTCATAATTTTATGCCTGCCGCCTTCCTTCCCAGCATTACTGTAAACAAGGCCCTGAACATTAAACAAAAGAAAACGAATTCATAATTTACAATTATTCATGTGTTTTTACAGGCTTTAAGTATGTTGTATATTTTATTTGTGAGGGAGGTGAAGTAAATATAGGAAATATGTTTGAGCTTTCTAAACTTTTACATACCGAGTGGCTCTCAAAAGTGGCAGACCCCCCCCCCCCCCCCCTCCCTAACTCCTGTTTTCAGATGTAAAGTAATAAAATGTGAATGTTAGACATAAATCTGCATTTATTTTATCAACTCATTTTTAGTTGTATTTGTACTAAAACTAAGAATCTTGTTACGGTACGGTACGACACATTATGGTACACAGAAATGTGAAATTTTTGTGACACAAACTTAAAATCGTGAAGTTTTAAGTCATTGCAGATCCCTGAACAATGCAACAAAAATAGCTTTGCCCCTGCCCGTAGGATGCGCAGTGAACAAAACCTGAAATTGTTTCCAGAGCTCATTTCTCTTATAGCTGCAGCCGTGAATGCTTCAAAAGGTACAGTCGGGTGAATAAATATTTATTTGAGGGTATGTACGCTTGTATGTTGCATTACGTTACTAGTGTGTTCTGAACATTGTAAAATTAGTGCATATTTTGATGTTGTGTAGTATATCAAAATGTATAAAATTCGTAAGATTGTAGCTACCTAATCTTAGTACATCATGATGTTTGCCTCATTCCGAACGAGCTTCTCAAATCCAGAGCTAATAAGATTAGCATTAGTAATAATTATTACACCAGGGCATACTTAATACCGTCACTAATACATACTTTTAATTTTAATGTATTAATCTACCAAGAATTATTTAACGAAGGAATATTTAAATGAGAAAACCTTTTATAAGAACAGATAAACTAGAATTATCAGATTATACTGGTTATATTCTCTGAGTTTATTGGGTCACTTAATAAATCTTTTTAAAAGCAACCAATTAATTTATAAGCTAGCGTAATAAATTGGAGGTAGGTAAATTATACTTTGCTTGCTTGAAATGCTTCTGTCGCTGATTGTATAGATTATTTTTTAAAGTCAATAAAGGGATTTTCATACAAAAAAAAAACGCCTAAAAAAATATATTTCGGGTACGGCCATTGTAGGTCGTACTACGTTCACGGGTAAAGCTATTCTTGGTGTACTGTGGACAACACATTTTTTTCTAAATTTTGACACTAAAATTAGACTTCCACCAAACTACATGGATGTTGAAATAATTAGAGAACTAATGTAGTTTCATCACCCTGAAACATTGCCAAACTGTCTTAATATTATCTAATAGGTTGACTGACAATCCTTTGAGGTTGTAATTGAATTCATAAATAAACAAATGAACGTGTTTTGCCTATGTAAATTCTTAACAGCCAAGAATTATATAAGCAAAAGAACAATCGTGCTCCTAGAATTATTTTTGGGAAGTGTGACCCACAACGCAGTTCTCATTGTGCCTTTTTTTTAATAATGCTCGTGAAAAGTAATTATTAATATCAGTAAATAAGCAATCAGGAAGAACCGCTTTAAATAATGGCATAGCCTACTAAAGAGATTGAGACCAAAATCTCAATTACAGTTTTTAATATCGTCGTTTAGTAATCCGTAAACAATTTTACTATTTAATATTGAGGTGTTAATTGTTTGCGTGTGAGAAATGACTGATTAATAACTATTAACCTACATTCAGTTGAAACCGTTTTTAGCCAAATAATTAATTTAAGAAATAATTATTATGCTAATTTTTTTTAATTACTTACATTATCATTTTCAAGAAGTAGTGAATTGGAAAACGTTTTGTAAACTAAAAATTGTTTATTATAAAAACACATTTTTTAATTCATTTTGTATCAGATGTATTTATTCATGGAACAAGTGTGTAAAGTGACTTTTTTGACGAGAGCGACAATGAAACGAGTCAAAAAAGATACTTTACACACGAGTTACATACAATATTTGATGTTAAAAAAATAATTTGCAATAATATCTTTACTGAAAACATTGTTCAAAACACTAACTTTAAATAAATTCAAACTTAGGTTTGTGATTGGGTAATAATATGATATATCAACAATTTTTTTACGCACCAGTGCGAAAAAATACAATTTTAAAATCTGTAAAGGGTACGTGAAGGTACTTGTAAAAACGGTTGTAGAAAAAAAATTGTTTGTATAGTGTATAGCAAGAAAAAAATGCGACTATAATAATTATAATAATTATTTAAAAAAAAAGAAACTAGTTATTGATACTTTTACAATAAATAAATAATAAATATTATATGATCACATGCATGCATGCTGTGAATATTAATAACAACTTATCGTGTATTAACAGGTTTTCGAAAAACACATTTTTTGTTCAACCTGTTCGCGGTTACTTGAGCAATTTTTTTTCGGCGCTAAATTGGTAGAAGAGGTCCAACAGAGTGGCCTCCGAGATTTCCAGATGTTACGCCTCTAGAATATTTTAACTGGTATGATTTGAAAGCAAAAGTCATACGCTATGTACTCATGTCTAGAGTTCGTGCGAGCGCGGAGTGTAACAGGACCGTAGTCAGTTAACGAATGAAAATATTAATATGTTTACATAAATTATGTAGCAACATAGTACTATTTTTACCAAATAGTACGGTTAAATCAAGGATAAAATACCTATATCAATTAAGATAACACGTAACAATGACAATATTTACTCGACAAACGTCAGTGTTGAGACAAGGTTCCCATGGCAGGTTGGCGGTGATTAAAACATATTATTATGTGCTTTTCTGGTGTGTGGAGTGCTGGAGAGAAACTGTGACGTTTATCACTTAATATTAACTTGTGCATCGAAATGTCTTCGCGTATTGATGTAGTGACATTGTGGTAAACCCGATCGACATATGCAAGTCTTAACGTACTTTTATGAGGAATTTTTCGGTCCATATATTTTTCTAAAAACGTATGTAACTTGGGGTTCTCTAGTTTGTTTAATGGAATATTGCTTGCAACAAAGGCTTCTGTAAGTTCATAGAAAAATACGGAGTCGTCGGCACTGGACGAGGCATGGCTTTTCAGATGTCTTGTTGCTTTAGTTTTATCTGAATAATTTATAATGCGTTCACACACAGTACAAAAAAAGATCATTTCCTTGAATACATATCTCCCTAAAATCCTCAGGATCACTGTCAAACCACATTTCAAATACTTCCCGTCTATTTCTTTTCACCTTTGGCATGGTACCTCACTTTATTCACTTCTCCCCTCAACTAATAATTTTTAATATTTATAAAGTTATTTAAACACGCGGAGAATACATAAAAACGAAACGTATCAACGCGATGCAATACCGGCGACTGTCTGTTACAGCGTGCCATAAATAACTAAAATTGCTAGTGCAGTTTTCGTAGTGCAAATCAGCTGTGAGCTGTGAAGGCCAACGAGTCAAAGGCAGGACATGCACAGTGTCGGCCCTGTGACATTCGCGCTTGGTAATAAGTAATAATATTTAATGATGTACTATGATGCAACATAGTTTCTGTGAACATATTAACATTTTCATTCGTAAACTGACTACGGTCCTGTTACACTCCGCACTCGCACGAACTCTACTCATATCTATGATTGGTGATTTGAGAATTAGTTGGTCAATCTTGCACCTTATTTTAAATGTTACAGTTAATTTTTAGTAATAATAAAATGTGTCTCATAATTTTCATATAGAATTTTCTCTAAAATTTCTAAAGCAAAGTGGTAAGGTTTTTATGCAATTTTTTTTAAGACAAATCTGTCCTGTTTTATTCTCAACTCCTTTTACCGCTCTCTGTAAGAATGAATGTATTTTTGGTTGTTTCGATTTTTTTTTTAGTAAAAAAAAGGGAGGGGGGGGGGAGGGACCCCCCCAATTTTTTTTTTTTTTTTTCCCCCCCCCCATTTATTCATACATTTTTTTTCCTTCTTTTTTTAACTCATTACGGTGTATATCACAAGAAATAAAGAATTATACGATTTCCAAGATCACACACGATAACTGACATACCAGCGCGAGTTGGTGCTTCACTTTCCAAAAATATCGTTCCGCCAGCACGGCCTGGCGATATTTATTAACATTGAGAAGGCAAATAATGATTACGTTATAATAACAAACGCGTGAAATATAGGTGTACGTCTATTGTTCAACATCTGCCCATTGTTTCAACTACTCGCAACGTAGAGAACAGGCGCTTTGGAGTAATTTGTTGTATACGTAGGATGATAAAGCAACAATCCGTATTATAATTGAATCGTTCGTTTCACAAACCTCTTAAGTAAAACAAATTAAATGTTCAGTAGTAAATATAATAAAAGGGGTAGTTGACCACTAGAAAATCTCTTGATATAACGGAATATGTTCTTGGGAGATACTATTTTTCACCTGTTTGATATTTGCTAGCTTTCTTTGGTTTATAGAAATACGACAAGTTGGATATGCGGATTCTTTTGGTAATGGTAAACAGATGGTAACAGTTTTATTTTTGGCCACAGCTAAATGTATGTTTCCCCGAACCGTCTATAAACTTTTGAACAACCACCACTCCTTTTATATTTTTCTCATACTGGAATATTGGAGAGAATTATTGTTTATATTCTTTTAGAATGTGCTTTTGAACTTTCGTCTGAGAATCAAGGATCTTTATAAATTTTGACCACCATTTTGGGAAAACCTCAAAAACATGAAAAAAACCCATCGTGGCACATAGGAGTTTTAAGTAACAATCTGTAACAGTTTTTAATTTGCGAACTGTTTGTTTTTGCGACCTGTAACTGAAGAGGATAAAGGGGGATACTGAAGTGACGGGTCAATATATGTACATCAGATGGAATAAAAATCCAATAACATTTTATAACCTGTTAACCAAGGATGTTTATGTAGCTGGTATTTGTTTGTGTGTATGAATGCAAGTTGGGTTAACCTGCATATTTGTCTTATATTTATGAAACTTATGGTAGTCTTATTTACTTATTATAATTTCCATACCAAAATAAAAGAAAACTTGTAAATTCGTGTACATAGTACATTAATAGTTTTTCTTACTGTTGATTATACAGCTATACAAAAAAATCATGATCCTGGATATTGACCTTATTAGTATCCTTATGTATTTTTCGACGCTGAATTCGAATCCAACCTCAGAAAAGTCAATACACCCTCAAAATTTTGAGATAACGCCTCTAAATGATAAACTCTAAGTGATATATGATGACAAGAAGTACGTGCAGAAATTACTCCTGATGTAAAACCATTAGTTTCCGTAGGTTGGTTATTTTAGATATAACTATTTTCATGAGAATAAATTTATTCTAAAGGTGAAAATCGCAAGGGTAAGAAAATTTGACAATATACGCAATATTTATTCCAAGAATATATTTCTGGGGGTTTTCGAGGTTGCTGATTTCAAATTTCAACATGCCAAAAGAAGGAAATGTACCCCAGAGGTGAAAATCGAGTATAATAGTGGTTGTAGGGGGTGGGAAAATGTTTATGAGACAAAATACACAACTTTTATTCCAAAATTGTATTTCCTGGGGTTCTGGAGGTTGCTGAATTCAAATTTTAACATGTCTATAGCATGAAATTTGTTTCAAGTGTTAAAATTGAGTAAAATAGAGGTTGAAAGGGGTGCAAAATGTTAATTAAACAATTTACGCAACTTTTACGCCGAAAGTTATTTTCAAAAATTGAATAATTTTTGCACGTACTTCTTGTCATCATATATCACGGTTGTTTTTACCCTATTTTTGAGGCGTTTGTCACTGTCCACAGTTTCTCAAAATTTTGAGGGTGTATTGACTTTTTTGGGGTTGGATTCGAATTCAGCGTCGAAAAATAAATATGGATACCAAGGTCAATATCCAGGATCATGATTTTTTTTGTGTAGCTGTGTTACCTACCATGATTACTTATATGAATAGGTATGAATGCATTAATAGAAATAATCCTCAACTAAGTGTGATTACGCTGCCATTAAAAGTTTGACTATTTTTAATATAATTACTTCGTTTTGTCTCATATGTCTTTCAATTGCGGAGTGACCAGAAAATTAAATGATAAATTTCAGGAACATAAAACATCACGCATAAATCAAATAAAAATTGCGATTTTGGAATATCACGCTCTTAATGCATTGTTTTATGCGTTATGCTTCTTGATAATAACAACAATTCTGTTTATGCCACCCTCTTTTTGCCACCTCAATGTTTTTCGCACGCTCTACAAAATATCATGTTCCCATCCACTTTTATGTCCGGTATACCCTCAAGAATATATAAGCAAATGATCCGAATCAGCAGAAAAAATACAAGTAAGTACATGACCTCACCTATTTTGTAAAAAACGTCATACATTAGCTTGCACCGCAGCCGGTCAAATACCGACTGAGTGACATAGAACTAATTCATTAGTTCTCTATGCGCCCGAATATTTATCCCGACAAAATTGGGCAATTTTGAAGATCGTATTGTTACACGGGTTGCGTACTCTTCAAGAAGACTTAAATTCTTATGTTTTACTAGTTTTAACTGAAATTGTGTACTTTTTATAAAGTATTCCTTATATAAACAATATTTATTCACTGTCCCACTCTATATTTAATAGTTAAAAAGCTTTGGGGTCCCCGATACAACCCCTATTTCTAATGGCAGAACTATAAAAGAGCATTTTTTAACATACAATAAGGTAAATATCGAGGTCACATAAGGAACATGTTAATAAAATCGACTTTAAAGTTAAAAAACTAAATTTACTAAAAATCATGTATCAGAACACTTAAACGTTTCTATTCGATACATCATACAGAAAACAACGATTAATGTATAACGTATGTCCTAAAAGTTTTGGCACAAAATTCATGAACTTAAATCTTAACAATAATAAAATAATATCAAGTCGCCTTTGGTAACAAAAGATTGTTTACTTTGTTGACTGTCAGTCGAGGGTTATTTATTTTGAAGTTTATGCTTTCAAATGTCATATAAATTAGAAATAAGAAAAAGTATCTATAACTTAGTTGGGCGGGTTCCCAAAGCTGAAATATTTCGAATATTCGAGAATGAAAATATTTCTCGCAGAACCATTTATCGAACAATAGCGGAGTGCGAGCAGGGAATACCTTGTTTGAACCTTCCAAAAAGTGGAAGACCACGAGTATTTACTGCACAGAGGGAAGAGCGGTTGGTAAGAAGAGCAAGAAACCAAGTTGGGATGTCATCAAGGAGGCTGGCTCGTCAATATGACACTTCTAAGAGTACGGTATCGTTGACATTGAAGAGGAATGGTCTGAAATATCGAAAAAGACGTAAGTGCCCCAAATACACTCAAGGGCAGCTTCTACGTATACCAAGATGCTGCCGTCAACTGAGACGGGTCTACTTTGTCGATGGCAAGAGCATTATTTTAGACGACGTAAAGTATTTCACTTTGGCTAACTCCGAAATGAAAGGAAATGATGGGTTTTATACAAATAACCTAGAGGAATGCCCTGACAATGTAAAGTTTAAGACTAAAGCAAAATTTGCCGATACAATCCTTGTCTGGTGCGCAATTTCTAACAGGGGCATATCCCTACCTTTTGTGGGAAGCGTGAGAGGCGAAGCTTTGAACAGTCAGGGGTATATTGAGAACTGTCTTTCCAAATTGCTCCAGTTTGTCCAAGAACATCATGCTGAGGACGATATCATGTTTTGGCCAGACTTAGCATCGTGTCATTACTCTAGAGATACCCAAAACTGGCTTCGTCAACACCGCATACCTTTTGTTCCTAAAAACGCTAATCCTCCTAACTTGCCTCAGGCTCGCCCAATAGAGGTTCTTTGGGCTTTATTGTCGCGGAAAGTTTATGACAGAGGCTGGGAAGCCCAAAACGAACAGCAACTAAGACGTCGAATTTTTGAAAAATTGAGAGAAATTGACTTGAATTCCGTCCAGGGCCTCATGAGAGACATCCGAAGAAAGTTGCGTCTGGTCGAGGAGTATGGGCCGCTTCCCATAATTTGACAGTATAGTTAAGCATTAAGATGTAGTTTATGATAAATTATTGATGTTTCAATAAATCTGTTCATTAAAAAAAAACTGCTATAAATATTTTGTGCCAGAACTTTTAGGACATACGTTATCATTTGCACCACTAATTGCTCGTATAGAAACGCGATTCCTAAAAATCGGATATTAACTGTTGATATTGTTACTTTTCACACGTAACCGATCAATTATCAACAGCTTTGTAACAGCGAACGCCGAACTAAATCGTTTTATAAAAAAAAAATAATTATTATTGAAAAATAATACGTAACGCAACCTGTTCACGAGAGATAGGTATAATTTTCGTTTATTATACTTTTACCGGGCACGCTACGGGGAAAGAAGAAAGCGGGCCTTTCCAAATTACACCCCCGTATTATTAAGTGATTTCCCATCGAAGGCAGACCACCGTTCTGCATATGTCAAATATGTCGATTCAATTTCAGTATAATGCGACCATAAAAGAAAATAGTTTTTATAAGAAATTGAACGGTGCGTTTACTTGTAAGGAAAGGGACCGCCTCTAATAAAGGGTTGCGTTACAATGGGATAGTTTTGTAAGCGGTGGCATATTTCGTCTGGATTTAAGTAGGTCAAACGCTGCACCCCTAAATTATGCTTGGCCTTACAGATTTTTTTCGAACATACGGCTTACGGAGAGGTCGTTCGGATTCAGTTTACGGTTTGAGATTTATCATTGGGCTTGGGTAATATTTTTTTCGTCACGGGTTATGTAAATGCCGGGTTTATAACCGCTTAAATTGATTATATAAGCAACTCGTTCGAATATAGAAATATTTCTAGGTTTTTGTCTAAGTTTTTTGTGGCCCTAAAGTCACAATATCTGAGATAAGCCAATAAAACTCTTCGCTGATTTGCACGAGTAATTTGTTTATAGACTGCTATTAAGAAAAAGGTTTACTGTTTGTAAGTAAATCTTTTTCTAGACTGTCAAGGCTGTGAAAAGGTACTGCACATAATAAAATAAAAGTAGTATAAATATTAAGTAATAAAGAACGTCCCTACATCCCAATGCGGATATCTTATAGATAGTGAAGTGGAAATATAGTGCCAGTGAACATTTGTTTTATAAATTATTGAGTTCTAAACATTGAGGGATAGATCTACGATATACTGAAACATTGATACTTCAAGTTTCAACTAAAAAAAAATCTGTCAATCGATCTATGAAGGATGCATTAGCATATAGACGTATTCAGTTTTCGAGAAAACTCGGTAAAACTTAAATTTTGGTGAGGCGGTGACTTTTTGTCAGAGTATCAAAAAACCCTCCCTAAGACATTTCAGCTATAAAAGCAATGACAAATGTTTTAAAGCACTTCAAAAATTTTCTATCTAAGAATGCAATTTTAATGCAAAGTTCCCGTTCAAAAAAATAACCCAGCAAATTTCTTATGGGAAGTACCCTCTGGCATCAGGTAGACATTTATGTAGTGTTGGTGGATTGTCTCGTTACCTCTTGTAATAAAAATAAAAAAAATTAAAAAAAAAAAACGTCAAAATTGCACCATCATGAAGGCAAACAGAATTATCGCATCATTCAAAATTCATTTCACATATCTTTTTGGTCGTCGAATTCGAATTAAGAGTTATTTTGAACCGTAGAAAGCATATTTTTTTTCATGAAAGTAGAAAACGATGCAAAAAAGTGGCCAAAATCGCAAAAGTGTCGCTTTTTGTTGTAAAAACCTGGGAGTTGCAATTTTTTGACTCCAATAACTCTTTTTTTATGTTTTTTAGGTTTGCAAAGTCGAACTCAGCATCGTTTCCAGCCATGTTATGCACATTATTTTATAAAAATGCGAAAAAAACGCAAAAAAAGGCGCACAACGGTGAAGAAAACTAGAAAATGTGATTTTTTGGAAGAATAGCCTGGGATATAGGAATGAGGGGATTAGCCTTGATTTTTTTACTGAAATAACTCATTTTACATATTTCTTGGATTGTTTGGTCTAAATCTGAGTTTTTTTTGAATCTTCAAAAAAATATAACTTTGTAGACATGCAAAAAAAAACAAATGCAACAAAGTAACCATAGCCGCCAAAAAAAGAAGAAAAGAAAAAATCTTGGAGTTAGAACAAATTCGTCAGAGTTCATCATCCACCACTCACATTATTTCCTTTTGCTGTAATGGGCGAAAAGTAATTTTAAAGAGAAAACACTAAAATATCTATTCAATGGCTAACGATTCCGTTTTACTCCCTTGCGCTTACATTTTCGTTTCAACATCCATCAATGTTCAGCCACTATAAGAAACTGAACAATCCAAGAAACATAAAAATTAATTATTTCTTTAAAGAAAACCTTATTCCAGTCTATTTTTTCAAAAAGCCACATTTTAGCGTTTTTTTTTTCACTATTTTGCATCAGTTTTGCATTTTTTTCGCATTATTATAAAATAAGGTGCGTACCATGGCTGGAAGCAATGCTGAATTCGAATTTAACAACCCAAAAAACATAAAAAATGAGCTATTGTAGTAAAAAAAATCTTATTTCCAGGTTTTCCCACAAAAAGCGACAGTTTTGCGGTTTCGGCGATTTTTTTTATATTCTATCGCACTTTCATGAAAAAAAATATGCTTTCTACGGTTCAAAATAACTTTTAATTCGCATTCGACGACCAAAAAAACAAGTGAAATAAATTTTGAATGATGCGACACTTCTGTTTGCCTTCATGATAGTGCAATTTTGGCATTTTTTTTGCATCTTGATAGAGATAACGAGCTAACCCACCAAAACTAGCCCAGGATTCGGATTCAGCGATCCAAAATACATATAGAATAAGTGGTTTGGACCCGGGGTTTGAAACTTTTTTTGTGTGCCTGTGTTAAAAACAGTGTATTCTATAAAACTGTGAGTTATTTAATGTTTATTTAATGAACAACAATAGTCAGAACAGAAGTCGAAAGTACCTCGGTACACAACATTTTCCAATTCCAACTGATGACGAAGAAAATACATTTTAAGGCCGTATCAAAATAATCATTAGTTTTTGAGCATATAGCGACTTTTGATCGTTTAGTCATGGAGAGCAAAATAGCAAAATATAAAAAATGCAGCCAGTTTCACCAAGAAACACTTCCCATAAGAACAGTGCGGGATCCTTTCGACGTTTCGGAAAATTTCAAGCCCATTCAGGCATTTAGGCAACAAAAATATACAAACAACGTTGTTTCAGAGATGTAGTGGAAGTATGCTTCCATTATATCAGGTGGATGTGGAACTATAAGCACCAAACTTTTATATCTATATGTCGATTATAAAAAGAAATTTGTTATAATATAATATATCTCGTTTATTTTGTGGAATAAAACTTGTTTTCGTGTATTATTTATCATACGTGTATAATGTCCCATACAATCCTTATATTTATAAGCACCAAACTTTTATATCTATATGTCGATTATAAAAAAGAAATTTGTTATAATATAATATATCTCGTTTATTTTGTGGAATAAAACTTGTTCTCGTGTATTATTTATCATACGTGTATAATGTCCCATACAATCCTTATATTATACTCTTATTGTAAACAAAGCAACGCAGTAAATAATATTTGTCACCGTTATTGCATTCGCGAAATTTCCCAAATTTATATAATAGCGCATAAGTGGCACGATTCCTCGGTCTTTTTTCGCAGAACGCTTGCCATCACGCTCGACCAGGATGTATTCGCGTATCCGTATTCGGTATAGTCTAGTTCACAACTCGAGAAACGCTTTAGTTTATTAAGCAGTTACGAGTATATTACACATTTGCTGTATGTGGACTCATTACGGAAGACGACACACTATGTTACTTGTACACAACAGACATTCCAATAATTATTGTGAACAGGTACAACGCATAGTTTATTCAGTCGATCGATAGAGACGCAAGTATTTAAAGAATAGTAGGTAATTTACTTTCCAATATAATACGTAAAGAATATTTGCAGGTTGTTTGATGCTGAGGCGTACTAAAACAGTTTGCTAACGAGCATAATTAGAAATTAATTGATATCTTGTGATATAAGAAAAATATTTATTATATTTCATTGTTATATCTCTTTGCAAGTCATCTTTTATCTTTCAAAATATTGCAGTTATACGAGGTGTGTAAATTAAGCAGTGGCGGCTCGTGGGTGTGTTACATGGGTGGGCACAGGGTGTGTCAGTAGGATTACTTATTAGCTACCAATGGCGCCGTAGCCGAAATTTTTTTAAAATTCACAAGGTCATGCGTTTTACTGACACTTCAGAATTTCAATGAAAAATTCTTTTATACAAAAATATAGACTTTCACAAGAATTATTTTTGGGATTTGGTAGCTTTTTGAAATAATATTTAGTCACGAATATTGAGGGCTTAAATAGCAGGGGACAAGCTGCTGACTTCCAGCGCGTGATTGTTTTTCAAAAAAGATTCATTAGACTTATCTTTAAAATTCCCTGTATATCCTCATGTAGTGAAATTTTCAAAAGCAATAAAATACTTACAGCACCATGTATATATTTATATAAATTGTTAATCAATATTTATTGCAACAAACATAAGCTCTTAAAACGTAGCAATGAGCACGGCTATAATACTCGTAACAAAAATAATTTAATTATAAACAAATTTTATCATACTTCCTCCTAGTATGAAACAATTAAAAAATGTCAATTTATTTAAGCACAAATTAAAAAAAATTGCTGACAACTGAATGTTTTTATTCAATGAATGAATTTATTGACTATTTTAACAATATATAATGTCATGTTTCTGTGCGTTGTATTATACAAGAATTGTAAGACTCTATGTACTATACATAAGTGTATATATATTTTTTTTCTCCTGACATGTCTGATCTATCCATTGTGATAACTAATAGATCAATAAATATTCTATTCTATTCTACTCTATTCTATATTAAAATAATGGGTGGCAACACGAGAAAAAAATTTTATATAGGTATTTTACCGTTATTTGTAGAGGAAATCAGCTCGCCTGTCCTTATTGTTCACAAAAAATGTTAATCGCCTTTTCATTAAAGTCTCGGATTTGTCTCACAAAATTTAATACAATTAATTATTTGGTTTAAAATATGTCTGTTTTTATCCACATTTTCATTGTGACGTCTTATATTTTCACGATAAGCACTATCAAGCTGTTGCCGTATGTCTACCTTTCCCAACACACTAAAATCTAAGATGTCATGTAAATGTTTTTCATTGTAGCTAGCATGTTTCTTAGCTCGTTCATTTAAATGTTTTAAATAAGCAAAACAGTTTGTTTGTTTTAGGACACATAACCACTTAAATCTGTGGTAGACACTACTATCAAAATTTCGTGAATAATTTCGCGATTTTCCTACGTCTGTTTTGGAAATAATCAAATCGGATATCGGCCTTCCTAACCGTTTAATTTCCGTTCGGATCTCGTATGTAATATCTTTATTTAGTCAATAAAAAGTCCACCCAATTCATTTTGAAACGTTTCACAATCAAAAACAGTAAAAAATACACTTCTCAGCGAAGAAAATAAACAATCACTAAAAAAAGGTCACTCCACAAGTGAGACCCGTTCAGCTGATTTTCGAACGATTTAACGACGTCTGTCTGCTGCAATGGTCTCCAAATATTAACAGTCACCGAAAAAGCACGATTAAAAACGAAGAATGAGCAAATCGAAGATCAAATGCATTTTTGATAGCCAGGGAATTGTCCACAAAGAGTTTGTGCCTCCAGGCCAAACAGTAAATCAACACTTTTACAGAGAAGTTCTTGAAAAACTTCGAAAAAGGGTCATGCGTGTGAGAGCAAACATCAAGAACAACTGGATGTTGCATCAATCAGGACAATGCGCCTTGTCATACAGCCATTTCAGTAAACGAGTTTTTAGCCATTAAAAACATTAATGTGGCTCCTTAGCCTGATTATTAACCTGACATGAGTCCTTGTGACTTTTTTCTCTTCGCGGGATTGAAAAATCACCTCAAGGAACGTCATTTTAGGACTATAGAAAACATTCAAATGGCTGTAACCGACCAGCTGAAGGCTATTTCAGTATATGACCTCCAGCACTGCTGTGAGGAATAGAAGAACCGTCTCCAGCGCTGTGTGGCTTCCCAAGGAAGTTATTTTGAAGGAGATAATACTGAATTGTAATTATATTCGAATAATTTTTTTTTTAAATCTATCTCATTCCTTAATTTACACTCGTAGTTCAAAATATTGCAATATGCATATTCCACGGTATTTTTAGGGCATGGTTATAAAATGTAAATAAATAAACATTACATTTTTTAATTTCACAATTTTTAACATTACATATGTAATAAATACGTAAACAATTTTTTTAAATCGTAGAATAGGAAAATCGGAATTATATTATATTCACCAGTAAGAGTTAGGTTTATCTTTTCCTTTTTTTATAAGCCTAAGATGTTTGTTTTGCAACCAATGTTATAGTTTTAAATATTTTATTTAAATTTTGCCATAAAATCGCCATTTAGTACAACAGTATCTAATACCCAAAATTCAGACAATTCAGAACAATTCAGAACTTCAGTTTATTTAAGCATTCTGATTTTTTTTCATATAAACATTTAGACTTGTTAGATCTCCACTGCAAAAAGTCTAATACGTAAGGTCTGGTGACCGAGGAGTCCATTCAACTGAACTCCTTCGACCCATACAATGCTCATATTTGTTTTTCAGAATTACCAACTGAAACCGTTTCCAAGATAAGGTGATGAAGCAAACATTTTTTGAAAATTTTTGTTCGCGGGTTTTATTTGATTTTTTTGCTATTACGACCTTCTACTTATCACCCCCTAAAATATGATGTGGGTCCCATGCTTCGTTACGAAAATACGAGAATATCAAATTCCATCAGACACCGCTGGTTTTTATCCAGTACAGAGTCGATTTCGGTGTTTAGGATTTTCAATTTTGAAAGTGAACGACAATTTTTTTATATACAGTGTGCATCTTAGGCGAAGAGTTGCCCAACCACCTGCACTTGGAATTGCGCCTCTGTTGATTTTCACGTAAAAGTTCTGCTGGAAGCGTTCTTATCAAACAGAGTGTATATATGTTAACACATAGATGACGCTTATATTTATCAAAAAACGCAGAAGAAAAAAAAACAGACCTAAACCAAAATGTGTTTTTTTGTGAGTTACACATTTTTTCCACACTGTTTTCGCACTGTATTGGACAAACCGGGGGAAACCTCGAAGAGAGGATAAAAGAACACAGGAGAAGTTACAGCTATTTTATTCATTCGAAATTCTTCCGTAATTATCGCCGGTTTTGTCGGCTCCCGATTTATTTTGTAACTCCAGTCCGATCACCGCCTGACCCACTCTCGACAATTTATTTATTTCGTTTCAATTTATTTTTTTCGTCTCGCTCGAAACGCAAATCCGTCGGCTGCTTTAAGCGCTATTCGTTTGTCCCACTTGACGAATTCGTAACGTCGGACCCTGATGAATTTCGGCCCGGCTTCAAGGACACTTGAATTTTGAGGTCGCGGGCTATGTAATTGTTCTCGATTTTAACGAAACGAGACAATCCCCGGCGCGCGCGGTCGCCATCATATTAATAAACGCGTAAACTGCAGCGCGGAAAATGGGTCACAACGCTTAAAATTACAAGAGAGTGAAACCGATGGACGTCTCTTCAGGATATTACCATACGCGTTCGACAGAAGTTCGGTCGTAAACCAGTATCTGGTCGAGTGGGTTTTTCCTCGGCTGTTACATCCTTTTTTCAACGGTGTCATCTTACGCCGGACGGAGTAGCTACCAGCTACAATGTTGCGTGCATTTCGAAGAAATTAAGAGACGTGCGATTGTGCCGATTTTCAGGGGCGTTACAGTAGGGGGCAGGCCTGTTACATTGCGTCTGTTAAAGGGACCTACGCGTGTAGTTTTCGATCTAAAAAGAAAATTAAAACGCTGAGGTGAAGCAAAATTTTCCAAGGAATATGGATTTGGCCTCTACAAATACCACTGGGTGTTGTTAAAAAGATATTAAAAAAAAACGACGTTTTCTATAAAACGCCGAACTTACTTTTCTCATCTTAAGGCTGGATGAGGATGAATATCCTCGTTATTTATAAAGATAACTATATAAAACTATATACAGATGCATGAAGACGAAAGGAATTTAAAAAATGTATCGTTAAAAATATACTGATTTGAAAAAAAAACGGAACACCCATTTTTGCAACAATTTATTTGGTAGATTGTTTGGTAAATGTAGGTATTTTAACACAACAAAGAAATTATTAGTTTCAACAAAAAATGTCAAAGTTATCTTGGTATATTTGTTGGAATTTCCATGTAAAAAAGTGCATTTTAGAATCAATTTTTGCTAGTCAAATAAATTCTTATAGTTCTGCTTTACATTTCTATAGTCAACATTATTCATGATGCCTAGATTTCTACAAAATCGACATCATCGTCAATCAAGTCGTGGCCGAATTGTTGGTATGAAGGAAACCGGACTTTTTTTAGGTAAATTTCCAACTGCATATACCGTAACATAACTACTGTTTTAAGATGTCGGCTCAGATAGTCTGAAGAAGATGTTCATTTGGTTTACCGAAGATCAATACGTCCTGGGAAGACTGCAGATCGTGAAGAACGTCATCTGAGAATATTGGCGGTAAGGGACAGATTTTCCACGACACGAGCTGTGGGAAGTTTTTGAAGGGAAACTTCAAAACGAAGAGTGTCTATGGCGTCCGTATACTCACGAATACGGTCCTACGGAACGTATACGGTCCGATGGACGTAGTTCTTACCGAACGTTTCTATGTCACTCCCTACTCCAATTCATCGTGCTCGCAGGCTGGAATGGTGTACTGAACGAATGTGGGCTCTTGATGGAAGCAGAAGGGTGAAAAATTCCGTGGGGTTTTCAACTACATACATCTTATCAAATTATGGAGTCTCGAACAATTACGAAAAAATATCGATAAAACCGTCTTAACTTTATTAAAATATACTTTCATCTTACAGAAACTGAAAACTCTCTTCAGTATATATATTGTATTGAAAAATAGATATAAATATAATAAAAAAATGCGATACAGTAGTGAGGAGTTGTAATAATTCGACCACTAAAATTGTCAGAAACGGAATAAATAAACAAATATCGCATGTTATTTTTCAGTTTGCAAGCAAAATACCTTGTGGTAAATCTCTTAGTAAGGATTTGTGCTTGTCTATCATTGATGCCCATTCAAAGGATATTTCGGCATGTGGAATATTTTTTTCTCGGTCAAATTAAAAGCTTTAATAAAGCATTTCTATAGAAATTTTTCGCAATTAATACATTTCATTTCACATTTCATAATTAGATTTCATAATTTGATAATGTCTAGCTGAAAATGTTAGGCGGCCGAACTATTATGAGCCTGGGCTTGTACAACTAGCTGTTAACACCATACTTCCGTCACACGTGGAATGATGGTTTGGGATGTAATATGTTTTGGTAGTAGTGGATCTTCAGTGTTCTCTCGGGGTAATTTGAATGGAGCATGTAACTGGCTGCATTCAAATTTCCATAATGTTTTAGCGATGCTTTTAAAACTTGTTGCAATGTCATTTGTTAGGAGGCTCAATGAACCATGTTTTCAACAAAATAAAGATCACCCTCACACGGCAAGAGTTACGATACAGTTTTTGGAACTAAATACTAAAATTGGAATGGAAAATTCTGCATAAGTGAACGTTTATTTACATATGATTTTATTATTAGATTTATTTTATTATCTCAATATCCTAGAGTCAAGTATAATTGAGTGCTATGTGAATAAACAATTAATGTCCCAATTATTTACTAGCTGTTTTTGTTCTGATGGGCTGGCTGATTCATTATAGTGTCTAATGTTGAATATGTTAATTTTCCATCGTACTCCACCTCTATGCGACTTTCTTAGCAGGCGCTGAACAAACTAACGTTGCAATCAACCCGGACTAACTAATGATAGTAATTATCCCAAGCTACTAATGTAAACGCAAGCTCTCACACTACTGGCAGGTTGATTCGTGTACATATATGCGTATATTTACGCGCATCTGAACAATCCGCATGTTTCCAAATCCAATGTGCGCCCAGATTTACGCACTCGTATGTTTTAAAATCGTGTGTACACCTGTCGTCCACCCGCAAGCTACGTTTCGCGACGTGGATATACTGCACGTATCTAGAAAAGACGTTACGCACCTGAGATTTAAAACTTTAGAGCAACATGCAGTTTTAATATCCCAGGTATAATGTGTCAAGTAACTCAGTAGATTATATATATTATCTCACCTCTGAGAAAGAAAATTTGGATTTTTTATTTAATTTCATATTTTGTGACCTAATCTAAAGCATTTCCGTAGGTATATTCTAAAAATTAATATGTTTTTGTGAAGTACATATTTCAGTATCTGGAAAAAAAATCTCGGCATTTCTTGAATTCACAAGAAGCAAAAAATATTAAATCATATTTCACTTATTTGTATAAATACTAGTCTAGACAAACTTTCGATTAATCTAGTTCAGTAAATATTGCATACGTACATGTATTATCGCCTGTTTCCGCATTACTGTGACCAAAGATGTAATCGGTCAAAATGACTCCACACAAGGTGATTCAGGAACCGTTCGATAAAAACTGACATGGATAAACCATTAGGTAGGTACTTCCTAATATAAGCAACAATCGCATCATAACAATATTCTTCTAAGACCAAGAATGCATCCATTTTCGTGTTTTCAAAGTATCAAATACCGATAGGGGTATCCCAAATATGAGCAATTTTCTATTTTCTAATCCAAAAAATAAAATTTTTTGCTTCGGATTAATATTAAGTTTATCAGTAAAACATTGTAACCACTAAGATAAAGTGGACTTTATTTTAACTCTCAAACTAAAAATATTTTAACAGATCTGGGACTTCCGCTTATACCGGAAGTAATTGCCAATTTGCTTATTTTAAATGGAACACCTTGTATTTTATTGGATTTGTTTTATTCAATGGATGATTCTAAAGACCTTTCTTGTAAATTATCTTGAGGTGTGGCTATTAAATAACTGCTGTCATAACACTTTTTATCCGTTACCAATTACAGTAGCAACTTTTTCGCCTTCAATGTACTCCCCTTGGCGATCTCTACACCGTTCCATACGACTTTTCCATTGTTGAAAGCAGTGCTGGAAGTCCGCTTGTGTCAGCTGGTTTAGAACCTCCGTCGCTTTTACTTTAACCGCATCCACACTTTCGAGTCTTGTTCCCTTCAGTCTCACCGTGTCTAACAAGCCTGGATCAGTTTCAATATTGTTTAGAGTGTCAGCGCAAACGTTCATTCTTGATTCCTTTTGCTCGGGAGTAAGGAGTTTTGGCACCATTTTTGCGCAAACTTTGAGCATGTTGAACGATTCATGCAAAATCTGGCGAACACATTTGGCGATTCCTGTTATTTCAGCAAGCCCTCAGATGCTTAGACGATAGATCTTCGCGGATTAATTTACCAGTTTTTTCAATGTTTTTGTTCGTTTTTGACGTTGAAGGCCGTCCGGGGCCCGGATCCTCTTTTCGATCGTTTCACGTCCCTCTTTAAGCCATTTAAACCATTCACAAAACTTGTGTGCGAGATAAACATTCATTACCGTACACTTCTTTGAACATTACATAAGCTTCTGTAAAAGTTTTCCACAGTTTAACAAGATTAACCCGTTGCTCCATCTGAACACTTAACATTTTTTCGACGCGTCACTGGTGTGTAGACTAATTCAAACGACTGCTACAGTCAAACTGAGCGACCCATTGACTTGTCCAGCGAGCTCAGGATGGGGAAAATATCACCAGACACAGTTCTATTCAAATGTCGCGCATCTTTCGTAGTAGCAGCATCAGTTCGGTTATTTAATAGCCACACCTCGTATACCTATGTCTAATAGTTTTCGATCGAAATTTACTATTTTCGGTCAAACATGACAGTGTATTATTTCACAAATGAGCATTAATTTTGCAAAGTGTTTCTGTACATTCCTTATACATAAATGTTTTATTTTAACAAAGTCATAGGCCTGCAATAGATTTCTTATACTGGGTGCTAATAAAAAAAATAAATCAAATAATGTACAAATATTTTTTTTATATTTATATTTATATTATATTTATTTTACCCCTATTTTTCTAAAGGATTCGTATTCAGCACTTAAAATTCTTCAACCTTCTGTAAGTTTGTATGTTTCCAAATCCCATCTATTTTTCGAAATATTTCCATTACTTTAAATAAATTTTTGAATATCTAAAGGAAGCATAGCCACCAGAAAACAAAAAAAATACTCTAGAAATGTCGCACTGTGGTATTTTTAAAATTTCAAACACATACTATGTATTATTTTCTAGTGACTATAGCCAATTTAGGTATACACAGCTACTCTTAAAGCACTAAAAAATTTTGAAATAATGCAAACGATTGAATTTCGATTTTCGATGCCCTAAAAAAATGTTACAGTATTGGAGTATCAAATGTGATATCTTGTTAAAAAATAAAACTTTTGTGTCCTACGTTTTGATACCTAATTCATTTAAATCAGATAATAAATAAAATAATTACTAAAGTATTCCGGTTTTAATGTGTTACATTTGTATATCCCAAAAAAAAAACGCAAACATAGTGTAAAAATCAATATCTGTACTAGGATCCCCATTTAATCGCTTCAAATGTAACAATGTAATTACCAATTACTGTAACCCAGCTATCAGGCCACCTCCCTATTGCTACGCTCCTGAAAATCGGCAAAACTGCACGTCTCGTATAATTACATAAACACATAAATAAATCTTCTCTCTAGAATCCGTAATTGAGAATTCGCTGCAAATATGTTTTAAGGAAAGTATACATACACTCGATCTTGGTTTACCTACATATTCGTCTAGAATCGCTAACGGTTGTAGGTTAAACACAATATCCACCAAGTTATATCCTGATTGAGAGATTGCGCAATACGTTACTGATGATATCACGCAATATTTTAGTAGTACAAATTGGTGTGGCGAGATGAGATGCTCGTTGAAAGCAACGGTACACAACAAGACAGAACTAGTTTTGTAGGTTAAGAATTTAATCAAATAATCGCGTAAGATGTAATGAAATAATGTTTATTTTACGGAAGACTGTTAACTTAATCGCCAAAGTAAATATCCGAATTATTCAGAGGAAAGGGAACACGGCAGATCGCTTCAGAATATTCAGTGTATGTTAACGTAGTTAAAACCATCATAACTGGGGTTCGGAAATCCCGTCTTACCGCATGTGAAACTGCATTGAATTATCCAGCGCTCCCGCAAAGAATTGGTGTATTACCGCGCAGACGTGGGTTCCGAAACGCTTTAAAAATGCGGTATATATTTTCAAAAACCCGTTGTAACTCATAAACTAGAAATTGTATCGCAATTCTAATTGATTAATGGAACTGCCCCATAAAAAAGTAGCCAAGTAGCCATCTTTATATTTCCTATAATAATCAAGATACCTTAAAAAACGTCGAAAATGAATCATCATGTATGTCAATGTAAATATCAAGTTTACAAATTATAATAAAATATGGGTATATTATATGGTGATAAAAGAAGACTCAGATCAAGTGAAAAAAAATTGTAAAATACATAAAGCATGTATAGTTTCTTCGTTAAAAAAACTATATGAATTCCTTGTAACGTCAGTAATTGTATATTTTCCATCCTTAGATAAAACATCTAAAAGGTGAATTGAGAAAATTCAAAATATAGTTGTCTTCAACCTATTTTTGATATAACAAACACATCTTTTGAATATATTTTCACTGCGTCTTGGTTGCTCATTTGCACATTTTGGAAAACACCGTTAAATTCAACTAACTCAATAAATTTAGAAAACATTCAGTAAATGATTATTTTTTATGTTTGGGTCATTAATGGCTTTCTAAGAATTGCATCTCAGAAGTTGAAAACCAGAGAAAATCCATGGATTCAACTGGGAATTTGGGAAATATATGCTAAAGTTATGTGAATCATTCAACTCCAATTTAATAATCCAATTTAATAAGAAGTGGTTTTGTGTTTGGTTTTCTTTAGTTTTTGATAATGTCGGTGAGGAATGAAACATTTGTACTGTGATTTTTTTAGTTATGTCCACTAGATTATTTTTTAGGTAATGAACGATATAATAATTTTCGTAGAAAAATAGTAATGTGGCTACTAGCCAGATATTTATTTATGAACATGTCCGTATCTTATGTTAAATTACAAGAAGTCTTCTTCATGAAGTCTATACCTCTATGTATATAATATATATACACGGTGGAGACTTTAACGGGAATATATTCGCTAGCGAGGTGGTGAATGATTTTTCAAAAAAATTCCCGAGACACTTCAACTTTTAAATGTATTTACCTACATTTTCCAAGTAATATGAAAAAATATAGCCCTTCAGGGGTGGCTGAAACCACCCTCGACATGATTTTTTCAAATGCAACCCTATGGCTTGTGACCCCTCATTGTAAAGCTCGTGGAAAGAGGAATCCAACGCACTGATAAAATTTTAATTTTTAGTATGTTTGTAGGGTTGCATACAATTAAAACAATTTAAAAATTAAATTTATTTTCAACGTAACAATTGTTCAAAATGTGCACCATTCACTTGTTGGCAGTATCCCAGTCTGTGGTAGGTTTCGTCCCTTACATTATGCAACATTTGCGGTATGATTTTTCCGATTTCCTCTCTTATCCTTTCCTGCAGATCTGCTATGTTGTTGGGTTTCTGAATGTAAACCCTACTTTTAAGATGTCCCCACAAAAAGAAATCCAGTGGTGTCTGGAGATCTTGCTGGCCACTCAATATTACCTCGCCTCCCAATCCACCTACCGAGAAAAATTCTGTCCAGATACTGACGAACAATGGCAGCATAGTGTGGTGGGGCCCCATCTTGCTGAAACCATAACCTCTCGTCGGTCAAGTTAGGGTTTAAGGGGTTTGGAAATAAATGACATAGCACTGGCATTAGTTCGTGCTGGAGTAAACGCAAGTATCTTGCTCCATTAAGAGTGTCATCAAAGAAAAATCGTCCTACAATTCTATCTTGTATTATTCCGGCCCACACATTAGTTTTCTGTGGGCGCTGAGTATGAAGTTCCCTCATCCAATGGGGGTTCTCTTCAACCCAGTAACGACAATTTTGGCGATTTACGTGCCCATTTAATGTAAAAGTAGCCTCGTCAGACAAAACTATCCACTCTAAAGATAACTGGTTTTGATCAATACAAGTCATCAATAAATCGCAAAATTCCACTCGTCGATCTGGATCATCTTCAAGTAGCTCTTGAACAGCTTGCATTTTATATGGGTTTTTTCTCATATTTAAGTATTTTTAAAAAAGTTTTGTGATTAAGATTACTATCACGGGCCAGTTGACGGGCTGGAGTGATTGGATTTTCTTCTAGAGCAAGCAATAAATTCAACTTCGTGTCGTCATCAACAACAGCCTGCCTCTTATTCGGTACTTTCCTGACATGACCCATCTCTCGATATTGTGCCTCAATTTTACTAATGGTACCTTGATTTAGTGGTGGCAAGTCAGGATGCGTTTTTCGAAACAAGCGAACAACTTCGCATTGAGTTCGCGCCCTATCACCATATCCAATCATCATCAAAATTTCGATTTTTAGTGATTCAGTTAAATAAGACATTTTCACCAATTTGAAATAACACTTCGTTTCAAACTCTGAATACAGCATACAAACTAAATTACTCTTTGCGGCCGTGTAAAAACACTAGCAAAAAAATAACAAATATCAGTTGTGGCAAAAAATTGCTTGGAATTTTTTGTGGGGACATATTAAAAGTAAGGTTTACATTCCAAAACTAAACAACACACATTTTGAGTACGAAATTGTTGCGTTAAAAATAAATTAAACTATAAAATTACGTTTTAATTGTATTCAACCCTACAAACATACTAAAAATTAAAATTTGATCAGTGCGTTGGATTCCTCTTTCCACCAGCTTTACAATGAGGGGTCACAAGCCATAGGGTTGCATTTGAAAAAATCATGTCGAGGGTGGTTTCAGCCACCCCTGGGCTGAATATTTTTGAACTGAAGGGCTATATTTTTCATATTACTTGCAAAATGTAGGTAAATACATTTAAAAGTTAAAGTGTCTCGGGAATTTTTTGAAAAATCATTCACCACCCCGCTAGCGAATATATTCCAGTTAAAGTCACCACTGTGTATAATATATACATATATATTGATGTAACTATTTGTGCTACTACCATTTATCAAAAAGTATGATTGTATTCTACGACAAAAATTAGTTTTGACGCGAGTTGTTTCGAAATAATCTTACATTTTGTCGCATTGCAAACTACCACAACTTTATTAATGTTGACTGTTAATTTCACAACACAAACAAAAAGAGCCTTGAATTTATTGAATGAACGGTAGAGTAGAGTGATTGATAATAATTATTGTCAATGTTACTATAAAGTTACTACACATACACACGACAACCTTGAGTGACGAAACAAGACCATATTAAGTACAATTAACTAAAACTAATACGAACGAATGAAATCTCTGGATAGGGAAGCTCGAAAGAACATAACTTAAGATTTGAGTTATACATAATTATTATTAAAATTCTAATACCTGGAAAATACAGAAATCTTATGGTTTCGTTTCAAATACATGTTTCTACCTTAATTTTGTACCTTATTTTCAAAGATAAGAAAACATAGTAGATATGTACATGTGTACAGGGTATTTTCCTCATAATTAGTGCGGCTCTGGTACCGTTCTTTTGGAAATAGAAAAAAACTTTTCAAACGAAAGTTGTACAACTTGTTATAGGTACGCTATAAGGATTTGCTTTCGGAAAAATAAAATTTATAACGCGAAATCGGAAAAAATTACCTAGCCCTACTTTATTTTTTAAATTGAACACTCATATATATTATTGTCTGAAATTAAAGACATTTGTCTTCTAATTTCAACAATATAAACATAGTTAATATTTGGATAAACCGTTTTCGAATATATCGTGTCAAACATATCCAAAGAGTGCCATGAATTAATTCAAATGTCTAAGAAACCGTGGGCACCTATTTAAAATCTCGTAAAGTTTTTCTCCAGAATTAAAGGCACCAAAAGTTACACTAATTATGAAGAAAATAGATTTATAACACCTCTTCTGAATTCATTTGAAAATTCAATTGAATATCATCTTGATGGAGATATCAAAAAAATATATTTTTTTTAACGAAACACCAATATCTATATTTACATATGTATTTAGGCAACTCGTTTACTACTTTAAAATATATACAGTGTGTGCCCTTTGAAATGAAACCACCCTCGTATTTTGGAGGAGGTTGACCGATTTAAAAATAGAGTGATAATACACTCGATTCCCTCTTAAGTCACCAAATCCGTGCATCACTCTCGCTTAAGTCGCGAAATTTATTCTCTCTTAAGTCACGTTTAAAAGCAATCGTAACCTCAACTTTTTCGTGCTTTTAGTTGCAAAAAGACATCTTTAGAGATGTACCACAGCACTTGTTATAATGAAAAATGAGCCAGCTGAACGAAAAAAATCAACGTAAGTATACCCAGTCGTGCGCGACAAAGTTCAATTTTCCGCTTGAGTGAATATTTTAAAGGTTAAATATTTTAGAAGACACCTAACCTATTTTAAAGGTTAGGTGTCTATATTTAATGTATTACACAATCATTTTTTTTTCAATAAAAATTGTACATATTCATGCGAGAATCTAATTTTCAAACTTACTTTTAAAACTTTTACAGGCGGCGACTTAAGGGGGAGAGTTTCGTGACATAGGGAGAAACGTGGTGGCATAAGAGGAAATGTGAATTAAGCGAAGGTGACTTAAGAGGCACTGGAGAGTATGTATATAAATAATTTTAAAATTTAGTCAGTCTGAAGGCTTTTTCTGATTGACTATTGGGAGTGGAAAACAGGCTTTGACAATTTTTCAGTTTATATTCATTTAATTTTTTTTCCAGAATAAAATTAATAGCATTTTCGATTCAGCCATATATCCAATACTTGTACAATATACTGTACACAATTTCATTTCAGTACATACCTTTAACAGAATATTCAGCACAAATAAACAAATTTTCAACAAATTGTATTTTTGTTTAGCTCTGTACATTTCACACTTAGCTTTATTGACACGATTTTGGTATGGTAGAATTATTTCATTATGAAGAAAAACTGTGGCTAGCAAAATTTTTTATACTCACGGAGCAAATTGTATACGAAATTATGTTGTTTGCAGTGGCGGCTGGTGGATTTCGAAATTCGATGAATTTTCGTAAGGAGACATACTAAACCTAAGTATAAGGCTATGATAACAAAAAACTTCAAACAAAATTTGCAAGAAAGAACTAATAAAACAATACGTACCCCACAAAAATATGTAGGTACCATCCGTCTGTACACATTTACATTGGAGAGTTCGATGAGCAGTTAGAATACGAACGTTTTACTAGTTTTTGGCAATTTTCAAGTCTTCCTCCTCATAAAGTGGTGAAAGATTAATAAAACGTCGGATTAAGTTGTAAATCATTAATTCTACTGTCACATTTAATGGTAATTCAAAGGTTAATCTCCGTCACGGGGGAATTAGTGAGCAAAATGTACCTAATAGCTAAATATTGTCAAGTAACTAGGATTATAAGACAAACAACTAAAGCACAATGATGAATGATGCGTTCGTTTAGCGCGATGCACTTGCAATTTCACTCGCATATTAAAAATATCTTGCGCAATATTTCGGAATGTTTAACGAAAAGCAAACGAATTGAGGTTACGTTTCATCATTAATAAGCCTCTCCTCAAATATTTTTTCTACATAGCCTGTTTAATTAAGTGCATACATAGAAATATTTTTATTCATTTCGTTCGTGTTGTTCATACGAAAGGCGGTTTGTCATGGTTGTAATTTACAGTTTTCGTTTCTGTAAAAAAATACAGTAAAAATAAACTGCTCGCCAAAATTAGCGTAACTTTCTAGATTATCACCATTTGCGTTCTATTTAAATTAGAGAGAAGGTTTTTAATTTTCGGTAGCCTATAGGGTTGGTTTGAACGCTCCCAAGGCGACTACGAAAAGGTTCGCCGTCCACACCCCAAAAACCAACCCCATGACGAACTTTGCACCCCTGTTGAGATACAGAGCACTATATATAATGCAAAATAGTATTAAGTTTATATTTGGTATTAGTACTTTCGTAGCAGCAGTGAAATGTGAAAACAAATACATTTGGTTCATAGGGGACGCCACAGTTGACAATGAGCACGGTCGTTTTCCCTAAACCCTTTTCACCGTTGACCTAGATGCACCTGTTTAATCTGCAATTTCTTTATTACCTTCATGTTTTTGTTTCGAGCTACGGTTTTCGAAATAAATACATAATTATTAAACCACTGCCGTTTGCCTTGGTTGAGGCGATAAGCTTGATATGTTTTAAATATCACAGGATGTTGTAGAATTACAATTAACAATACAAGATATGACATTCTCGAAAGTACTGATACCAAACAAAAACTTAATATGATTTTGCATTTTTGATTTATTAAAAAAAAAAGGTATGGGGGTTAGAGAACCTTTAGGAGTCTGTACATCAATATTGGTGCAACATTGGACTAGTGTATATTTAGTTAAACTGACTTATTTTGACATCCAGATTTACTGGTGTCATTTATGCTGCTCCATTTAGAAACACCCTGTATGAAAATCTTTTTCTACAGCATACATATTTGATTTTTAGCTGATAACATTATTTATAGGGACTGTTGTGAATTTTATGTTTTGTTAAGAAAAATTTACAGAATGCAACTTCTAACATAACTTAACACTCCTATATTCGATTCTTTGAAGACGTTTAAAATAACCAAAAGAAAGGTTAATACGAAACTGACAACACTCAAAGAGAAATGCGATAGGAAAATGTTCAAAGATTAGATTTCAACGAGAATAAAATCTTTAGATTGTACCTATGTTAATACGAGGTGTGGCTATTAAATAACCGAACTGCTGTCATAACACTTTTTATTCGTTACCAATTACAGTAGCAACTTTTTCGCCTTCGGTGTACTCCCCTTGGCGATCTCTGCACCGCTCCATACGACTTTCCATTGTTGAAAGCAGTACTGGAAGTCCGCTTCTGTCAGCTTGTTGAGAACCTCCGTCGCTTTTGCTTTAATCGCTTCCACACTCTCGAATCTTGTCCCCTTCAGTGTCACCTTGTCTAACAAGCCTGGATCAGTGTCAATATTGTTTAGAATGTCAGTACAAATGTTCATTCTTGTTTCCTTTTGCTCGAGAGTGAGGAGTTTTGGCACCATTTTTGCGCAAACTTTGCTCATGTTGAACGATTCATGCAAAATCTGGCGAACACATTCTTTGTCGATTCCTGTTATTTCAGCAAGCCCTTGGATGTTTATACGACGATATTCGCGGATTAATTTTCCAATTTTTTTGTGAATGTGTTTTCGTCCGTTTTTGACGTTGAGGGCCGTCCGGGGTGCGGATCGTCTTCGGTCGTTTCACGTCCCTCTTTAAACCGCTTAAACCATTCAAAAACTTGTGTGGAGGATAAACATTAATTCCCGTACACTTCTTTTAACATTGCATAAGCTTATGTAAAAGCTTTCCCCAGTTTAACAAGAACCTTGAGATTAACCCGTTGCTCCATCTGAACACTTTTTTTCGACGCATCACTGTGCGTACACTGATTCAAACGACTGCTACAGTCAAACTGAGCGACCCACTGGCTTGTCCAACGGGCTCAGTGTGGGGAAAGTATCACCAGACACAGTTCTGTTCAAACTTGTCGCGACACACTCGCAGCGCGCTTGTAGCAGCATCTGTTCGGTAATTTAATAGCCACACCTCGTATTAATGAAATAATACTGTAATGCCATCTAATAAGCCAACGTTCACGTAACACCTTAATTATTTTGAAACATGATATCGGGATAATTTAAAAGGGAATTATTAACAAAACAAAACCAACAAATTTATATTTTAATCACTCTGTGCGATCGAACAACACGAACGAATATGCGCACATTAACTTAATACGTTATTTCCTCAAATACGTTACGACAGTACCTTCGTATTTCCTATCTGTTCTAATTTAGAAGTAGCATTTTCTAACTACATATAGAGCGTGTAACTTCCTACAATGGGCTCTTTAAGAGTTAATAAATCTGCATTAGATCACAAAATCTTTTTTCTTCTTCGAGTACACAATAGCAACAGCAACGCCTTGATCTGATCCTTATCGGATATACACTGTGCACAATAAATACGACGTCGCAATACATTATATTTTTACATACAGTGTGTATACGAAAGCGATCATCGTTATGGGAAACATTTATTATTGCACATTTTCATTATCTATTCCCGATATATGTACTCACCTACTATTCGGTTGATTCAAATTTCTCAGGTGGACGTCAGGTTTAGGTACCGATTGTGCTGGAGCATCTGCGTCCACCCACTGGCGCTTACGGCTGTGATTTACATAAAATATCCACTTTTCATCACCGGTAACCATATTGTTCAACCAGTCAAATCGACGACTGCGAGAGAGAAGTTGTGCGCAAATGTTACTCCGATGCTGGCGATCGGCTTCGCTTAATAAACGTGGTATCCACTTGCCCAACTTTTGGACTTTGCCTAGCGTTTCGAGTCCGCGTATTACCGTGGCCTGGCTACAGCCGAGCTCTCGTGCCATATCTCATATGATTCCATATGGGTTTAATAAGCGCTCGATATCCAGTTGAGGTGGCCTACCAGATCGTGGTTTATCGTCGATGCTGTAGTCGCCAGATCGAAAGTGCACGAACCATCTTTTGCATGTTGCTAAGTTTCGCTCATTTTCACGTTGCACTCTCCAGGCTAGAAAATTCCAAGCACCTCGAGGAAATATGGCTCAATGCTAATGAATCAAGCAGGTATGTACATATGTATATGCCAACAACCGCAAACGTTAGGACACTCACCGTACTACCAATCACATGACTGATATCGAAATACATCTTTAGATAATCAAACGTGCAGAATCAATCATATAAAGTGTGTTCGTTAATAGATTCTATTCATGAAATTTTGAGGACTAATTTTGAACGAATCATCATGTTCGTATTCGATCTGCTGGGCCACAATGAAAAGTTAGTTTAATTCCTATTAGTACTTTGGATGTGAATAGAATTTAGAGCATATTAAAAAGTACATGATACAGAGTTGACAAGCAAACGATGCAAAACATTGGAAATTATTGCTTGTGACAATCTTGATGTCAGCATAGATCCACAATATCGAACATGGATTGGCAGGTTTGTTCTTGGAGTATTGAATCTATTTTATAAACAGTTTTTTTTTATAATTAATCAAGTGCAACAACTAACTACAGGGTTGACCAAATTGATAATAAATTTTACTTTTACTATCAAATGTATGTAAATGCATCAATTAAAATTAATATTTAATTAGTAAAAGATAAAATCTTATTCATTTGGTCCACCTTCTATAAAATATGTTACACTTATGTATTAATTTTGATAAAAAATTACTCATTCAATAATCCTAGAAGAATACTAAAAAAAAACATCCATTCAGTACGCTTATTTTTCTTTAAACAGCAAAAGGAATTATAATGCCATTCATAATAATAATTACAATACCCAAAATTAATACACAAATGAGGACAAATCTAACAAATACGTCTAGATATACCTATGTATGTGGTGAATATGAATTCTAGTATCTTTAAATTTTTCATCGTGTCTCAAAAGATATGTAGTTACGGCGTTTATGTAAGTGAAGTAAAGTTGCCGCTTATATTAATTTTTTTAAACGATATTTTTTTAAGAATTGGTCCACCCTGTAACAAATTGTTAAGACTCAGATACATTTTATTCAAAACATATTCATTCGATACTACCGGAACAAGTTTGTAAAGAAAACCGAGCTAATCGGTACCTTCACTGGATCTTGTTTAAAGAGCGATAAATCGATAAAAATGAGAGAAATGGAAAAAAATCTACATTAAAATAAATCAAAACCTTGAGAAATACTTTTGGAGATATGATAAGAACCTAAATTAATCCATTTTCAGAAGTTGTGGATCTATTCAACATTATGATTGTCACCAGCAAAAGATTGCCAATGTTTTGCATCGTCTGCTGGTTCGCCTTGTATATCATGTATTTTTTAATTTTCTCAAAATAATTTGCAGTAGTACAAACTGGAAGGAAATGGACTTTCCTTTATCACCGAACACATCAAAATCCATCAAATATTCTTTGAATTACAACTGTTCAAAATTGGGCACGAGTCGAACGTATTGAGCAATTTTTGCGTTTGAGTTTTTTGAGTTTGAGAGTATAAAAACAATGCGTCCGCGCATATTTTAAGCCGTAACCGAATGCGTTACAGTTAGGAAGGAGACGAGCGTTTAGGCGGCTTGTTTGGGCCGCGATATTTTTTTTATTAATTGGTCCACCCTGTAACAAATTGTTAAGATTTAGATAAATTTTAATGAAAACATATTCACTCAATACTACCCGAACAAGTTTGTAGAGAAAACTGAGCTAATCGGTACCTTTACTATTGCTTATCTTCTTTAAAGAGCGAACATCAATCAAAATGTGATAAACGAAAAAAATCTACATTAAAATATATCGAAACCTGAACAAATACCTTTGGAGATATGATAGGAACCCCAAGTAATCAATTTTTAGAACTTGTTGATGTTGTTGACTTGTTGGTGTTGATCTATTCTAACATCATGATTGTCATCAGCAAATATTTCCAATGTTCTGCATCGCTTGCTGGTTCGTCTTGTATATCATTTACTTGATAATTTTCTCAAAATTTTTTCAATAGTACAAACTATAGGGGAATGGAAAAAACAAAAGTATTTACTTCTTTCGCCGAACACATCAAAATCGTTCAAATATTCTTTGAATTACAACCGTTCAAAATTGGGCACGAGTCGAACGTATTGAGCAATTTTTGCGTTTGAGAGTAAGCTGCGAACGTATTGGCGAACACCGTATAACCAAAAACCCTGTACAATGCGTCCGCGCATATTTTAAGCCGTAACCGAATGCGTTACAGTTAGGAAGGAGACGAGCGTTTGGGCGGCTGGTTTGGGCCAGGTCCGCCTCGAGACCTACTTGCAGACGTAGCGTAGTAGAAGTTGTCCGTGCGGGACGACGAATTTGGGTTGCGGTGAGGCGAACATTGCTCACTGGCCGAACACCACATTTTGCGCGTCTAAAGCTGCGTATTCACCGAAAAATTATACGAGACCGTTTGCTAGTTTTTTTTATAAATGCTCGCCCTTGTGTCCATATTAGACGAAATATGTTCATGTTCGCAAGTGATCCTAAAATAGTATGGAAGGAAAATTTGCAATTAACTTTTTAAAAACACAGGAATGAACACTGATATAACCACTTCTTATTAATTAAACAATCCTTAAAAACAACAAGACAAGTTATTGTTATCTATACAACACATGTGTCACCCTACGAGCGACGTAACCAGCCACTGTTTTACTCACATTAAGTGAAATGTTTTTTTCATTTCTCGCGTACTCTTCCACACAGCGAATGGCACCGCGGAAATAATGTAAATAAAATCCGTTACAAACAAAGAGCTGGACCGTCAACCGTCAGCCTAATCTGTGCCGAAATACTGCAGAAAAAAAAACACATCCTGGCCACTCGCAGAGGAATGACGGAAACAACTGTCTTGTTGGCAAAATAAATCGAAAATTTAAAGAACTAATAAAGTTTCGTGATTTTACGAACTACGAATTATTATATATGATAAAGTTTTGGTCTGCTCTATCAAATACTTCATAAGATTAATTTTAGTAAATTTTAGTGTATAGTAACGTATGTCCTAAAAGTTTTGGCACAAAATTCATGAACTTAAATCTTAACATTAATGAAATAATATCAAGTCGCCTTTGGTAACAAAAGATTGTTTACTTTGTTGACTGTCAGTCGAGGGTTATTTATTTTGAAGTTTATGCTTTCAAATGTCGTATAAATAAGAAAAAAAAAGTAGCTATAACTTAGTTGGGCGGGTACCCAAAGCTGAAATATTTCGAATATTCGAGAATGAAAATATTTCTCGCAGAACCATTTATCGAACAATAGCGGAGTGCGAGCAGGGAATACCTTGTTTGAACCTTCCAAAAAAGTGGAAGACCACGAGTATTTACTGCACATAGAGGGAAGAGCGGTTGGTAAGAAGAGCAAGAAACCAAGTTGGGATGTCATCAAGGAGACTGGCTCGTCAATATGACCCTTCTAAGAGTACGGTATCGTTGACATTGAAGAGGAATGGTCTGAAATATCGAAAAAGACGTAAGTGCCCCAAATACACTCAAGGGCAGCTTCTACGTATACCAAGATGCTGCCGTCAACTGAGACGGGTCTACTTTGTCGATGGCAAGAGCATTATTTTAGACGACGTAAAGTATTTCACTTTGGCTAACTCCGAAATGAAAGGAAATGATGGGTTTTATACAAATAACCTAGAGGAATGCCCTGACAATGTAAAGTTTAAGACTAAAGCAAAATTTGCCGATACAATCCTTGTCTGGTGCGCAATTTCTAACAGGGGCATATCCCGAAACTTTTGTGGGAAGCGTGAGAGGCGAAGCTTTGAACAGTCAGGGGTATATTGAGAACTGTCTTTCCAAATTGCTCCAGTTTGTCCAAGAACATCATGCTGAGGATGATATCATGTTTTGGCCAGACTTAGTATCGTGTCATTACTCTAGAGATACCCAAAACTGTCTTCGTCAACACCGCATACCTTTTGTTCCTAAAAACGCTAATCCTCCTAACTTGCCTCAGGCTCGCCCAATAGAGGATTTTTGGGCTTTATTGTCGCGGAAAGTTTATGACAGAGGCTGGGAAGACCAAAACGAACAGCAACTAAGACGTCGAATTTTTGAAAAATTGAGAGAAATTGACTTGAATTCCGTCCAGGGCCTCATGAGAGACATCCGAAGAAAGTTGCGTCTGGTAGAGGAGTATGGGCCGCTTCACATAATTTGATAGTATAGTTTAGTTAAGCATTAAGATGTAGTTTATGATAAATAATTGATGTTTCAATAAATATGTTCATTAAAATGCCATTAAAAACTGCTATAAATATTTTGTGCCAGAACTTTTAGGACATACGTTAGTTATAAGTTATAAGTTATAAAGCTTGTATCATTGAATCCTGGTTTTAATCCTAATAAGAATTTCTAATTTGTGTTGTAAATACAATTAGTGCGTTTACCGGATGACACAGGACACACCTTGTTTTCTTTAATTGTCGAGTCAAAGTTTTCAAAACTTCTTCTTATATTCACAATACCTGTAAATGTTAAATTTTGTCATATAAAGAACAAACTTACGATTTAAAAATAAAACACGCATTACCCAAATAAATTCTTCATTTTCTGCGTTCAGCGTTGCTAAATAATTGAGTTTTTAACCATTTAAATATTTTTTTAATTTTCAATTTAAGTGTGCCACGATCACTTAATTCCACTCTAACAATCCTATGCTTTGTACAAAGTAAAAACCGATGCACCAATGACGCTATTATTAGTATACACCACCAATTATTGGCAGATTGAAATTATCTGAACCTCAAATTGGCTTTAATAGGGTTTGTGTTGAGCTTCAAACTTTTATCTTACATTGAAAAATTGCTATTTTCAGAACAATCGAGGGTTATAGTTATCAAACTCCATATGGAAATGTTTAATTCTACTGAACGGTTAATTCTATTTCACAAGAAGCAAAAAATTGAATAAACTTTTAATATTACCTAGAAAGCGTAATCCTACCAAGAGTGTTAAAAATACTGTAGCATTGAATACAAGTGATATTCGTAACATTTATAACAATTAATATTTATGTACAAAAAACTACACTGCACTAATTGTAACCCAATGGTGTTTGTGAGAAAATCTTAATTGTTTAAAAATTTTATGTGTTTTTTAAGAATGTCAAAACTTCCTTGTGCCTTTTTCTACTAATTATTTAACAAACCCAAAGAATCGATTCATATGTTACTGAAAATAATTTATAATTACTGAATGATTCTATAACAATCTGGTATAGTGAAGTATAGTGACCCTTTTCAACTGTTGGTTGAAAACAACTAACTACGTTGACTACGACAGTTCAAATGCAAAAAGGGACGAAACAATTTTCTACCAAAAACTTTTCCAAATAGCACTATCATTAGATACTTTAGTACCATTCGAAAGTACTACAACTATGGAAACTAACAATGGGTACCATTTCAACTTGCATAGCACAAACTCTATTTATGGAACAAATAAGGTCTAGATTACATCATTTTTAGATTAATATTTTATAACTTATTATAAGGTGGCTGTAACCAAATAGATCTCACCTCGTCTGTCGAACTGTCATATAATAAGCTGGTATAACAATTTTCTAGAATCATCATTATTAGAGTGGAATTCGCTGGTCATAGCACACTGAAGTTCAAAATTAGAAAACGATTTAAAAAAATATTTGAGTACCTAAAAACTGACTTACTCACGTATAATATTGTGACACTTGTGAAGTGCCATTAGTAGCAGCTGACAGTTATTAAATTTTATAGTTTACATAATGAGTCTATTTAGTTTATACACTACCTGTTAGTAAAAAATTATATGGAATGGCAGATTAACATTCTAGAAGTCACATGATTATTCTAGAACATGTAAAAACTATAAACAGTGGTGTTGTAGCTAAGATAGAGTTAGTTGTGATTTGAATGTTACACAGTGAATGTTACACAGTGATTTGAATGTAACAGATTTTTTCTAATGCGTTTTAAAAATGAGTGACATCAATTTTGAGAAACGGTGTGCTATCAGGTTTTGCTTCAGAATTGGACACAGTGCAACGGATACTTTCGCAAAACTTCAACACGGCGACAGAGACAGTGTTTTTTCAAGAGTTCGGCGTTTTCAGGTGTTTAAGGCATTCTCAGAAGGAGGAGAGTCGATTGAAGATGAACCACGTAGCGGAAGGCCTTCATCTTCAAGAACCGATGATCGAGAAAGAGTTAAATTTGAATCACACCACTGTTCACGTTCACCAGACAGTGCGCAATAATGATTTCAAAAAACCTTTCGCAGGAACAAAAGAATATCAGAAGAGAAAGGTGTCTTGACTTTTTCGAATCTATTGAAAATGATCACCATTTCATGGAACGTGTCGTTACTGGTGATGAGACTTGGGTGTCTGAGTACGACCCGGAAACTAAGCGCCAAAGCATGGAATGCCACACTTCAAGCTCTCAAAGACCCAAAAAAACAAGAATGGGTCATGCGTGTGAGACCAAACGTCAAGAACAACTGGATGTTTCATCACGACAATGCGCCTTGTCAAACAGCCATTTCAGAGTTTTTAGCCAGTAGAAACATTTACCTAAATAAACTTTTGAAAACTTTACCTAAATAAACAAGGAAGATAGAGGGGCACACTATGTTCCTGTATCACCCGGTATACCTATAAAAACGTTATCATTGAACAATATACATACATATAATACTTCCTTGTTCAAAGTTACATAATATATTTTATCTCTCCCAAGTTAAAACCATAAATATTTTTTCAACTTTTTTCAACTCTTGTAATCTTGTAATTTTATAAGCAATGGAATTAATGCCTATGTCAAGCTATCACCTTTGAAATCATTTTAGTTATGACAAAAAAAAAGAATATTATTCGTCTACGATGAATCGCAAATTACGCCCATAATTTGTATCTTACCATTAAAAAAATAAGACAAAGCGTTTCTGCCAGACAATAGCATTTAGGTCGGCAGATTATCTAGATAGGAGCACGTGGGAATAGCTAAACTAGATTTCGAAGGAGTTAAATGCCGCATGCACTATAAAGGTCGCTCGGCGATGAATCATTTTCCGTTCGTGAGTCCGTTTGATCGATGGCCTATCATATTTCAGTAATGTTCCCGCTGAACAACAGTTATACTGAAGAGATCTCTGTCATAAAAGTCACTAACGGTGTCCCACTTATCAATTAGACTAAACTTTTAACAGTTCTGCTGATCATCCAAATCTAATTGCCGCGTATTGTTAGGCGGATCGCTGAAAATTGAAAGTTTTTCTTTTAACGCCGCAATGAAAAGACTATTCGCGCTTTATTGCACGAACTTTACTTCGTGATACCGACACAGTATTTAAATAAAGCTTCGACTATAAGGTAATAAACTCATTATTGCGATAAGTAAATATATACGAGTATATATATATATATATTTGTATGAATTTTTCCTCCAGTTCATGAAGAAATTCATGTTCATGGTTTTTGCATATCATACAATAGCTCATTTTCCTAATCCACTTCAAAATATCCCTTCAGTCAATACAGTGTGTAGAGTTTTCCCATGTTTCAAAATTTAAATCTACATCTACACAAGTAAAGATCTAACAGAGGACCTCATTTGTTTTACCCCAATGCTGGAAATACCTACGAATATATTTATATAGGGTGGGCCATCAGATAGTTTCTTTTTAAAATTGCTATTAAAACTACATCGTTGAATATTTTTAAATGATTCTTGCTTTATTCAAGAAAGTATGCCTTCACATTATTTATGAAAAACAATTTCAGTTAAATGGCCACCGCGGCTGGCTTGGCAGTAGTTCATTCTTTTCATTCAATTTTGCAGTACATTTTCGATTATTTGTGGTTCTATTGCACGAATAACTCGATTGAACGATTTTTCTTCAGTGCGTCAATTGTTTGTGGATCGTTGAAGTAACAACGGTCCTTAACAGGTCCCCATAAAAAATAGTCCAACGGTGTTAAATCGCAGCTGCGCGATGGTCAATTAATGTATCCAAAACACGGTTACCGAATTTAGTGTGCAAAAAAATTATGAGTGACCTTTAGAAATTAAAATATTGAATTCAAATTTTCAGAATCGACATTTTTTCAACCGAAAAAAATAATAACATGACGAGGAAAAAAAATAATAAAAAAAAACATTTTTGACGATTTTGGAAATTTTTAAAAATCTTGAGCGACCTCTAAAAAAATATTTTTTTGAGCGGATTTTTAAGGGGGCGTTTATAACATGATGAATTAATATATTTTCACACGAGGCACGAAAAAAAATATTCGATTTTTTTGGGCCACCCTAATACACATATGATTATAAAGTGTGAATGTATTGCTTATGTTAAATACTATATATAATGTTAGTTACTTTTTTGTATTACATGTATTATATTATGATCCGTACGCCTATGTCCCGCTGCATGTTTCGGCCAACTCAAGTTAGGAGATCATTGTTCCAGATGTTCCAAATGTTCTTTCCAAAAACCACTCCGTAAACGGTCTATTAAGCCCATGACACATGAAGCGAGATTTATTTCCCGTTCACCGTCATTCGCCGACAGAAGCCCCAGATACGGATTTCAATCTTATTAGATCTCATCAGTGTGACATATCTGACGGCGAATGACGAGGAACAAGCGTCATATATCCTCACCAGGAAAACAGAAAAGGGCGATTTAAACATACAAGAGGGCGATACATTCAAGGTGACACCACTGGACTGGTCAGGATATACCAGACACGTTCGTTCTTCGTCATACGCCGTCAGATGTGTCACACTGAAGTAGATATGTAGCTATCTGCTCCGCAGAACCGGATTTCGATCTTATTAGTGAATAAGATCGAAATCCGGCTGCTGTTGGTAAATAACGAAGAACGGGGAATTATTCTCGCTTCATTTGTTCTCAACAGGAAAGTAACTTGTGTCCTTGAAATTATTAAAAGAAAAACGTGTTTTTGGGTGACTTTGTATACATGTTACGATATTTTTTATAATAGTAGCAACTATTTTTTCTTACACACTGGTAATTTTTATAATTATTATAGCTATAAACTAATATAAATATGTGAATGAATTGTGTTTTAAAATTTTATCCTATAAATAAAAAAATGGCAGGCTGATTCACGGTCTAATTGACACCCGGTATGACCCAACAGATTCTTTTTTATTAGAAAATTAGTGACAACGCAGTAGAAACTCATTTATGAAAAGAACTGAAAATACGAGGTGTGTAAATTAAGTAATGAGACTGGCAACGTAGGGCCAGATCTAGCAACACTGCGGAGACAGAACTTAAGAGGGGCGGTAGGCTAACATGTAATACACCTTCAGTACAAGTTTTAACTCGTTAAAGTCATTTGTTTGTTCTTTGTGAATGTTTTCGTAAAATGGTTTATTCTAGTGCGTTTTAAAAATGAGTGACATTAATTTTGAGCAACGGTGTGCTATCAAGTTTTGCGCAACACACACTTTTGCAAAACTTCAACACGCCTACGGAGACAGGTTTTTCAAGAGCCCAAGTTTTTCGGTGGTTTAAGGCATTCTCAGAAGGAAGAGAGTGGATTGAAGATGAACCACGCAGCGGAAGGCCTTCATCTTCAAGAACCAATGACAATGTCGTTAGAATCCGGGATATTGTGCGTTCAGATCGTTGGTTGACGACAAGAATGATCGATGAAGAGTTAAATTTGATCAAACATCACGACAAAACGCCTTGTCACTACAGCCATTTCAGTAAACTAATATTTAGCCAATAAAAACATTCCTGTGGCTCCTCAGCCTCCTTATTCGCCTGACTTGAGTCCTTGTAACTTTTTTTCTCTTCCCGACATTGAAAAATCACCTCAAGGGACGTCATTTTGGGACCATAGAAAACATTCATACGGCTGTAACCGACCAGTTGAAGGTTATTCCAGTATATGAGCTCCAACACTGCTATGAGGAATGGAAGGACCGTCTCCAGCGCTGTGTGGCTTCCCAAGGAAGTTATTTTAAAGGAGACAATACTGAATTGTAATTCTATTCGAATAAAAAATTTTGAAAAAAATCAGTCTCATTACTTAATTTACACACCTCGTAGTAAATATTTTTGGTGGCATTAGACGGCGTCGCAGCGCAAAAAAATCATAAATCAAGGGACACCGTCCCAAAGTCAAAATATGTGTGCAATAAAAAAAAGGCTCGCCGGAAGAAATTGTCCTTGACACTAACGAAAACGAGTTTGTTGATTTTATAAAAGCGGCTCGTAAACAACTTGGCTAAATTGATGCTACGCAGATGTTTGAATGCTTACTAACCTAAATTTGCGCTGTTTTGTACGACATTAGAAAGCGAAAATATTTAACAATAATTACCCTTGTTCGAGGCGACGGACCCGAGTCGACTTTTCAGCGTGAGAAGGCCTCTTGTTTGTCTATTGTTTAGCGATGGAAAATGGAGGACTCGTCCATCATCTAAATGATTTATGATATCACTTGTCACGTTACGTTGTTGTCATCTGTTACATTACTTAATTATACGAACGACACACTTATCGCAGGTATCTAAAAAAGTTCTTAACTTAAAATGTTCTATTTTCTTACTAAACTACATCACTGAAATGCCAAAAAGTAATGTCAAACTGAAAAGGGTTTCCAGACGAGATCCTGATTGGTCGTATGACAAAAAAGATATATGTACATGAAAGTGTGTTGGTTCTACCACTTTTGTAAAATTGGTGAAAAATCATTTACCTATGTCAACGTTTTTGTGGCAGAGCTTGATGATTTTGCTTTATTGAGTTGAATAACAGGCCATTTGAATAAATCATAATATTTTATGACAGCCACTGTAAGAAAAAAATATAAATACATTATTAAGATTTTAGTTATTATCATTGCCCTGCTTTGACTATTGACCCTTAAAATAAAATGTATGTACTTCAACTGTCGTAAAAACTGTTAGCGCATATAATGCAGAATCCAAAATGGTAATAAAACTAGTAGCATTAGTTGTTACAAAAAAATATATTGATATTCATGCAACTGCAGCGATCCACCAATTTCCAACCAACAATAAATAGTTGAGTTGGCTTAATGTGCCGCGGGACATAGGCGTACCCATCATAATATAATACAGGGTTTATCCGGAAAGTAATATCAGTGAATTTTTTCCCGAGACTGTACGCGCCAGCCCGCGCTTTACGTGCTGGGATTGTGGTGAGGGGATCTGGCAACAAGATCCAACAAGCGTCAGTTGGCTACCGGTCGTTGTAGCGGTCGCATCACTCGTTCTTTGAGAGTCGTTACAGTGACCCGGTGCAAGAAAAAATGCAACGTTCGCTTGAGCAACGGATGGCGATCAAGTTTTGTGTGAAACTGGAGAAGAGTCCTGCGGAAACTATTCCAATGTTGAAGAAGGCTTTCGGCGTCGATTGTCTTTCAGACAGGCAAATTTTCCGATGGCACAAGGCCTTCGCAGAAGGTCGGGAAGATGTCAACGACGAGAACCGCGCTGGACGGCCATCAACCTCCAGTTCCGACGATAATGTGAAACGTGTGCGTGACTTGTTGAACACTGACCGTCGTCCAAGTGTCCGTTTAATTTCCGAAACATTAGACATTACGAAAACCATTGTTCACGAAATTGTGTCGGAGTCTTTAAGAATGAGGAAGGTGTGCGCGAAGCTCGTGCCAAAGGTGCTAACGGACGATCAAAAAGCGAGGCACGTCGAAACCTGCCAAGAACTTTTGGACACCTGCGAAGACAACCCCGCATTCCTTAATGACGTCATTACCGGGGACGAAAGTTGGGTCTTTGAATACGATCCGGAGACGAAGAGGCAAAGTGCGGAATGGCACACGTCGAACTCCCTTCGCCCCAAGAAGGCCAGGATGTCCAGGTCAAAGATCAAGACAATGCTGATTGTCTTTTTTGATTGCCGGGGATTGGTCCATCATGAGTTCGTTCGCAGTGGGCACACGGAAACCGTAAAGTTTAAGCGCCGGAGCTCCTGAAACGCAGGGGATCCCCCAGTCATCTCAAAATCCTGGAAGCTTCACCACGACAATGCGCCTTCGCACACCTGCTTCCTCGTGGCCGATTACCTCGTCAAGGCAGTCATCTCCGTTGTTCCCCAACCTCCCGACAGCCCCGATGTGTCCCCCCCCCCAGACTTTTTCTGTTTCCGCGCCTCAAAACCCCAATGAAAGAACAGCATTTTGGGTCGGTGAAAAACATTCAGAAGGCTTGCACCGACGCTTTAAAAATCGATTCCGGATAACGACTACCGTGCGGCTTTTGATGCGTGGAAGACCCGCTGGAACCAATGTGTGGACGCAGGAGGAATGTATTTTGAAAGTTTCTAAAGATTTGTACACATAGAACCAATAAAAACCATTTTTCAAAGCTCACTGACATTACTTTCCGGACAAACCCTGTACATGTGATAAAGTAACTAATATTAAATATGTGACAAATGCAATAAATTCACACTTTATAACCATATATGTATGTAAAACTTACCTTCTTAATTAGCTTGATGACGTAGCTTGATTAACAGTACGCTCACGAACTGGAAGAATATTTGTAAAACCTTGTAGCATCAGATAAGGTTTTATAGTTGTCTAGTTCATTGTGGTGAAAATATATGCTATTGTTTTGGAACCCGTTAGCACTGTAAAATCAAAATAGTGCTAAAATTACTAACCTTACCCAAACACTATCCTAGGTATTCCAATATGTCCAAGTTAATTTTCCATTCATCCTACATAGCAAGCTTCTTATTAGGAAGCGCCAACACCGATATCTAATTTATTCGAACAAAAAAATATTCTTACACAAAAAAACAATTAAAATAATCGATTACCTACCGCTTCATGAATACTGTTATGGCGATGGCCCTCCACTGGGTCGTGGAACCTAAGCAGCAATTGCTGAAAGAAAATCACGTCACAGTCAGCAATAAAATAATAGAATGCTATTGTGACTTACTGGATCGATTTGCACTGAGGTTTTCCTATGAATTAGTGTCTTCTCCGATTCCTTACAAAATTCGGTAAATTATCCATCATCTTTCATAAACACCTTTACATCTTACATAGTCTATCGAAGATTTTGCCCTCTTGGGCATGATGACCCTCCACCACCCGCTGTTCTAGCACCTCATTTCCTGTCGTGTATACTACATATTTGAAAACTAAGTGAAAATAATTAACACTTGAGTTTTTTTACACAAGTCCATAGTATTTCTTGACCACCCATATCGTACCCAATATTTCATATCCAGACGTTTCGTGTCCACCCAGATAAAGAGGTCTTCACTCAAAGACGTACGAAAGTCTATATCGAACCAGCTGAGGCTGTAAATATTTCTAATGACTAAACCAAAAAGTAATGGGGAAAAAGAGGCAGTACTAGGAGATATATGTAATTTACTCTCACCTAACCTACCCCACACTTTTTTTTCCGGTTGTATTTTTTTCTTGTTGTGTAAAAAAAAAAGTAAATTCCTACCTTCATTTTTCTTTATATTAATTCGTGTCAAAAGTTCTTACAACAAAGGCATCAAAACTTTTATCTTGGGCATATGCTAGTCTAATTTCTAACCGTCCATTTTCTTCTCAAAGCCCTTTTGTGTTCCGAATTTCTAACTTTTAATATGCAATACATTCTGAAAAATTCTTGTTATTAGAATATGGAACATATAAAAGACTATTGCTTCTGTTTTCATGATAGTTTATAATTACCTGTTAGTTGATATTGGGAACTACCCACTTTCAGTACCGATTTGAGTCATGTTATCCAAGATCAGAGATGAACAGTGCCTCTTTTACGATTTCTTACAAAATTCGATAACTTCCTACCATCATTCATAAACACCTTTACATCTTACATATTCTGTCGAAGATTTTGCCCTCTTGGGCATGATGACCCTCCACCACCCGCTGTTCTAGCATCCTCATTTCCTGTCGTGTATATTACATATTTGTGAACTAAGTGAAATTAATTAACCCTTGGGTTTTTTTTACACAAGTCCATAGTATTTCTTTTTACTATTTCTCTTTACTATTTACTATTTCTCTTTAATACAAGTCCATAGTATTTTTTACACAAGTCCATAGCTTCTAAAAACAACTTCGACAGATATTAAAACCGTCGTTCAGGAAAGCTAAAAGCTCTGAGAAGAAAATTCAATTAAGTTACGGGTAAAGATAGGGACACTTTTAGGAGATATACCTATTGTATTTGTACTCACCTGAAGACACTTTTAATTATCACCAACAATCCACTGCACAGTATAGACGCGTGTTGTTTTTATATTCCCGGTTGTACACAAACAAATTGCAAATTTAAAAATTTTGTTGCCGCAACACGAGAAATGAGAAAAGTAAAAGATCCTACCTTGAAAATGCTACTCCTGCTCGTTCGGGACCTACCTGCAATACAAAAGAATGTCTCATATATACATATGTAATTATTCAATTACTTTACAAAGAATACACGTTATTTAGATACCTTGTGGGCTATTATAATTGATTTTAATACAATTCTCGTGGCTAAAAACCAACTGGCCCTAAACTGTTAACTTAACCATCATAATATTTCAATTATTGTAAAATTTTATTATTAGAGACATATCATATTGTAGGGACTTAAAGAGAAGGCTACAATTGCACAAAAACTTCAAATGAAAATTCAAAAAATAATTTAAAAAAATGTTTGCCTCATCAAAAATCTTGGAAATGGATTGTAAAATATTTTTTTCACAGTTATTCACTTTGCCAAAATTAATTGAAGTTGTAGCTTTGGAACTACTTGCGGATATTAATTCAGTTATGTATCAGTGGTTTCGCATTATGAAAATTCCAAACTTTCAGGACCGTAATAGGAAAATTCTCATTTGTTGTGTTCCTTAAGAAAAGTTCACATAGTATACTGGTATGTTTCTTTCGAAATTCCATACAACAGTTAAAAGGTAAAACCAACAAAACAGTTTCAGTTTTTCTTTATAGAAATTTTGAAACAAATAAACTATTTCCAAGTTTTTCTATCCCAAAAAAAGGTTTTTTGGAGACTGCCATCCAGTTTTAATCGCTTATAAAATTTTCACAAGTCAGCATATGTCTTTTATAAATAAAATTTATAAATTTTAAATTATAATTTAAAATTTTATTTGAATTATAAATAAAATTTTCTTTTCAAAAGTTTAAATATTGTTTTGTACTGTACGGTAAAAATAAATACCTTTATCTGCTATCCACTTTACTGTATCGTCTATGGCCTCTTCTTCGTATGGATGTCGCATGAAAATGCTCCATCCTCTTCGCAAACCGGCTAATGCCTCACAGGATTACCTATTGCCTTTCCGTGGACTGCAGCCCGCGGAAATCGTTTATGCAATAGGGCCTTAACACTCGTAATATCTCAGCAATTCCGAGAAATTGCAGCTATATTGACGAGATACTCGTCCCTGTGAGTAGTCCTCCGACAACAATTCGCCGGAATGCCACACATGTGTTCCTGAAATTGAAATGTCTCAATTAGTTCTTCTTTAAAAAAATGTTTTGTTTCCAGGGAAACAGATATATAAAAAATATATGTGTATTAGGGTGGAACAAAAAAAAAATTTAATATATTTTTTTGGTCTCGTGTGAAAATATATTAATTTATCATGTTATAAAAAACCCTCTTAAAAAATCAGCTCAAAAAAAATTTTTTTGAGCGCTGATTTTTAAAAATTTCCAAAATCGTCAAAAATTTTTTTTTTTTTTTTTTTTTTTTTTTTTTCATTTTATAGGTTGAAAAAAATGTCGATTCTGAAAATTTGAAATCAATATTCTAATTTCTAAAGGTCACTCATAGTTTTTTTTAATTTTCAAAGTAGTGTACCTAAAATGTTTTCGAGAAATCTCTAAATATAAATATTAACGAACTAATTTTTTTTATTGAATTTGACGTACAAAATAATATAAATAAAACACGAGACACTTAAAAAATTTCTCGAGACAAAATTGACTACCGCATTGTAAGTACCAAATATTTATAAATTTTGTTAATGATTCAGCTGAGCCAGGAATTTCTTTGATACAATCGTTTAGACAGTGTACCTGATTAAGAACAAAAACACCTACTGCAAGTAGTGGAAGAAAACAGAAAAATGTTCCCGAACATAATAAAAAAAAATTGGTGGAAAACTTCGATTAACTATAAAAAAAATAATATTTAACGATAAAATATTGTTAACCTTAATTAATAATTAACTTTTTCGTGTATTTGTGATTCATAAAAATTTGTAAAAATAATAAATAAATAATTTATAAAAATTTAATAAATTGAAAAATTATAAATATTGGTACTTACAATGTGGTAGTCAATTTTGTCGAGACTTTTTTTAAGTGTGCTTTATTTCTAATCTTTTGTACGTCAAATTCAATAAAAAAAATAATTAGTTCGTTAATTATATTTAGAAATTGCTCGAAAACATTTTAGGTATACCTTTGAAAATTAAAAAAATTATGAGACCTTTAGAAATCAAAATATTGATTTTAAATTTTCAGAATCTACATTTTTTTCAACCTAAAAAATAATAACATGAGGGAAAAAAATAAAAAAAACAAAATATCCAATTTTTGACGATTTTGGATTTTTTTTTAAATCTTGAGTGGCCTCAAAAAAAATTTTTTGAGCTTATTCTTTAAGGGGGCATTTATAACATGATAAATTAATATATTTTCACACGACACGAAAAAAATACTCCATTTGTTGGGCCACCCTAATGTATATAGGAATTATATTATCCTTATCCAAAAACTAGTATAAATAACTATGATTTTATTTATGACTATGAAGTATTTATGAGTGCTAGATAAATGGCATTATATGTATGGTTAGGGAAGTGTGCCACAACACAGGGTCGGACTTGTAATTCGTCATGTCATTGACGGAAAGGCATATGAGAGACCAACAACATAGGAGTAAAAATTTGTTAATAATGTGTATATATATATATATCGCTTGTGTCATTCGGAAACACCGACTATGTGCATTTCTTGAGCGTACGTTGCCACGACCAGTAGTCTTTCTGCATTTCTTCTCGTTAAATGTGAACGATTTGGCCTGTACATACGGTTGTACAAAGAAAATGATTTCACATCTACTGAAGTTAAAGGTGCAAATTCAAAATAGTTCACATGGACAGAGGACGACACACCAAGCACATTATTTTCATGAATTCCGCACAGTTGTTTGTATCACTAACAGTTGTAAAACAGAATATTTTAAATATTCGTATAAAACACCCACTATTTTTTTGTAAATTTATCTAATAAAATTAAATGTTTAAAAATTTCTGAAGCAGCTTAGTTCTTAATCCATAGATCATGTTGCAAGCGTACGTACCTACTTCTTGAATAAAATATTTTCAGCTTTTAAATCATCATAATCATAATCATAACATAGTATAAAACAAAGTCGCTTCCCGCTGTCTGTCCCTAGATAGAGTGATTCAAGAGGAAGGTTTATATGTATAATACATGCATAATATACATAGTAGAGAAACACTGATAATTTTAGAGGTTTCTAATGTGATGTCGTAAATAAACACATTTTTTTAAAATTTCTAAATCAGCTTAGTTTAGGTATAGGTTAAGATACAAGTTTCTAACTTCAAAGAAGGGTGTAAACAAACATAAAAGTGCTTCACTCTGCAATTAAAATAAATTCTCAAATATCAAATGTTCAGTTTATTATGTTACATTTTGCCAACTTCAAATCGAGATTGCTTGTTCAAATGGAACACCCTGTATTTTTTCATTACAAAATATCTACCTTTCAGTTCTCTTTTTTTCTCTCAAATGAAAATATATCCGAATTTTTTCTCTTCGTCAAGATGCGCTGTAAAAAAAAAAAAACACAATTGTCGTTCACTTTCAAAATTGAAAATCCTAAACACTGAAGTCGACTCTGTACTGGATAGAATCCAGTGGTATCTGATGGAATTTGATATTCTCGTATTTTCTTAACCAAGCGCCATGCTTGTTTAAGAAAATACGACCTAGCCTAAACCTAACCTAACCTAACCTACATCATATTTTAGAGGGTGATTACTGGACTTAAGTAGAAGGCTATAATAACAAAAAACTTCAAATGAAACTTACGAAAAAAAAAATCAAAAAACGTCTGCCTCACCAGAAGATCTTGAAAACGGATTGCAAATTATTTGCGAAATATTTTTTCCAGAATACATAAAAAAAACTGTTCATGTGCTTTTTACAAAATTTCAATTCGGCTTAAAGATACAGCTACTGTAAAATATCAAAAACAAAATGCCGTGATGAAATAACAATTCAAATCTTTTACAGATCCAGAAATTTCGAAAAAAATCACAAGGACTGTATTTACTTGATGATACAAAAAAAAATAATTCGCAAATATTTTGGAAACTGTTTCTAAGATAATCTTGTGAAGCAAACGATTCATTAATTATTTTTTTTATCGCAAGTTTCATTTGAAACTTTTTGCTATTACAACCAACTCTACTTCTCTATCATCCATAAAATATGAATATATTATACTTCGTTACAAAAATACGAGTATATCAAGTCCATCAGACCTCACTGGATTATATTCAGCACAGTCAACTTCAGTGTTTAGGATTTTCAATTTTGTCGATGACAATTATGATTTTTATGCTTAAAACGCCCTTAGGCGAAGAGTTGTCCTACCACCTGCACTTGGAATTGCGCCATTCGATTGAGTCGATTTCCACGTAAAAGTTCTGCTGGACACGTTCTTATCAAATAAACTGTAGATAACGGACTGGAAAAATACAGTATGTTCCATTTGAATTAAACTAGTTATCTCTAATTGAAGTTGACATAATTAACAAGATAACTTGAATGGTATACCACTTTGAAATTTATTTTATAATAATAGGAAATAATGGGCCACCTTATGTTCTTAAAAATAAAATGGGAATCTGCTACCATAGTCCCACTTCAAAAAAGTTATGACAGTTTTTCCAGACCTTAACGTCTGTCAATTTTATTTTAAAAAATTATATATCTTCGAAACGGCCGACTTAGATATATGTAGGTTATGATACAGGTTTTGACTCAAAACTGTGTAAACTTTTCAAATTTGTAAAAATGTGTAAAGTGTTCTATTTAAAGTAAGCAAATCGGTCGACGCACAAAAGAATAAGAACACCCTGCAGATTCGGCATTTTTTTAAGTGGTCAAAAAGGTTGCAACAACCTAGCAGTTTAGAATTTAGTATTCGTTACGAGACACTAATCTATATCTATCAACTGCCTATGTGGTCTAACACTCACTAAAAACTCACCCTGTATGCATACACATGAAATTTTACCTGTCACCATAACTTTATTAGTGAGATTGATATACATACATACCAGTTCAATTTTTTGACGGTAATCGCATGAAACGAAGATAGGTTACATAGGTAGCTTAATTTCTTGTCGAGAAGTCAAAAAGTTTTACACTTGTATTTAATTAATAATAATAATAAAGTGACTTTATTGTAAATGAAGTCTAGTACCTACTCAACTCAAACTATTTCAGTACACCTCTTGATACATTATTAATGTAATATACTGGTATAATGAACAACAGTTTTTAATCCGTAAAAATGATTATTAATCAGGGGAAAAAATTACGACGAAAAAAACTTTTAGACAACAAAGCGAGGGAAGAGTGCATGACCAAGGAGTTTTGCATCGTTTTCTAAAGTAGTACATAGTACAAAATATATTTTTAATCAAACGTTCTTCAGTGTCTATTTTTCTAAAATATGTTTAAGAATCTACTTGCTAAAAGTAAAAAAAGTTTTTATTGTTTTCATAAAAAATTATGAATCGCACTGTTATGGCTGTTTTACACACACCAATTTTTCTCACAATAAATTGGACAAGTTGACCTTCAATTTATTGGAATACGTGTAAAACAGAAATTACGCCCAATTTAATGTCCACAATAAATTGTAGAATTTAGAATTTGTTCTAATTTCTTGGACAATTTTAGGAACATTTAGTAACTTTTTACATTTATTTCATTGTACCAACTTAATAATGAGATAAGTCATTTCTATGAGGGACAAACCTCTGATAACTCTTAGGTTTCAGTCATTGAGAGTTAGCAGTGTTGAAATTGGCCAGTAAATTGTTACAAATATTGCAAAGTGTAAAGAGTTACTAAAATTGGACATTTTATTGAAGAATAAATTTTTCAATAAAATTTTACGATTTATTGTGCAATAAATCTAATTATTTAATAGTATATATTAATTTGATTATAAGAAGTGCAAAAAGAAAGGCAAAACTCTGTTTCTCAAGTTTCACAAATTTTAAGTCTGCTTCTGGATATTTTTGTTTTATGTTTTGTTGCAAAAGTTGATCATCTCGTATGCTTTAGGTACGTTTAATTAATTTTAGGTAATTTTGTAAAATCTGTTAAAAATGCTTTAGACAAAAAATCTCATGTTTTGATCCGTCATTTTGTGTTATTGTTAAGATCTATTTAAACTACAGGGTCTATTATCCGTAGGTAGGTAGGTACCTACGCGTTTTTCGTCAGATATATTTCGATACTTATACAAAAAGCCCTTTGCATTAAACAGTTAAAAAGATTTTTCGTAGTAATAACGTGTTAAGGAGACCTTTAACATCGTAACATTCATTTTTGTAAAGTATACTAGCTAGATACTTATATACAAGGGCAACAGTTTGAAAAACTACATTACAAAAAGAATCTTACCTTTTCGTGTCCGCTTATAACTGCGTCTAATTGTTAAATCACCAAAAAACATCCTCCCTCCGTTAGGAAAAAATGTCCTCACACACTTATTGATCTAGCAAAGAACAGAAAATATTTCAGTACGTTAAATTTTACAAATATCGCCGATAGAAACATTGTAACGGTTAAACAACAATTAACAACTAACGCGGACGTCTTATAGGTTAGTTTTCAAAGCTCACTCGAAACAATCATAGAATCTCTCAACAATGACCACGACGTCACTGAAGTATGTAAATCTGATATACGATAATATAGTAATAATGAGTAATTTTTGGAAGTGTATCTTAACAAAACAATGTTCAAATTACTTACCGAAAACATTTTTGACCATCACTTAATCACGCACCTCAATTATCGCAAATATTTTCGGTTTTAAATCGTTCAATTATGCACACTGTAATATCACGCACATTGTCTCAAGCGATACTGACCACGCGTCCCTTAACCCCACTATTAAAACTTTTAACTATGACGGCCACTTTTTTGCGAACAGTTGAATAACGCTACCTTTAATTGGTGCATTTTTACTGTTGAGGTAGGTGGATGCCGTTTCCAAGAAGCGCGGCGACTAGACGTGCGTCTGGATCGGGCACTTTTTCGAGGAAAACGTGTGTTTACAATATTACAGGGGGTTGAAAAATACACATACTAAATTATATTAAATAAATGCGGGTATCCCGTTATTAAGGGCCAGAGCGAAACTACATATTATTTGGGTAAAATTACGATATCACCAAATTTACCTTAGTCCAAAAGTTATTGGTAACCAAGATACGGGGTGTCAAAGTTATAATTTTATTTTCAATTTCCGTAAATAGCTTCTTTAAAAAACAACATTTTTTTACAAATTTTGGTGATTAGAGGTTTGTTGAAGAGAGAAATTTTAATTTTTCAATCATTTTGATGTAAGTTGTAGAGGGCGCTCTCTGCAGGATTCCGAATACATAAAAACGGTGTGAGTTTTTTTGCGTTTCTGGGAATATTGATGTTTTTATCGAAAATATCGATTTTTCCAGTATTTATTGACAGAGAAGGTATACCGTTCAAATGGTGCTCCGAATGACCGTTTTAGAGATATTTGCGTTTAAATTGTTCAGTGCAACAACAAAATTGTTCTTTAATTTACAAAAAAAAAATACCAGAGTAAGAAAAACCTCATAAGTCGAGTTAATTAAATAAAACTTGTTGTATAGCAAATTAGAAAAAATTCTAAAAACTCCCAGTTTTTAATCAAAAAAAAATCAAAAAACAATTTTAAATAAAATGTACCAACCTTTAAGTACAAATATCTCGAAAATCATCCACTCTATGTTTACAACAATAGCACATGATCTACATTAAAAATTGAATTAAAAATACATTAAAAAAATTGGAAATTATAGTCAAAATCAATATTTGGACAGCGGCGTAAAATTTAGAAGGGATAAAGTTGTTACTTAACCGCGTCCTACGCCACTGCCAAAAGTGAATTAATTATTTTTTCTACATTTAGGTGTCTCTTATGACAACAAAACCTCTTGGCAAATTTGAAAAAGTAATAATAAGTAATAATAAAAATATTATCAATAATGTTTTTTTTGAATTTTCAACTGTAATACATTGTATTTCGAAAACGAAAAACAATTTACTTAAGCATGTTTATGTCAATCATCTTATTTTGAGTTTTGAGTGACAGAATCGAAGAGAATCTTTTTAAATTATATTTGTATTTAAAAATATTTTTATATTTTAGTAGGTTTTAACTGTATATTTTTTGGTCGAATTTTAAGATTATTGATTTTTTTAGGTAATGGTTTATGTAGGTATTACTCGTAATTAACAGTAGGAAATATACCTAGCTATGATAAGATTAATATCAATAAATATTTCTAGACGTGTATACAAAAACTGAATTTATACAAATTTTCATACGAATAAAATAATCTGATGACAACTAATTTACAAAATAATAAAAAGTCAAGTATTACCCATGTTAAAAATGTATGTAAGTGCAATCGGTATTTTAGTTACTCCAAAAACATTTTTCTTAGAGGTTTCTAAAATAAAGAAAATAAATACTCGTACCTAGTATTTTCTTCAATATTCTCATTGTTCGTTAATTCTTCGTAAAACTGAAAGTATGTTAAGAATGTACCATTGTTGTCCCAATTTTTATTTTTGGTGATGTATACATTTGTTTACCTTTTTTCAAATTATAACAAAATATACAAGGTGCTTCACGACGATTGGCCTATTAAACGTTTTAGGAGAACTAGAAATAATACGAAGCTGAATAATTGTATCAGAGTGTTTTGAGAGTTCATTTTCATCTAAAATAATGGTATCTTTCTGTCCCCTCGAGATATACCGGAAATGAATTCTAACTTCATTATTTTAAATGGCACACTATATTTTTGATACCATATTTGGTTTTTACTTATTATTTTAAAGCCACTTTAATAACCAATTTGATAAGTGAACAAGCGAACAAGTGAACAAACAACAAGTGAATTATTTCTTCATTTAATTTCTAATTTTCTTTGGCTAATTCCCTCACATAATTGTTATGGTATGGAAATACGTTTCGTCCTTTCATGAAATACAGGGTTGTAAACTAATTTGCTAACACCTTGATTTTCAATAAATGTATATATACAGTATGTTGTGCTCTTTGAAATGGAACCACCCTCTTATTTTGGAAGAGGTTGGCCGATTTTCAAATAGGTTTTTTTTACTACTAGTCATTTTTTTAAATAATGAATAACAATATTAATTCAGCCATGGATCAAATACTTCTGTAAATAATTTAATTTTATCTTATGCAGATTATTTTGCACAAATGAATACATTCTTGGTATTTTTGTTTGACTATACATTTCATACTAAGCTTTATTGACACGATTTTGGTATGGTAAAATTTGTTCCTTATGAAAAAAAAAACTGTAGCAACAAACTATAGTAAAATTATTTTATACTCAAGGAGCAAATTGTGTTCGAAATTATGTTGTTTGCAGTGGCGGGTGGTGGAATTTGAAATTCTTGCATTTTCCTAAAAAAAGCATGGAACGCACATCATATTTTAGGGGATGATTACTAGACCTAAGTAAAAGGGTAAAATAGCAACAAAATGTTTGCTAAAACAACATTTGCGAAAAAAAATCAGAATACGTCTTTCGGGGGATAGTATGATCTTTTATTTATTTATTTATTTATTTACAATTCATATCAAGACAAGTGTTTACACGTTAAAAACAAATATGTGTTTATCTATAAAACATATAGATTTACATTAAACATATAAATTGTATAAATAAAATAAATTATAATATGGGGATTATCATTATTGTTGATATTTCTGAAGCCAAATAACATATTCTCAGTTTTGGACGTATTAAGATTAAGTTTGTTGTAGACTCAAATAAAACTACATAATAGTGATTATTTTATATTACGAGGTGTGTAAATTAAGTAATGAGACTGGTTTTTTATTTTTTTTTATTAGAGTAGAATTACAATTCAGTATTGTCTCCTTCAAAATAACTTCATTGGGAAGCCACACAGCGCTGGAGAGGGTTCTCCCATTCCTCATAGCGGTGCTGGAACTAATATACTGGAATAGCCTTCAGCTGGTCGGTTACAGCCGTTTGGATGTTTTATATGGTCCCGAAAGGATGTCCCCTGGGGTGACTTTTCAACCTCGGGAAGGGAAAAAAGTCACAAGGACTCAAGTCAGGCGAATAAGGAGGCTAAGGAGCCACAGGAATGTTTTTACTGGTTAAAAACTCGTTTACTCAAATGACTGTGTGACAAGGCGCATTGTCATGATACACGCATGACCCTTTTTCAAGAACCTCTCTGTAAAAGTGTTGATTTGCTATTTGGCCTAGAGGCACAATTCGCGCCTCTTTATGGACAATTCCCTGGCTATCAAAAAAGCAAATCAGCATGCACTTGATCTTCGGCTCATTCTTGCTTTTCTTGAGTCTTGGAGAGCTTTAAGTGTATTATTCCACGCTTTGGTGCTTGGTTTCCAGGTCGTACTCAAACACCCAAGTCTCATCACCAGTAATGACACAGTTCCATAAAATGGGAATCATTTTCAGCCGATTCCAGAAAGTCACCTTTCCCTTCTTCCCCCCTCATTCTTGTCATCAACCGACGATCTGAACGCACAAGATCCCGGATTCTATCGACATTTTCATCCGTTCTTGAAGATCAAGGCCTTCCGCCGCGTGGTTCATCTTCAATTGTCGTCCTCCTGAGCGTCCTTCTGAAAAGGCGTTAAACCACCAAAAAACCTGGGCTATTGAAAAAAAAACTGTCTCCGCAGGCATATTGAAGTTTTATAAAAGTGTATATATATATTTTTTTCTCCTGACATGTCTGATCTATCCATTGTGATAGCTAATAGATCAATAAATCGCACGTTGGCGGCAAGAGTGTCATAAGTCAATAAAACAATATTTGAGGATATTGGGTTTTTTAAATGTATTGCAATAGTTTCCAAAGTTATATCATTTTATACATCATACCTTTTTTATTAAAAAGTTTGTTAAAATAAAGTATTTGTGTCGCTTTAATTGTCTAACGGCCATATTTTTTTGAGTACTTTATATATTATAAAAAATATTTGTAGACGTGTCTTTGTTGCCGAAAATATATTTGTGTATTTTAATTATATGTGTCACTCTTGCTCAATAATGTAAGTAAAATAATATAATTTGTGCATCTAACTTTTCTGCATTTCCTGCATCTAACGACACCAAAATCGTATTGTCGTATTTTTACTGAGTTATGACACTGTTGCCGCCAACGTGCGAAATATTCTATTCTATTATATTCTATTCTATTCTATCCGTTGCGCTATGTCCAAGTCTGAAGCAAAACCTGATAGCACACCGTTGCCCAAAATTAATGTGACATTTGTAATTTGTAAAAATGACACCTAATGTGTCATTTTTAAAACGCACTAGAATAAACCGGTTTACGAAAACAGTCACAAAGAACAAACAAATAACTCTAACAAGTTCAAAATTGTACTGAAGGTGCATTACATGTTAACCTACTGCCCTTCCAAGTCCCGTCTCCGCAGTGTTGCTAGATCGGACGTTACGTTGCCAGTCTTATTACTTAATTTACACACCTCGTATATTACAACGTTCAACTTTCATGTTTGACAATGTAACAAGTTCAGGTTGTTTATTTTATATTATTTAACAAAAACCAAGCCGGCACCCTAAATAACCCCCCCCTCCCATCTCCGGAGGCACCAAACTGCCTCGGGCGAAACACGGTCCCGATCCGGCACCGAGTGACTGACTGCACGCAAGCATCTGCCCGAACGGCAGTAGGTCGAGTGAAGACGACTCCGCGCCTCTATAAAAATACCAACGAGCAAAGTCAAAAGGTCCCCGCAAAGGTCGACAATAATATACGGCGGGTACCCGGCATCGGAAAACGGGTCACTGTCACCCACACCTGAGAAACAAATTCGAGCTTTATTGTACGACCGAATTTAGGTTATCTGCGGTCTAAGAATTTTTTACAACGGCCGCGCTCGTCTTCCTAATGGTTTATTGTTTCGGAAGATTGACGTCCCGGTGCTATTGTGCCGGGCTTAGAACGACGCGGCGCAGAGTGGGGCAAACTGGCAATATATACAGAGTGCACAATATGTCCGTTCATTATGATAGATTGTACTACAGGAGTTGTATATATATATTTAAATAATTCTAAAGAAGGGTATTAAAGTTGTTTAAAATTAATGAGAGAGTTTCAGTTAGGAAAAAGGGAGTTAATATAATTTAGACAAAATTTGCATCTCCATTAGATTTTTTTATATTCACATTTATTTACAGTATTTTTATATTTAATTCGGTTCAAAATAAACAGAATTAAATTACAAGATATATATGTAAAGACATGAAAAAACGCGTTTTGTTCCCAAACAATTGTCAATTTAAGTCGCTGATTTTCAACTTTAATTTTACGTAGACTGTTCTGGACTGAGCTGAACTTCATCATCTTCGAAAATCAATATTGTTCTGTTTCCGAAACTCTTTTAGTACACATGATTGTGGAAATTAATGGATCCAATGTGAATAGTAAATTGTGAAAACATTCTTAATTTATCGCAATTATTCGTTTCTGCTAACTGTTCTAGAAAAAATTAAAGAATTTTTTTAGCTGCATTTGGCTGGACTGATATTTGGTAAAAACGAAAACTATACACATCATTATTAATATTTTTGTAAAAATTAACGCGAATGCTTGCGAATTTCGTATTTCATTAAAAAAAAAACAGAAGATTAATATTTTGAGGCCTCCGTGACGCTGTAGACATCCGATTTTTGCAAACTTTAGAAAGAATCGAATATTCTTGGAAAACTGTTGGAGATAAGTATTGATAACCCGATATCAGTAGAAAGGCCATTTAATTTCGCATCCAACGGCACTATTTAATATGGGTCATGCCATTTGAAAAAAAAGTATTCACGTTTTAAAATTGTCAAATGTAAGGTCCGATATTTCCGGCTCTGAATAACGTATCCATTTTGCCCATAGTGGAAAAGATAGGGTAATTTGTGCTAAATGTAATCGTGCAAACCGCAGGTTTCTATCTTTTATGGTTTAAATGCTATTGGGCCTCATTCAAAGAGCTGAAATCGTCATTTTTTTCAGACAGTTGAATATCTCAAAAACTATAAGAGATAGTTATAGGGAACCCTTAACAAAGTCGACCTAGAATTAAACGGGGAATGAAAAAATGTAAAAACATACAGGGTGTTCCATTTAAAATAACAAAGTTAGGTGGCGTGCAGAATAAACGGAGCACCCTATATAATTGAAAATATTTTCCTCATATGCACAATCATTCCAGACAACTACCACCCAAAGCACTTTTTTTGTTAAATTTCTAATAACAGAGTTATGGATGAATCCGCCTTAGATGGAACACCCTGTATACAACCACCATATATGTATAGCATAACTAGGTAAAAACGTAATTGTATGGCAAATGTAAATGACAAATGATTATGTTTGTATCTTTTGATAATTTTGAGCGATATTTTCCTGAAAAAACCTATGAAGATGTTATCCACTACTTTACAATATAATTCCCATATTATTCAAATGCATAATACACCACTTCTGGTATGTTTTGTGTGTTCTTGAAGAACACACAGTGCATAACGCCTTAATAAAAACCTTAACTGCAACTTACCAGTTAAGTACTTCTCATTTATCACATAGCATATAAAATTATATGTAAAAATATACCTAGTTTGGGTATACTGGCGCATTCGCCATATTTTAGACAAACCAAAGGCTGGTCCTGATTATCATCCTTTCGTTGAACAAATAAATTCTAGTAACAGGATTATAAACAGGATTAAAAAGTAACAGGACGATATTTTTGTCCAATATCGGTATGAAAAGGATAAAAAAAATCCGCAAATACATGGTTAAGTTGGTTATACCACCTCTGATTATACCCGCCTAACTATGTCAACAAACTTGTTATCAAAAAAATGTAACACCCACATATACACATAAGCCCCTAACACATAAATCCCTAACTCTTGTGCCATAATAAAAATAATAAGCTATGAAGGCTTACTTCTGAAGGAGTTATATATAAATAATTTCGATTGCTCAAGGAATTGCTGAATTTTGGTTGTGTACATCTAGTTTTTGGTAAACATATACAAGTACATAATACATATTACTAGGGTCCGGAAAATGTGCTACAACTCAGGGTCGGCACAGAGTTGTATAGACAACTCTATGAGTATTAATGTATGAACAAAATATTATTGGTACTGTTAGAAAAAATGAATTTTGGTTTGATTTGTGCATAATGTTTTACGCATGTAGCCTTTCGTGGAACATGGTCGACAATATTCACTTTACATGTTTTTTTTTGCCAAATATGTATCGGATTTTCCATTGTCTAGTAGCCATACATTGCATAAAACATATTTACAGAAGACATATCAACGTGCCATAGAAAATATCAAAGAAAACATACCCAATAAATTTCTGTGGCTGACAGTGGACGAAGCAACTTATTTTTACGATATTTCGCCCCCAATATTGATAGCCAGTAAACGGATTTTGCAAACAACAACAAAAAGTAGAGAAACAGTAGTATCATGTGCGTTGTCCTCTGTAGATGTAAAAAATAATAATATACCGATGCTAGTGACAACAAACAACTGTTAGTGACACAAACAACTGTGCGAAATTCCTGAAAATAATGTGCTTGATGTGTCGTCCTCTGTCCATGTGAACTATTTTGAATTTGCACCTTTAACTTCAGTAGATCTGGAACGATCATTTCTACAACCCTCCTTCTACAACCATATGTACAGGCCAAAACGCTCGCGTTTCACGAGAAGAAATGCAGAAAGACTACTAGTTGTGGCAACGTACGCTCAAGCAATGCAGACAGTCAGTGTTTCTGAATGACACAAGCGATAGGTACATATGCATGTACATTATTAACACATTTTTACTCCTGTCTTCTTGGTCTCCCATATGTCCTTCCGTCAACGACATTACGAGTCCAACCCTGCGTTGTACATACTTTCCCGATCCTACATATTACAATACAGGTATAGAGAATATTACTAGCTAAAAAAATTCCATGTGTAGGGGAAAACGGTGTGGAATGGGTCACGCAGATGGTACGCTACCGACTACTTGAACACGGATTGGGCATGCCGCGGCATCCGGAGGTACGGTTTGGCACAGATGAGGCTTTACAGGAGGAGCATATGCGCAGAAACTCTTTGTTGTATTAAGATATACACTGTCTTATCCTGTACACAGTGTTTTCCAATAATCCAACGAAAGAAACCAAGTGTTATTCTTTAATACTACAGTTATCATATTCGCTGGAAAAATAAATCATGAAGAAATTAACATTAAATTGCATAAGGCGGTTTAGGAAACGGCGTCCTGCAAGCGTAACAAAATAAAAACCAACACACTTAATTATTTATATCGTTTAATTGCTTTAATGCGGTAAACAAAGAGATGCTTTTTAATTAACGCTTTTTGAATGTTCCGCGCTCGTTTTTTACGCGTGTGGACATTTTTTAAGAGTCCGGTGCAAAGACCTGGTCGTGTCACACGGAACAAATCGGTTTCTAACGGCTCAAATCGTTCTAATTGTTTCATTCTCAAGGTCGCTGCGGCAAAAAAAGTGTGCGAACTGTATTTATTCTACCGCTAGTTATCAAACCTAGTCGTTTTGACGAAACTCTTTATGCAATATTTTAAACGCCATTTGAAGTGTTGCGTTTTTTGCGATTAATCCGCGACTACAGTCTAACAAACAAATAATGGTATGTCATCAGTAGAGCGAGGTATTTTCGGCCAGACTTTCGGGTCGTGTGCAAAACAAAACAACTACGAAAAGAGAATCTAATCAAGATTTTTTTTCAAGAAGACGAGACGACAGATTGTAAAAAAATATATATACGTATTTTATGAGTGTTACACTCAAAGCCTTGACCACAGGGGTGTTTCGGATGTTCAAACACACCCCGAAATGAGAAACAAAAATGTTGGGTTGCACTTGCGACTTCTGGTGCGATTATTCAAATGTTTAACGTGTTAAAGGAATATTCTACACTAAACACCTCTTGAAAAAAAAACTTTGGGTACGGTCCTGCTTATAATACGTGCAGTGAACCCTCATAAACCGATATTTCCACTATTATTAACTAACAAAAAATTAGAGATGAAAATGAAAATGTAATTGATAACTAATAGAACTGTTCAAACTGTACATACCTGTAACTAACTTTTTTGTTTTAGACGCTATTTATAAATATTTAGAGCGCTGTCGTCGTGATATTTTTCAAAAACAGTTGAATACCTCCAAAATGGTGGGTCTAGGTACCATGTATGGTTAATAATGTTGACCTAGAATTTACTGGGATCCAAAAATTTAAAAGGTTCCCTTGTAGCGGTTACATGAAACTCCTATTTATAAAATATTTATTATTATTATCATATTTATATAATCATACAGGGTATGATTATAAATATTTTACAAATAGGAACCACATTATTTTGGACCACTTTTATTTGAATTTTTTTTTATTTACAATAACGGAGTTATGGAAGATACTGTCTCAGATGGAACACCCTGTATATGTATAAACAAAATTGTCAGCATCCTTCACCATTTTGCATATTATACATTTTCTTTAATTCACTATTTTGTTACGCTGTAACGTAATGTTACCATTATAATTATTATATTTCAATTTTACATAAAAATATTTTATTATTCTCTAGAAGTCTGTATGTAAACCACTGAAGTACAAGTTTATAAACATACATAAGCTGCGATGCACCGTTTTGCATTATTCATATCCTTGATTATTTGCATTATTAATATCCCTGCTGAACATTTTTTCATTATTTCAGACTTGGAACTTTATCACAGACGTCTATGGAAAGACGTACACATACAGGGTGTTCCATTAATAAAGGGACGCAGCAAAACTACAGATTATTCGGATAAAAATTGTGCAATTTAACCGAACTTACCTTAGTAAAAAAATTAGTAGTAACCAAGATACCAAAGGTTATAATTTTATTTTCGATTTTCTTATACACCTTTTAAAAACCAATATTTTTGTTCAAAATTTGTAACTTGCAGGTTTTTTGGGGCGAGGAATTTTAGGTGTTAATAATATGGACATACATGATCGGGAGCGTTTTCTTGCACTTCGTTCTAAGTGCATATAAAAACCGGCGTTTGTATTTTTGCGCGTTTGTTTACATATTTATTAAGTATATCAACTTTCTCATCATTTTCCAAATGTCGTTCAGAGTAGCCACTTTCGAGATATGTGCATTTAAAATGGTCTGTGCAACCCATTTTAACTAAAATATGATTCTGAGATGGTCATTTTTTTCATAGGAGAGTTTGTGTGAAGCGATGCAGAGACGGTGGTTTCAAACTCAATTTCTATCAACCTTTTTTGCGATTTGTCAGCGATGTGGCTGTTTTTTAAAGGGTCTTCAAAAATCTGTAACAAACAAAAAAAATATATTAACAAACTAAATTTGACGTCCCAAAAAAAAAAACATGCCCAAATTTTATCTCAAAACGTTGGTTTTTAAAAAAGTCGTTTAAGAAAATCGAAAATATAATTATAACTTTGACACCCTATATCTTGGTTACTATTAACTTTTTGAACTAAGGTAAGATTGGTTACATTGCAATTAGGCCAGTGGAATTAGAAAAAACATGGATCTAATTAACGACAGATTTTAACATGGTTTAGTGTGTGTGTTCATCAGGAACATCGTCCTAAAATTGATCCCAATTTGGAGGTCAGAAACGATGTCAAATTGACGTAATGTGCAAAAATCATTGAAAACGGACATATAATTGATTTGCTCTGGGACTATTACCATTAGAGGTATCGAATTTTTTCTAATGTGTAAGTAATGAAAATCCGGTAAATTTGCGACTTGTCGAGCTCGATTTGGTCAATTATTTATATAATATTTAAAAAATACCGCTGAAATGTCCAAAATTTTGATTTATCTTTCATTTTGCGAAAAAAAGCTTCTGCATGCTTGAAACTTTTGAGAAATGTGTCTTTTATGATCTTCAAGACACCAAAAAATGTTCATCAAAAAATATTAATTCGTTAACGAGAAAATCCATTTGTTTATAAAAAAAAACACTTTAAATGTTTAACACCTTAAATGTTAAACACCAAATGCTATTTGACCCTATTGCCGTCGACAAAAAAGGTTCATCCAGGTCTCATTTTTTTCGTAAAGACCTATATTTTATAATACTGCAATGGGCATATTAATTTTTCGATTTTAAGACCGTCAAAATGGCGTCCGAAAAATGTATCGATTTTGGGGTTCCGTTTTTTTCAATTATCTCGTAAATAAACAATAATATTGACATGCGATTTTAATATCTTGGTAGCTGGTATTTTTACACAAATTTAAAAAAAAAAGTTGTTCTAGCATATGCAGAAGCCGAGAATTTTTTTTATAATTTCACCATTTGTTTTTATTTCTCAACATTAAGGCTTAAAATTTTAACTGTGTCTAGTTCAATACTTTAATTTTTCAATTTCATTCACATTGACGTAAAAACGCTTTTTGGAAAGCTACACGCTCATTTGAAACTAATAGTGTTTTTGGGCGAAAGTAAATGACGTCATCAGTGATCCAAGCCAAGCAGAGTTTCTAGCTATTTCAAATTCGCGGACTGAAAAAAAGGTCGCTTTTGGGGTAGCGTGCGAATATCCATACAATTCATGTTTAAACAATACTTTTTCAAAAAAAAAATGATTTATGGTAATAATATTAATAATTTGCGTTATTTTTTTTTCAAAAAAATTTGTTTATAACAATTTGCTTAAATAATTGTTAAATTTCTCCATGCTAGTTGTTGTTATATTTGCGTGCTACCCCAAAATAAAAAAAAGAAACGTGAAAATCGAATAAGAAACGACGAGATACGAACTTTTTTTTTCAGTCCGCGAATTTGAAATAGCTCGATCGACTTTTGAAACTGCTTGGCTTGGATCATTTACGTTCGCTCAAAAACATTTATTTAAAAACTCAAAAGGTTTTTTACGATGGTGAATGAAGTTGCAAAATTAAAGTATTGAACTAGACACAGTTAAAATTTGAGGCCTTAATGTTTATAAATAAACAAATGGTGAAATTATTTAAAAAAAATATATATCGGCTTTTGCATATGCTAGAGCAACTTTTTTTAAATTTGTGGAAAAATACCAGCTAAGAAGATATCAAAATCACATGTCAATATTAGTTATTGAATTTGTTTATATGCGAATTTTTCAGACGTCATTTTGACGGTCTTAAAATGGAAAAATTAATATACCCATTGCAGTATCATAAAATATAGGTCTTTGCGAAAAAAATGAGAACTGGATGAACCTTTTTTTTGTCGACGTCAATAGGGTCAAATAGCATTAAACATTTAAGGTGTTTTTTTTATAAACAAATGGAATTTCTCGTTAACTAATTAATATTTTTTTGATGAAAATTTTTTGGTGTCTTGAGGATCATAAAAGACACATTTCCCAAAAAGTTCCAAGCAAGCAGAAGCTTTTTTTTCGCAAATTGAAAAATAAATCAAAATTTTGGAAATTTCAGCGGTATTTTTTAAATATTTAAATTAATAATTGACCCAATCGAACTCGACAAGTCGCAAATTTACCGGATTTTCATTACTTACACATTAGAAAAAATTCGATACCTCTAATGGTAATAGTCCCAGAGCAAATCAATTATATGTCCGTTTTTAACGATTTTTGCATATGACAACGTCAATTTGACATCGTTTCTGACCTCCAAATTGGGATCAATTTCAGGACGATATTCCTGAACTCCAAATGAACACACTAAACCATGTTAAAATCTGTCGGTAATTAGATCCAAATATAGACCTTTTTTTCTAATTCCATTGGCCTAAATATTTTTACCCAAAAAATATGTAGTTTTGCTGTATTCATTTTTTAATGGGACACCCTGTACGTCATGGTAGTCTTCTGCGGACGGCCATTGTCATTCGACTGGAACCCCGCATCACACTCTGGAGTAGGGGGCTTACTATTTGTTGCACAACAGGACCGTACTTAAGTTCAGTTACAACAGTGTTAAATGAAATAAATAACAATCAAAGGAATTTACCCAGAAATACTCTGGTCATTGCTATTGATACACTCAACGGATGAGTTAAAGACTTGACTTGACGAAAATAGCCTTTCTACATCAACGAATAAGACTCATAATAAAATTGGTAATATATACTATAACCAAATATCGATATCTTATTTCTCACAAGGCGTATCCCACGTTTTGTTGAAATTTCCTAACCTTCCATTTAGGTCTAGTAATAACCCCCTAAAATCTGCTGTGGGTCCCATATTTCCTTACAGTCTACAAGCTGGCTTGAGGTACTTGCTCTAAGGTGTATATAAGACAGGCAAGAAATGGCAATTTTGGCACATTTAGCATTTTGGCATTTCATTTTGCGTAATGAGAAAAGAAGGACGAAAATTAAACTTAGTGGAAACCAGAGATTATTAAAAGAAAAAAAAAACTTTGAAGTTTTACTACATGAATAGATATTAGAGTAGATTATTCTCAGATGCATATTAGTTTTTAGTGACGAGTACAAAACAATGTTTGTCCTTCTATTTACTTCATACTATCATTTTACCTGTTATGGAACAAGAGAACAAGATAAGATCAATAATATACTCAGTTACCTTAAACATCGATTGAAACCACGAATTTTGTATGATGTTTGAAGTGTTTTTTTTTTTAGGTTAGGGAAAAACTATTCCGACTGGGGACGATTCTAACTTCGGATTAGGATTCAGCGAGTCACAATAGATAAAAATATTTCACCTTGCAAGCCGAGGGTACGTCAAGTACGATTTTTATGGGACTTCAAGTGTTTTTTGAGGTTATAAAAACGTGATGAGACATGACGGAGCAATTCTGAACTTTTTTTTCGGATTCCGCGAGTGAAAATACACAGATATACAAGTCAATGTCAATATCAATATACAAGTCATGGGATCGACAAAATTTGTTTGTGGATCTGTGGTTGATGCGGCCCTGTACTACAACGAAAGGTTAAATCTTAGTCTGGAGGCGGTCTGCGGCGCGGTGGAGGAACTGGGCGAGTGGGTCACTGGGTCGACCCGCCTCGCAGATGTCGGCTGCATTAGCATCATCTGTACATTATTTGAATTCGACGACCGAGGCGCAGCCGATGTTCTTGCAGATACGAGAGCCAAACTAGTCGACGGACGCGTCGGTCAACAACGTCCCAATTTGCATATCGGAATCGGTGTTTTATTGGAGCCCTTAAATTCATTAAGTCAAATACTTGACTGATCAGGTCACTCCGTGTGCCATATACTGAACAACATTTAAAACACTTCCATAGAGGTGGGCAAATGGTAAATTACTTAAAAAGGTACATTTCGGCAAGTAGTCCAGTAAATAAGCCGGAAAATATTGTGAAATCTGGAAAAGTTGATAAGCAGCTCCGATTTAATTTTTTTTTTGTACATGTTCTTTAGACCCTCAGGAACATTCATCACCACTGACATCTGCATTGCTATGAAAAATTATGGTCGTTTTCCCACCCCCAAAGCTTCCCCAATAGTAAAAGTGATAAAACATTTTAAAAATTCAAAATTTCACTCAATTCACCCTCACTCAATTCAAAAATCGAGTGAGGGTGGTTACACCCCATTAAAACCACCTCAAATTTTTAAATTCAAAATTTCGCCTCGGAAATCGTCTCGGGGGTTTTCGGGGTCGCTGATTATGAATCCGCGGTCAAAAATCGAGTGAGGTTGGTTGCACCCCATTAAACAGACAGAGTGATAGAGATGAAAAAACATCCGAGAACATTTGAAAAGAGTTTACTATCAAGTGCACTCTTGGATATGATTATTAGTAGATTCAGATCACAATAGAACCGCAAAATTAAACCCAACTGATTGGGGTTGGAAAGTTTTGGACGGCGTCCTGCATCCCATAAGAATGACAGAACCACCCGCGCCAAAAAGTATTATGGATGCAATAACATGTGGATGTCAAACTGGTTGTGGTGCAGCTTGTGGTTGCAGGAATAATGGCGTATAGTACTGTTCACAAACGTGTAAATTTTGTTACGGATCTAACTGCACTAATTGCGAGCCACCTGCAACTACTGACATTACAGAGGATGAAGTGGTTTGCCCGACTGAAATGATAGTAGAACAAGATAAAAGTGAAGATAAAGAGGGACCCGCCAATACTGCATCAGCAATGCTCGAAAACCACTCTGATTACGAATGATGTCAACTATATTTGTAGATTGTAAGCTCATTTCGTGTACCCAGTTTTTTTGAAATTAAAGAAATCTTGTAAAACGATTTTATTACACTCGTAATTTATTTTTTCAATAATTTAACTAGATTTAGAGAGAATTTTTAAAATGTTTTATCACTTTTACTATTGGGGAAGCTTTGGGGGTGGGAAAACTACCATAATTTTTTCATTTTTCATAGCAAGGCAGATGTTAGTGGTGATGAATGTTCCTGAGGGTCTAAAGAACACGTACAAAAAAAAATTTTTGAACTCGGAGCTGCTTATCAACTTTTCCACATTTTCCGGCTTATTAATTGGACTAAAGTTATAAACACCAAAAATTTTCCTTTCTGTAATAATTGTCCTGGAAATTTGTATTAGAAAATTTGAAACTTGTTATCAAGCAGATTTTTTAAATATAAATACTTATGCGGTTTCGGATTGGCTAAACTTGTTAACCAGTAGCGGCTGGTGGAATTGAAGTTTTCGTATTTTCATAACGGAACATATTTTAGGGGGTATAAATCCCATTAGCGCCTGACCGGGCACTTTTTTTTCTAATTTCAAAGTGTTACTGTGTGCACAATTTAATTGAAAAAAATTCCGGAACCACTGTCCCCTATGTTTTTAAGGGTGCTTTTTCGAATGGAAGTTGCAAGTCCGGATAATGAGTTGTATCATTGGAAAATTGGAAACGAAAAAAAAGTGATTATTTGATGACAAAAAAAATGTTTGATCAAGTTTTTTTTTTGCTTTTACATTTTGTACATACCTAAAACCAAAAAAAAAAGTGTCCATGACACCTAAACTAAAAGTTTTTGGCCTTACATTATTTTTAAATATTCTTGTTTAAACAAAATGGCGCCCTAAACGGAAAATTTTCTTTTTTAAGCATCAATTTTTTTCTCGAAAACTATGGACTTTGGTAAAAATTGATGATCAAGAATAAAAATGTCTTAAAATAAGTCAACGCTCAATTTTTTTCAAAATTTTTAAATGAAATTTTTTATTTTTCAGAAAATCGTGAAAATTCGTATTTTCAAGTCGTTAAAAAATCTGACTGTATTCTTTGACTGATTTTGAGACAAATTTGTTCTTATACAATTTTTTATTATACAATAGTTTTCGAGAAAAAAATTACGAAAGTTTGAAAAAAAGCTTTTCTTAGCCGGCGCCATTTTGTTTAAACAAGAATATTTAAAAATAATGTAAGGCCAATAACTATTAGTTTAGGTGTCATGAACACCTTTTTTTTTGTTTTAGGTACGTACAAAAAAGTAAAAGCAAAAAAAAACTTGATCAACAATTTATTGTAATCAAAAAATCACGTTTTTTTTTCCGTTTCCAATTTTCCAATGATACAACTCATTTTCCGGACTTGCAACCACTTCTATTCGAAAGAGCACTCTTGAAAACATAGGGGACAGTGGTTCCGGAATTTTTTTCAAATAAATTATGCACACAGTAACCTTTTGAAATTAGAGGACAATAAGTGTCCGGTCAGGCGCTAATGGAGTTAGTTAATTAGAGGCGCTAAGTAGAAGGCCAAAGAAAATTCAAACTAAGCATGCGAAAACAAAATTCAAAAAACGTGTGCCTCACCAGAAGATCTTGGAATCTTCTGGTGAGGCAAAATAGAGAAAAAAAATCATTTTTTTTTCATCTTTCTACTTAGGTCTAGTAAATACCTAAAATATGATGTGGTCCTATTATTCCCTTTAAAAATATGAGAATAAATGAATTGATCATAAATTGATTCACTACAGAATAGACCTAACTGCCGATCTATAATAACACTATCGTTTAACATTTCAACAAAGGCACCTACTTACTTCAGGCATTTGATAATTTAAATTAGCAAACCCATTTATTTATCCAACAATCCACAGTATAAAACAAAGCTTAATTAATTTTTCTAAACATCGACAAAAATCCATTCGAATGTGACACTATGTTCTACTTATCTTCTAGGTAACTGATATTTCCGGAATAAAAATAACTGTCATTTAACAAAGTAATGACAAAGTGATAACTTTCACTCGACGCAAGAACCGTAATTACGTGTTTGACTAAATCAACATAATTATTAGAGCAATCATTTGTATAAATAATATGTTTTTCTCTTTTGCCTGCATTGTCGGTTAAGAGTAAATATTTATCGAACATCGGAGATGAAAGCGTCGACGTCAGACGCCCAGATGCCAGAAGAGAGACGAGATGAGAATCGGTCCACATAACACCTGGTATTATCAAGACGATATTGTTATTCATAAATACAAGACGTTCTAGATTTTTGCCGTATTATTTGCGATGAATATAAAATAAATCGGCCTGTGTTTGGGTATCTTCTAAATTGGAACATTCTTTGCATAAAAGACTACTTTAATGCACTCATAAAAATGAAACCATTACATGGAATTGCCATAAATATAGAGATATGGTGGAGGCACTGAATAAAAAAATAATAATAAAACCTGACAATTTTCAAAATTAGGTGACCAGCGGATATTTTCCCAGAATTTTCCCAGAGTTTTGTTTCTAATGCCCATAATTTTTGCTATCGGTGAAAGAAGTTTTTCTGAATTAGAAATGATAAAAAGTCATCCAAGAACCATGTGTACCTACTCAAAATCGTCTTAATGGGTTAGCAAACGCTGGCCATTGAGCATGAGCTGCCTCACGAACACGTCATGAAAATGAGCTGAAAATTTTAAACTAAAAACGTATTTTTTATGATTTTCTACGAGTCAGTGCTGGGACGGCAAAAGATGAGCATTAAATGCAAAAGGTCAGAAGTTAATCTTCAATCAAGCAGTTTTATTCAAGTAATATATGAAAAAATAATATAATACCGTAAAAACTATTGTTAAACTATTGATAAAACGATATTGTTCTAGCTGTACTTTTATGTGTCCAGTGGCGGCTGGTGATAAAGGGCACAGGGACACGTGCCCAGCCCAAATTTCAATAGAAAATATTTCTTTTGTGTTAATTTACTATAAATTACTATTACAATAATATCAATTAGTTGTATACGACTCGTATACAATGAATGAAATTTGGGCTGGGCACGTGCCCCTGTGCCCTTTATCACCAGCCGCCACTACTTTTATGGACATTTTTTTGCAGTTAGTTGGTATTAAACTCAACATAGGCAACTGACGTAGCATATGATGGGAGTCGCCTCAATTCGTATTTATTTCAGTAGTCCCGTGATAGCTGGTGTTGTTGTGCAATCACCGCTATATGTAATATGTTGAGTGTTCGGAAATTTGTGCTACAACGCAGGGCTCGACACTATAATACTCTAGGATAATGAAAGTATAAACCGTATTTTTAAGGGCCTTGTAAATTATATACGCGTGTATTTCTTACCCCTGCATAGCCACGCCACTGACCAACCTTACCGATGTCCCGGGACTCATCTGAGTGGTAGTACGCCGATCTCGTGCGGGAACGCTTAATAGGTAAATTACATGCTGTAAGCCAGGATTTCCGAACTCTAATTATTATATCGGATAGAATTGTCCAGTCTGCATTAAACTATAATATACTACCTATATACATATACATATACTACCTATATACCTATATATAAATTGGCATAGACCCAACAGTTGTGAATGTTCTTGGTGTAATAGTTTTTGTGTCTGTTTCGGTTACGACTAATGTACCTTATAAAGATTTAATACAATTTTCGTCTTCATATAGCCCATCATCATACTATTAAAGAAAATTTTGTCAAAAATCTTGTTTTGTCTTTGTCATTTAAAGTCATAAAAAATTTCATTTGGTGATTTAAAAAAGAGCTCATAAAGCCTTGTAATGTTTTTATGACCATATAAGAAGAATGCGATCAAAAAGTGAACAATTTCCATACGTTTGATTTTCTTTCAAAGTATCTAAGTATACCTACTAAGAAAATATTCTCCATAAACCCAGACACATTTTTTTTTTGCTTCCACCACTGCAACTTTCCGCAAACTTTCAATATAAAATTTCCTACCGTACGATGGACTTTTTGGGCAACATATCAAATGTGACACTATTTGCTGCTTCGTTAGTTTTTAAAATTGATATACATTTACTTCAGTTTCTACATATATTAGTTAATAATTTAGATACAAGACAAATTTATATATTTTTTAAGGCATGCTTTTAGTAAAATATCTGTTACATGTTAAATTGCTGCTCTTATCAAATTAACCTTTTAACATTGATCAACTAGGTTAATAAGAAAGCAATGCGAGTGATTAGCAAAGGTGAATATTCCTCGTTTTGATAATTAATGTAGGACTTTCAGATATGGTACCTGCATACTGGTATTCAAATCACGAGAACTTACGAGTGTAGTTGTATTTTCTCTACAATTTATCTATGTAGTTACAACAAACTAGCATCAGTTCGTCTATGGTTAAACTATTGAATACAAATACATTTCTCATTTGATGTGCTACAACTGGCATGTGCCAAATTGCAGGTCTGATTTAGTAATTTGATGAAAAAAAATATTTTTTTACTTTATTTAAATCAAATTGTAGGTCAAGGTCAAACGTTATAATAATACAGTTGTTCTACGGTAATATCTAATATCTACCAGCATTTTTAGACTTCATGGATATTAATTACCTACACCTACCTAGTACATAAAACCAATTCAAATTCCTGCTACCTAAAGAAGGCTCGTATGAGAAAATGTAAGTCAAAGACATAGGTTCTATCATTAAACAGCGTTGTTACACAATGCATATGTAAATTTTTTGACACGCTGGGTATGCTTAGAACAAAAATAGCTTAGATAAAAAAAGTTAAAACTCCTACCGCCTGAGGAAGTTGTGTAAGTTTTGTTTTTTTGTTCTAACGTTAAAGAACTTTTTTCCTTACACAAACTATATTTTTAGTCTCTGTGGGTATGCATTGTCTTTTATAGAAAATAAACGATTCTACTATGAATTTAAACTACATAGAATTTAAAAATCCACATATCATTATAGAATAATGTTATCTAATATTACAATGTACATATAACTTCCACCTACATTTAGTTATAAAATTACAAAAATTAGATATTAGCTAAAAATACTATACATATTGCTAATGGTGAAGAGAAACAGAGCTAATCTATGCTTTCAAAATTCACAAAAAACGGTGCATGTCTTCGAAAATGGTTTGAGGCTTATATCCCCTAATGCCGAATTCAGATTCACGCGTATCGCGTACGCGGAAACCGCGCGTTGAGTTATGATTGGTTAAAATCAGATATTTTACGCGATACGCGTGAATCTGAATTCGGCTTAACCGAGAACCTCAGTTTGACTAAGAATGGATACATGTAACCAAGGAGTAGCCGCTACAACATTAAGTTAACTGTATGATGATTTGTTACTGGAGTCAATTCACGCCATTCTATAATATTGAGGAGATGTTTAATTAACTTCTGAACTAATCAGTACAGTAGAACAGATCAGTATAGTATACTAAAAGAGGTATAATTTATTCATACCCCACACAAGTCAGTACAGCGAGTTAAACTCATGCTGTTGTAATTTCTTGTATGAGTTCCAAAGATCGGAATCATTGAAGTATTTGGGACAGTGGCATCTAGTGGCTGAAAGCAAAGTATAGTAGAAATATGAGCCATCAACTGAGGTTACATGGCTGGTCCAAATAATTTGTCCGGATAAAGATAACCGGTGATCTCATTAGGTATTCGTATTCACGAACACTAACATCCCATGAGATCACTTTATCTGTTCCAGATGCGGACCAATTTCTGTTACCAGGGATAAATGTATATGTGGGATAGAGCTTCAGCGGATTACTCAGATTTCAGATTGTCCATGCCGTTATTAATAAAGCTGAGCACTTGATTGATCTTTATATACAAGGTGAACTCACATATACATTGGAATTTTGTTATTGTGGCCATATAAACTAAAACAATTTAATTAAATTTAATAGCAGTATTTTATATACCTGGCTTCTATTAAATTTTGGTTAATTTGTTTCAATTTGCATGATCGCAATAGCGCAATTTCAGTTTATATGTGAGCTCACCTCTTAATAAAAATCAGACAAATGCCCAGCTTTAGTTATCGTCACTTACCCATTAGTAAATAAATTTAGGTACCGACTTTTGTCGATTGTACATATGTATGTTTAGAAAAAATATATAAAATGGAAACAGGGCACGAACTGAAATGGAAAGATTTTGAGGTGAACAAACCACGAAAAGAGAGATAAATAAACTATAAGTTGTGGATATCTGCGTACTATTCGTCATGGACTTTTTTTAATATACAGATGAAGGAGGTAACTAAGTTAACTAAAGAATTATGTGTCCCTTTACGGTGTATGTAATTCACATAGACAGATAGTTAAATCCAGAAAACCTTTCTGGAGAGAATTAAGTATTTACCGGTTGCATTTCGGAGTATATATTTATTATCTTTGGTTAAGTACTCTGATAAGAATTTATATAATATGTATAAGTAGATAAGTACATACATACATACACATAATATTGCAACGATTCCGACAACTCGTATCATACATACATATAATGTTATGTTATAAATTAAAGCTGGTGTATATATGGTTGCATAACAGAGCTGCACAATGTGAGTGTAATTCTTTGGGATGGCGTTCATAGTGAAGATGACCATCCTTTTCTCACGAATAGAGTAGGTGTTCCTACATATTTTTTACGACTAGATGTTAGACTACAGCACCACCTTCTTAAAATATAATGAACTTAGACTGTGCCGTATTTTGGCATGTAAAAATTTGTGGATATTTCGTGCGCATATTAAGTAAAGTTCCATAAACTACACGTTAGTAAACACATTATATAAAAGAAACTGTCAAAAAATCGTATTATAAAATCAATGTTTTGACAGAATAAATGAAATGCGAGTACATTCATAAAAAATGTGATATAGGAAATATTTGTAGGTTATGTGTGGAAAACTGTGTGTATACAAAACTACAAATACCGCAATTCGCCGCTAGAGTCTGAAAGCCATTAGACGTCATATGTATGTCGTGAAAAATGAAGCTTGTTTTTAGGAGCACACTGTAGGCTCAAATTTATAGTATCAACTACAAGGAAATATACAATTGATGCATTATTAACAGTAAGTTTTCATTTCATTAGCAACCTTATGTAGCATCATTTTTTTATAATTCCAGTATATTAAGAATGTCAGAGAATCTAGTTATCAATAACAGGGATATTACGATGGATCTTGAACCGAAGCCAAATCAGTCCGTCGCTATCAACAAAACTGTTCTTCAAGATATTATTGGTTCTGTAAACCAGCCTGAGGATTTGTCAGAACCGTCTGACATTAACAGTAATCAAGCTATTGCTGAAAGAACAAACGAAGATGACAATACGGAGCAAACAAATTCGAAGACATCGAGAGAATTGAAACTCTTATTAGCACTCTCTAAGGAGGCAAATTTAGATACAAACATATCGCATAAAAGAAAAAACGTTAGAAGGTAAATCCAAAGATAAAGCGCCTTCTCCGAAAATTATCACGCCAGAATCTGAAATAAAAAAAGTAACGAAAGTGGCTCACGAAAATAGAAATATTAGGTACCCCGTAACTGCTGAATCAGAATTAGAGTTGGACATACACGATAATCAGATAAAAAATGTGGCAGAAAATTCAACTAAAACACCAAAGAGAAAAAGGGATGGTTTAAGTGAGGTTAATGCAGGGGGCGCCACAGAAGAAGCTGCTAAAAGGAACAGAAAGTCACTCTCAAATGAAATAATCATGTTTAAGGTGAGTTTTTGCATCACATATTCTCTAAAATTTGGTAGCCAATATGTGAATGTATTATTTTCACTTCTTAAATTATACTACTTCCGGAGCTGCAATGTTAACCTTAAACACTAAACCTTTCTCAGCAGTGATTGTTAGATAACTTAATTAGTTGATAATATTTGCAAGTATGTCAGTTAAAGTAACATGTGTGGCATAAGTGATATCAGAGCTAATGGGCATGTTATTTTTATCTTACTCTCTACCCTAAATGCGTATGAGTATAAATGTGTGCTTCCATTTCAGGCCAACAAAGACATGTTTTGCTGGAGGTGTCACCGGGAAGGTGTGAACATAGCTTGTGAAACATGCCCGAGATCTTATCATCAGAAGTGTTTAAAGCAAACTATACATGACGTTGACCACTGGCCCTGTCCTGAGTGCGTTGCAATCTTAAAAGCAGAAAGCACCCAAACCAGGTAAGTGAGCATCGTTAAGCATGCATGTTTTAGGTAATAAACCTTCTTTTACTAGCTATGTGCTTAATATTTGTTCAATTATTTTGCTGAAAACCATGAAAACTTTCATATCTAGTATCCAGCAGATATTGTTTAGATCTTTTTCAAGATTTGAATATAGATAACTACACAGTAAGTGTATATGTACTTCAATTACCTCTTAATAACTGAGTAGTAGTAGTTTTTGTAAAAAAAATATAGGGTTGCCAGAATAAAACTGATATTCGAAATCCTTTTGTAAATCAGTGTATTACTTACTACACCTCAAATGTTGTTATATTAGGTCAATAACAAATATACTTAAACCCATTGAACGGTAACAGATCTTTTTCAAGATTTGAATATAGATAACTACCAGTAAGTGTATATGTACTTCAATTACCTCTTAATAACTGGTAGTAGTAGTTTTTGTAAAAAAAATATAGGGTTGCCAGAAAAAACTGATATTGAAATCCTTTTGTAAATCAGTGTATTACTTACTACACCTCAAATGTTGTTATATTAGGTCAATAACAAATATACTTAAACCCATTGAACGGTAACAGATCTTTTTCAAGATTTGAATATAGATAACTACACAGTAAGTGTATATGTACTTCAATTACCTCTTAATAACCGAGTAGTAGTAGTTTTTGTAAAAAAATATAGGGTTTCCAGAATAAAACTGATATTCGAAATCCTTTTGTAAATCAGTGTATTACTTACTACACCTCAAATGTTGTTATATTAGGTCAATAACAAATATACTTAAACCCATTGAACGGTAACATACTTAAATGTTATAGGTATTTTCCGGTGACTGTTGAAAACTGCAGTGTGAAATCTGTAATAATATGGTTTTCCATCTGAGAGTATTCTTAAATATAATAGATCCTACTATTTATCTGGCCAAAAATAGTTTTGGCTACTTTTCAGTTCTGAAAAGTTTTCAATATCCACAGAAATTAACCAGTTAAATTCCAATACAGTAGATATTGTGATGTAAAATTATATTCTAACAACTCATTTATTTGAATACATGAATGAATGTAAACTTTTTAGATTTGTTTAGGTTTAGAAAGTATCAATTTTAAGGCAGTTCTGGCACTGTGTAGAAGTAGATCCATGTAATGTACATGGTATACAGGGTTGGAAATTCTTCATCTTTAACTGGCACAGCGTTTCTGTGCATGTGCTCCTCCCTTAAATACTTATATTTAGCTGAACATGTATCGTTCGCCAATTCAAACTGCAACATTAACTGTACATCGTCACAGGCAGCGCAAGGTGTGGCGTTTTCCCTTCCACGTCAAATATTTCATTTGTTATTCTGATACCAAAGTGAACGTTTTTTATGCCTGTATTTGTAACATTATATACAGTGAGGGAAATGATTAATTGTGGATGTAAAAAAGTCATGAAAAATAGTTGTGTAATAAAATATAATGCAGAAATAAATATAACAAATAGGTAAGCATAAAGCTTTAATTCCCCCAAATATTAAACATAACATAAATAAAAAGGCATTCCCATGGCATTAAACGACAAGAGCATCCGCTTGGGGAAACGTAGCATAACTTTCTAAGTTCCAATGCCGCTTACAAAATCTACGTACAATTGATTCATTTCTTTTAACACTTCTTCCGATCTCTGCAAATGATTTTCCTATTTCAACCAAATTATTGTTTCATTCCTCCAACGTCGTATCTACAGCTTTGCGGCCCATTTTACTGCACAATTGACAATACTATTGCCTATCGTATGTTACAGTAACTACGCTCTATCTAACATGTATTATGTTTACGGATTTCCCAGAACCACCGTACCTGCACAATACCGCCATTGTTCAGATACCTTCGAATATGTTTTTCCATACCTCACCACGCTTGAGTTAGAGATTTCCATCCTTGTATTTTTCCTAGTAGAAAGTATAAGAAAGAAATAGTGTAGTTCTCATATGTGGTTCTTATACCACATACTGGTTCATAAGACTGGTACCACCAGTATTATGTTATATACACCGGCTACAGTCTTATATTTTATCTGAGGTAAACTTACCTTCTTTTAATTTCCATCTAACTCGCGAATAATTATTTCCGTCGCTGTATCTGTCCCTTTTCTATTATTTTTAATGTAAACAATCAGAACATAGGTTTACATCAGCGTCTCTAGCATGCAACATTTCTTTTAATTTGAAAGTAAAAAACAATTTACCGAAAGTCTTAACACAGAAGGAAAGCTAAGAAAAGTTGAGATTTGTCAAATCTACAGGAGATCTTAAACATACTCAGCTTTAGGACAGTTATATCACTGCTTTCCAATAGATCTGGAAAAACTCAAATAACTCCTGGTATGGCTCACAGTATTTGCCTGAATTTCAACAGTGTTGGATCATGAAAAGTTTATGAAAACTTATTGCTATTTGAATCATACTTTTGTGCCTTAATGAGGAGAGGAGAAACAAAAAGGAATACAAAGTAACGTTTCTATAACAGATCTAAATTAGTACCATAATGTTTGGTTAAAATGAAAAACAATAATATTGATGTAACTAACAGTTACCAAGATAATATCTACTCTTCCTGAAACTTAAATGTTAATTTTTCAAAATCAATAATTAAGCTGTAAGTGTAAAAAGTCTTAAAATAGTATGTTACAATGCAGAGTAGAATGCAGATCCTTGTAATGTAGTGTGTATAATGAATGTGATATAATTAATGTCTTCTATATTTCGTCTATCTATCTATTAATTCCCTTATCTCCTATTCATTTGGCAATATGTATATCTTCTTGTTTCCTTATTTCAGCTTTAAGTAGATTACAGAATTTTTTTAAGTCAAGTTCTAGTTTAAACTATGACCAAATGAAGTACGGTCATGAATTTACCTCTCACAAATTGGTGTCTCATCTGTAAAATAAATAAAACCTTTAAACTTGTTTTTCTACATAACTTTTATGGTGTGGATATATTAATACGATTTTAGGTCGGAGGCAATGAAAGGAATGACCCTTGAACATTTGTGTAGTTTACTGAAATTTGCCGTAAATCGCATGATACAGTGTCAGGGGGGTAAGGCTGTTTTAAATTTACTCTTTGCTTATTCTAAATATATTTTACTTTCAGTCTGAACCATTCTTACATCCAGTTAGTGACTCTGAATTTCCCTCTTATAAAAAGTACATTGTACAACCTATGGATTTGACGAAGCTAGAAAAAAATATCAAGGAAAATCTGTACGGTAGTACACAAGCATTTGAGGCAGATGCCAAATGGTTATTGCACAACAGCATTATATTTAATTCATGTAAGTATTTTAAATATTGGCGTATATTTGCTTGGCTTTGCTCTACCAGATAAACAGTCGAACAATTTAAAACAATGTTTATGTTAATTTATTTGTGTATAACACTAAAAAAATATGTGATTAAACTTGCTTTTCAGATCAGTCAAAGTTAACAACAGCTGCCAAAAACATTGTAAAAATTTGTAAACAAGAAATGGCTGAAATCGAAAATTGTCCCTCTTGTTATCTAAACGCCAATACAAAAAAGGCAACATGGTTTGTCGAAGTTTGTCCTAAACCTCATCTTTTAGTTTGGGCAAAATTAAAAGGTATGTAAAAACATAACATTCCTTGTATGTTCTTAGTTTTTTTAGAGCGGTAATTCTCTACATAAGATAAATTTAAAAAATTGTACCTTATAAATTGAGTAATTGGACAATTCAGCCACTTTAAGAATCATGTGAAGTTATGTATTAATTGACTTATGACTATTTTTATTTATATTTTTTGGTGGAACCTCCCCTCTTACCCAACCATTTTAAATTTGATGTCAGGAATTTGTAAGTTGTTACTTGGCTATTATATTTTCTTCAACCCCTACTTCATTGATGTATTCAATAGGTTATTTCATGACCAGTAGTGCAACCAAGGAAGGCAACTGATCAGGAATAAGTCAAGTCATCTATACAGTACGCGTCACCCTAATGTGTACATAGCAAAATGAAGGGGAATTGATAAGTTAACTTCTTTGTTGAGTAGACCTCATCACCGCCTAAATTGTGATCCGATAGCTAGCGCAGACGTATGGCAAACATCTGATTTTTCAATGGAGCTATTTGGATTGAAATATGAAATATCATTTTTACACATACGAGTCGGAACACTTGCGGTTTTTAGAAGCAGGGCCGGCTCGGAATCGTTTCATACAATCGAAATACATATCATTTCATAGAACCTCGAAATATACAGAGCACTTTTAGACAGATAAGGCCCCAGCATGTATTGTGTGTTGTGTTGCGCGGTGAATGAATTTTGAGCAAACGAATCCATTAGAGTCAACATTTGAAATGAACTATTGTATGACGTCATGTCACACAAGGACACGTCAGACCACTGGGACCTTTTACTAGTATGTTTATTCGAATATTCACTATTTAATTATGATGTATTTTCCAGTGGCGGTCGGTGGACATGCTCATATTTTCGTAAGGAGGCATGGGACCCACACCACAATTTAGGGCATGGTTACTAAACCTAAGTAGAAGGCTATAATGGCAATTATGGTAATTTGAATTTTTATTTCATCCCAACATTTCGCCTGTGAGATTTTAAAATAGTTATATCTTTACGCAAAATAAGAATTTAGCAAAAATCACAAGTATAAAAAAAATTGTATTTATTCGGTGATTATGAAAAAAAATATTTCGCAAATATTTTGCAAACCGTTTCCAAGATCTGGAAACCAGATACCAGACACTTACTAAAATTTCGCAAGTTTTCCTTGAACATTTTTTTGCCATTATAGCCTTCTACTTAGGTCTAGTAACCACCCCTAAAATATAATGTGGGTCCCATGTCTTCTTACGGAAATACGAACATGTCAAATTCCACCGACCGCGACATTCTTTTTTGTGAACTATTGCTTTGCAATAATAGTCCGACTGTCCAAGTCGAATAATAGTCCTGAGTGCGACTCTGCTTCGACTAGCCAGAAGTTTGAATATTCGTAGTTTCTGTCTGGTTTCGCTGTTGTCACATCAACATAATATTCCTATTAGACATTTTAAAATTGTTTCACAGCTCAGATGTTTAAAGTAATATTCACTGTTTAAAATTGTTTCACAATAGTTAAGTTGAAAAAAAGATACCAGTAAATTTTATTATACACAACACAGTTTGAAAATGAAATTGTCTTATATTGATTGATCGTACATCAATGCATTTTTGTAAATATAGGGTTTTATAAAGACCTATTATGCAGAGTTGCAGTTAGATCTGGCAACGTCTAGATTTCCGCTAAGAAGAGGGGCTGGGTTGTATGTAACTAAATTCGCCTTACTTTGACATAAAAATGTACCATTTAATATGTATTTAAATGTTTCCTATGTACGCAGTAGGGTAATTCTTACTGTATACTATGTTGTTTATTAGTATCGTTCATAGCAGTTTCATCTAGAAGTATGTTATTCCTCATTTTAATATAAGTACTTAGTTTTTAGGTAGAAAACAATATTTATATTACAATGAGGTAGTTTTAAATACTCATTAAAAACTAAAGTTAAAAAAAATTAAAGTTTCCATATAATGATACACTTTTAGTAGATGTTTATTTTTCTTTCTTATATTTATATAAGTTTATAGTGCATGCAGCTTGTGATTAATATCACCATAAATTCATCACAATTATTATACCTACCAGATCAAATAGGTTGCCAAGAATATCAAAAGTTCGCTACATCATCTTCAGAGTGTCTAGAATAGATGTTGATTGACGTGATTGAATCATGTTTGACTTCTAGGGTTTCCTTATTGGCCAGCCAAAGCTATGTGCACAAATTCGTCTGGAATGGTTGATGTCCGATTTTTCGGAGCCCACGATAGAGCGTGGGTTCACTACAAAGAATGCTACCTTTTTTCAGAGAAAGACCCCAATACTTTCAAACAGAAACGATATGACATTGAAAAATGTGTTGAGGTAATCACTGTTATTTGTACTGTTTGGGTTTCAAGTGTTATCAATGTTTAATTTCAGGAATTAAATGTTTATATCCAAAATCTACGGAAAGTCTATGGGGAATTCAGGTACGCCCCTTATAGAACCATGATCGAACCCCACAATGAATTTAAACAGCTGCAAATATTTCTGCCAAAATACAGGCTTAACATGCCTTTAAAGAAGCGAGTTAGCACCAAAGCAGAAACTAAAATGATGCCAGAGGAAAAGAAAGAGACAAATATTAAAATTCCTTCAAGTAACAAAGAAAGTGTAGCAAAGATCGCACCAGAAGAAAAATTAAACAAGTCTCAAAATGGACTCGCCTCCGGGTTCCGAAAACTTACAAGATAAACTTGACATAAAAGAAAACATTCCACAGGCCAAAGTGGACGATCCAGACGTGAATCCAGCCGGAAGCAGAAACAGTCACGAATGGTGTGCCACAATTTCAAGACGATTCTATCATGGAAGGCTACGGCACGGATGACGATACCAATTCTGAAATTGATCTAGAAAGAAGAAAAACATTCATTGAAGGGAAGCCTGAAATTCCCGCAGAGAAAATAGAAGATGAAGAAGATGAAGATGATACACAAGTATCGAGTAATATAAATATTGATGATTCTTCGGTCAACAACAACATCAGAGTGCCTGAAACTCCTTGCAGTGCCGATGGTAAGTTTTAATGTATGATGTGGCCCGCTTAAAATCACTGTGTATCCATTAATTGTTTGTTTCTGTTTAACATTTTTAAGTAGATATCAAATTTTTTTATTCAAAATTTGCTTATGCCATCATAAAAAGTACTATTTAAAACCCCTCAATACCAGTCTTAGGTAAAATTCCAGACCTAAATTTTGTGCAGATACTATCTTAAAAAACAAATAATTGGGTAAACTTCATGCTGAGTTGGAAGTTGCACTAAAAGACCATTTGGAAAAACCAACTATTCTCAGAGACTTAAAAAATAATACAAAATGAAATTTTGTATTATTGTTGAATTTCCGGACCTTACTGATAACTTGTAAAATTATTTTCTAGGTATCAAAAATCTGCTTCAAAAAGTATCCGACGCAGAAAACAATCACAAACGTCAAGCGGGAGAGGAAATGCCCCACTTTCCACGGAAGGCATCGAGACGGAACAGCGATCACAGCGTCAAGAGCGACTCAAGCCGCGTGTCCAACATCTCGGACAAAATCAACAGGGTCGACATATCAGAAAATATGGAAATCACGCTCGGCAACGACGACATCGCCTGCGTAAGCATCTCCGAGAACATGTCGTCGAGTAGCAGCGAATCTTCCAAGTCCGGAAGCGAACACAGCCTAGAGAGCAAGAAAAAGCCCGTACAGGTCGACATAGAGAATACCGAACTTACCATTTCTCCGTCTAACAAGCTCAAAATATCCGATAAGCTCATGAAGAGGCTGTCCGACACAGACGAAAACGTGGAGAGTACCCAGAAAGTTAACGACGTTAAAAGAGCGCTCATGGAGAAGTCCCCGACCGACATCTTAATAGAGAAATTTAAAGGCGTCGTGGAACATGAAATCATAGACTTTGGTCAGCCGTCTACTTCGACCGCATGCGATGACGAAGACCCTGAAGATTTTCGTGAAAACACTGAAGCATCTAGCACTACAAATCTAAGAGACAAAATTGAAAACCTTGAAGATGTAACGCTAGAATTTAGATCCACGACCACCCTCAATGAAGAAACAGATAGGGGAAATTCCCGTGAATAAAGCTAGTGAGGGCCTGGCTCCTATCGAAGAAATTATACAGTCCGTGACAGAGGCCACAAAAACCATGGAAAGCAATAAATTTATAGATGAACCACAGAAAGTGATTTGTGCGCCACGTGGACAGAGTCAGTCGACGCAAGAAAAGGAAAACAGCAATAGAAAAGAACAAGATGCCCAATCTCAAAAAGAGAGTCAAACAGAGTCTGTGAAGCAACAAAACGAACGTAACGTAGAAAACACCATAATTCTAGAAAAGGAAAATAGCAATGAAACTCAAGTAGTTTCAAAAGCAATAGAAAGAGGTCAATCCAAAGAAGTAGATCCTAGAGCATCGAAAATAGAAAAATTGCAACCGTCTACAAAGGAACTTACGTCTTCAGCTGATAAACCCGCGTTTGTAGAAAAAAGCCCCAACAACACGCCAAGTTCTACTAAAGAATCTGCTGAGGTTAGTCCTGAGAAGCCTGCCTCGAATAACGAAGAGGCAGCGAATGAGAAGGACTCCAAAGTCGCAAATTTAATAGAGGAAGCCGATGAAGGCGAGGAAATGGATACATTAGAGGACATTCAGATAGATAAAGACAACATATTCAACATCATACACTCCTCTTTGAACGGCGCCAAGGCCAAGGAGGACAACAAAGACGACCCCGCGGACAAGAGTTCTGCCGCGTTCGGTAAGAAGAGGAAACTGAGCTCGGACGAAAACGCCCCTTCGCAAACCAAAATCGTCAAGATCGTCCCGATCGAGAGCATATTGAAGATGCACCATAAAGATAAGAACGGCGCGGAGAGCCTAATATTGCAGAGGACCCTGCAGGGAAAGAAGACGGTTCGTAGGCCATCCGTGAGTTCCACGGGTTCCATCAGTATTCAGAATTCTTCTCGGGAGATCGCAGCTGAAGAGATCAAGAGCGAACCGGAGACGGACGAGGACTTCAGCGAGTCGGAAAACCTGGAGGCGAAGAGGAAGTACCTGTCAGCCCTGAACATATCGGAGAAGGTGAACGACGCCGATAAAAAGCTCAAGGCCAACGAGATCAGGACGCGCTCCAAGACGGAGGAGAAGAAGGAGAGGTTCAGGATAGTGGACAACATGACGAGGACCATCGACGACGTGGCGTTGAATTACAGCGCGAGCCGCAGGGCGTCCTCGAAGAAGAACGAAAGCGTTCTAAAGGAAGGCGCGAGAGGCAGCGCAACGCCGCAGGAGGGCGAGATTTACGTCAAGTCCTTCGCTAAGATGCAAATGCCCAAGCAGAGGGCGAGAAAGTCGTTTCCCGTGCCGGCTTACGTTAAGCCCAACAACAGCGTTGTCACCAGCCAGCCCAGTCTATTGAGAAAAGACATTTCGCCCGTCACGGTTACGAAGAAGGATGCGCCAAAGAGCACCAGTAGTGGTAACACCAACACCGTTGCTGCCAAGATAATCTCGAGCGTTGCCAGCCCGGCCACACCTCAGACACCGAGACCCATCGAGTCCGTGACTAGTTCAGTGTCGCATCTGATTCTGCTGCCGCCCAATCAGACAATAAATTACACCACATCTCTCATCACTCCTGTAATAAATGCGGTGAGTAACTGTTGCTTCTCTTTTCTTTGTAACGTAATAAAATCAGTTTTTAAGGGCGTATAAATATATTTGAAAACACTATTTAGCCATATTGAATTGTAGTCTTGTGACTTTATCTGTATTTTATTAACAGTGCACCAGAAGTAGCTTTGCCCCTGGCGGCAATAGACAAAACCTGAAGCGTGAACACATGGGGTAAGGTCGTTCTGCCTTATACTATGTTCGATGTGCGCAATTCTCGGGCAAGGCTATTTTTTGTGTACTGATTGTTAAGTAATGGGTTCTTAACTCCATTCTGTATATAATTTTATTATACCTAAATAAAATATAGTTCCACACCACCACTGACTATCTAAACTATTATTGACAGACGTGCCAATGTTTCTGAATACATTTGCCAGTCTGTAATGCGTGATTTTTGATAACTCTGAGGTCAGTCCTGAGAAGCACATTTGGACACAATATAAACTACCAAATGTCATGTAGGCCAATTTGAAATTTAGTATACATTTTTTTTTTCAAATTTGTCTTCTTGTATCTGAAGAATGTTAAAGTAAACTAAACTTAATGATTTTGATAGAACAGTATATTTTCCGGTATACTTATAAGGTGTAATTGTAAGGTGAACGGTATAATCATAAGGTGTTCCTTTCTAATTATCTTCTTTAGACCCACACATTCAATATATATGTATGTATTTTACATCATTCCTCGAGTAGATAATGTTTCTAGTAATATCTGGTTTGTGTTACACTGTCCTGACATCTGTTAAGAAGTCTTTGTTTTGGCATACAGAAAGCCATCGGCTAACCCTTTAAACGAGTCTTCTTGTCAATATAACTTGTCTGTTAAGTTTTTTGAAAGTGACCTTGTAGAGAATGTTCCATCCAATATTTTGTGATCTCCTAATCTGTTATATTTTGGACCTGCAAAAATTCACAACAAAATCTTGAAAGCGTATATCTAAATTATTACCTAATTTAGGGATAGCCTATCGTATCTGCCCAATGTTGGCTGATCACTGTCCGAAGTTGATGAGACCTTTTCTTCACATGGTGGGTTTGAGTTCCAGAAGTGAGAATTGGCTCTAGCTCTCTCAAGGCATTGGTGTATTAGTCCGGTATCATATGTATGTGTACCCTACCTATACACAGCTGTAAGCTTTCACAGGAAGAATGTTTACTCTGTGTGTGGCTAAAAAAAATGAAATTAGCAGTCACCTTAACAAGAGGTTTAAAAATATTTAGTTATTGAGTTACTTAAACACATTTCCACTTAACACCGAACCACTTTTTTATACTCAACGCGCGCGTTTTACCAACCATATTGGCCTCATCAGGAAATAAAATTATAGTTAAATATAATTATTTTTGTCATCTATCCTATTTATATTAAGATTGCCGTTGCAGTTCACCGACCTGTGAAAGTTGCAGTTGGTGAGCTGTCACTTTGTCCTTGTTTATTAACCAGAACAGTAGACTGTTAGGTATCAACCCATTATCTTTATTCGTGCTTCATTAACAATTTCTATACTTTCGAATACATCTAACTGTCTACTACTGTCTTACATGTCTTATTAGTTTTAAGCCAGTAAATAATCCTATAATTATTGTCAAAAACACAACAAGGCTACACAAGTGTTTCGATGTTAAGTGGAAATGTGTTCAAATGAATTTGTTTCTAAGCCGAAGGTTCCAATTCTGCTTCAATGTTTTTGATTTTTTTTTCTATTTCACTGAAGGTACCAGTCATTACTCCCACAACAACTGCCATTACTACAACCCAAATCATAACTCCTACACTCGTAAAATCGAAACCCATAACTCCCAACATCAGGGCGTCCCAAAACTACATTCCACAAAGCGAAGACACGAACAGAAGTAACGAATTACTGGCGACCAATGGCACGTTACTAAACGATCTGCTTAACCAGCCCATTGTGAGTACGTCGAGGACAGAACCTGAACCAGTTGCGCAGACGGAAAGCGGCGATTCCACCACACCTGCCATTGAGGCTGCCTCAGATGCCTCTCAGGATAATGATTTCGGAGTGCTAAATAATTTATTACCGGAGAGTGTTACGCATGCAGTAAGCGATTTGCTCATTAGGCCTCCGCCCAAACTAAAACCGAGGCCACCGGGGATGTTGAGCGTTTCGTTTGACGAGGAGTTCCCAGTTCTGCGGGAAGTGTGACTTCTAGAATTAATTCTGTGGCACATCGGGTAAGTTGAGATGGAGTAACTTGGCATCCTGTTGTTATAAAACAATATTGACGGACTACGAGCCCTGACTCAAGTCTAGATCGTTAAGAATACAAAAGCAGCGCTGCGTAAGAGAAAATGTTAATAGCTTTTATCTACATGCTTCTATTTTGTATTAGTATACAAATATAATTTCAAAATGTTTTTAAAACATAAAAAAATACTATGCACAGTTCAAGTGTCTCTCTTTCTGACACACCACTGACCCTAGTAAGTTTTTTTTTATTTCTTCAGTTCATCATAGTACCTATTTATTTTGCTTATTCCGTACTCGAATTTCTTTTTTTTTAAGATGGGAGACTACTTTCGCGGCATGTTAATTGAAACGCTCGAGGAACTCGGCAAATCCTCAAATCCAGAGGCTAAAGTTGTCAGTCTTGAATTAGAAATAGAGGCTCTAAAGCACGCCCATAACGTAGAAATGTCAGAGATGAGGAAAAACATATGCACAATCCTCAAAGACATACAGAAGAGTATACTTGAGGACAGAGAAAAAATTATTGATGAAACCAGGGCTCAGTGCGAGGCCGAGACTATCAAAAGAGTGGAATTGGCCAAATCAAAACAGTGGTAAGTTAAATAATTTATATAGTAAATTTAGAGTCCCACTTCCAAAATACGATAGAATAAAAAAAGAAATGGATCGTGTCTAATCTTAACCATTCATTTGAGGAAACATGCCACCTGTGTGTGTAGGTTTACCCCTCTAAGGACCTTAGAAGTGAAAGTGGTAATTTCACAGTAATTTCAATTTCAATGATAAATTGCATTTGGTCAGTATTTATCATTGAAATTTTTAAGATGATCGTCTATTGTAAGAGCTGAATTTGTTTTGCTTTTTTTTTGGAAATTTGTTCTGATGCGCCATGAATATCCACAATATTTCAACAGTCTTCTGTAAAATCTTCATGCAAAAATATTTAGTGGAATCGACTCGATTTCTGCTCAAATGAAATCAAGAACTAATTTCTCTATTTTAATTGTATAACTCTGGCTATCGCCTGAACTAGGATTAAACCTAAACATTAGGAATATAAAAAAAATATGTGGTTTTGAAGCCAAAGATTTTCGACATTTTTTTTTCAGACTTGTTTTAGCTTGAGAAAAAAATCTAGGCGAAATTATTGAAACTAGGTGAATTATTTTAATTCACGCCATAATTGTACATGTTCCGAATACACCATCCATACCTTAGGAAAATCAGTTAAGTAGTTTTTGACACATGGTGTCAACTAATTTGAAAAATGCAGCTCTGAGAGAAACGCGTTTGTTTGGAACCCGGATTCGTGACAACAATTTGAGGTTATTTTCGATAAACCTGCTATGCCAGGGCCATAGAACATCCATCTTAAAAAGAATTTAATTGAGGTACCCTCTGTCTCTGTCTGTTCAATACTGGCCCACTTCGCCCTCGTCATTGACCCTATGCTACGAACTCTTGATAAAAAAAAACGAAGGCACACTAGAGGACGATCCTTACGCGTCACAGCCATATAATGAAGATATTGTGTCAATCCTTGATAAATATTGTGTGACTGAGATACAAAAATAGTGTAACCAACAATCGTCTAAGCCGTTAATTCGTATATAAGTAATATAATTTGTCGTGAAAACCCTGTAAATGGGAGAAAATTTTATTTTCAGAAATAGGTGGGTCCACAGACCAACTAAACCAAGCCATACAGACAAACCGATGTGGTTAAATGGAAGCCCATAGCGAGTCCTGGGCTCATAGGCTCATTTAGTCGTTTAGTAATTTATTTCTGTCTGAACATCTATTGTTTATTAATTTTTTTTTTATAAAACGACAAATTATGAATAAATGGATAGTGGTAGATTGTATAAACAGAATTGAATATATAAACAAAACATTAAAAACTAAAATTAAAAGTTAAAATGTAATATAATAAATACTGTATAGTGTCGGGTCATCTGATTCGTACGCTTTCGTAATTTCAGAGAAGGCTTACAGTTTCTGTGCTCTTGATCGCGTTGCTACTGAATAGCAGTAAATTTGTGAATTCTTGTTATGATGGTGGACACAATATTAATTTAAATACTATTGACTTATCTAAAATATTTTATTTGTCTTTTTCTATATATTGTGTCATTTGAATAAATTAGATGAAGTCATGGTTTGATTTTTTTAAATATGGCCCTATTTAAGTAGTGAGAGCTTGTGTTTCCTTACTCTAGAAGGTACTCTTTGTTCCAAAATAATATGGATGTAATACACGTATGAATGTAGTGCACCACTTCCTTCCACACTTGTTACTTCTTTTCACAAGATTCACGTTTTCCAATAGGTGTGCGAATTGTTCAAAAGAAGCTCAATTCTACTGTTGCTGGAACACCAGTTACTGTGATTATCCATGCCAGCAAAAACATTGGCCACAACACTTGGGTAAATGTACCCAGAACATTGAAAAGACGAATAACTCTGCAAATGTACCTAATCGCCCCGTGGGACAACAGCTCATTTTGAGACCTGCGGTACCTCCAAAACCTGGAATGGGGGTGAGTGTGATACGTATTCATTGTGGGATGACGCATTATTAATACTGTATTATTCATATTTGTTTAATGTAGATTATAGTATAAATAAAAACATTGTTGATTTTTGTTGGTTTTATGTTAATCTTAATTTTTCAGAGGATTGTCGCGAAGCCTACCAAAGTATATATGAACAGGACTGTAACAAATCCTAAAACCTATAAGGTGGGTACAATACATGCAAATTTTTTTTTTTATAAAATGCTTCATTTATTCTGCTTAGAAGCAACAACAATCTAAGAGACTAAATGGAATTTTAATCTTTTATAGACCCTTTCCACGTCTGGCAATCATTTAACAGTAATTGAAACGACCCCAGGCAATTACGAACTGGTTGGAAACGGTCCGATTGCTGTAACCGGCAAATTTTTGGCAACAACCTCTAGTATTTTTCATTCAAAGTTCAAAACCACTAATGTAATGACAATGACGTCTCCTTCGACCAGCGGGACATCAGACCAAAGAAACGTTCAGAAACCAACGGCCGTTTCTGAAGTAGCAAAATCTACGACACCTGCTCAGTCAAACACGACAACCGTAATAGACGACGATTCTGAATAGGATTTTTTAAATATAGGTAAAATAGCGTGTATTTTATATTTTGAGATATAGTAAAGATACTTCTGGTATAATAAACCTGAATATGTGTAGATTCTCATTGATAATAAGACTACAGACATAAGACTACCTTTAAATTTTCAGTGTCGTTGTCTCTAACTGATATTGTTTTAAAATGAAAAAATTATCAAATAACAGTATGTACATTTTGAAGACTTTGAGAAACATACAATTTTCGTAAAAATTGAAAACATCTCCAAAAACGATTGTTATTTTTTTTCATGTGATTTGACAGATTTACATTATTAGTAGAGCCCGGATCTTTATATTTATTGTATTTTTGAATATAAACAGATGTTTTTTCTCGATTTTTTCATGAAATCAAATAACAATTCATCATAGTTTTTGTTCCTTTACTCAAATACTCTTATGAGTAGATCGAGGCGACGTCTCTGCGCAACATAGGCGTGCACATTCTTAGTAAGTACGATAACAGAAAATAAATACACTCGACATCCGCATATCCGAACTCCACATATCCGAACTCACCATATTTCCGAACTTTTTCTCACCATATTTCCGAACTTGTACTTCCACACAACCGAACTTGTCGCTGTCGAATGACCAATGAGCCAGAAAAACCCTTTGCGCATGCGCCAGCAGTTCGGTTATCCGGAGGTGAAGAGAGTTCGGAAATGTGGAATTTTGCGGAACGGAAAAGTTCGGATATGCGGATGTCGAGTGTAGTATTAATTTCATAATAGTCATAATTTTAAAATATTTATTATGAAACGAGATGCACACGCATGTTCAACAACAAACTAGCTGCTGAGTTCTCTCTGGCCTGTTGCCGAGAGCAATAAACTCCCTCCTTCCACTCGATAATACTGATTGCCAGAAGAACACGCCTTGCTCTATTTATAACGGAAATCGCTACTAAAAGAATGTTGAAAATTGCTGCTATTGGATTAAGAAAAATCCGATTTAAAGTAGGTCTATAACATCAATTCAGTATTCAAGACAATTCTAAAATAAACATTTGTTCTTCAGACATGAAACAGTCAACGTGCGACAAAATACATTTTAGTCAATGTGAGGAAATCAGAAAAGCCCCATGTGAGAAAATCACGAGTACGTCTAAGAGCTTCTAATGCTTCTTAGAGCTCACTTTTCGTAGAGCCCACGACTTGTGTGCGCAAATCCATTAATCTACTGTTTCGAATTTTGCTCCATCATGGAGCTGGAATAATATAATTTATTGCGAATTATGGTTTTCCCAGATTTACAACCAAATTTTTAATTCTGCGACATCATGTCTTAAAATTAAAACCATACAAGTACTTAAGGGGACAAGGGAGGGTTGAAAATGCAAAAATTGGCTCGTATTTGATGGTTTATAATAAGGCCATAAATAAATATAAAACTTTTTTATTGTTAAGGGTATTAATTATATAACGTCATAAAATGAGAAAATTCATTGAAAGTCGTTCCCAGAACAATAATATCGGTGTCCCAATGTAATAAGGAAAACTATCGAATCCACGGTTTTATCACGATTCCAGTTGAACGGATAAAGGTTTTGGCAAATTCTAAAAATATTTCTTCTCCTTAGGCTTCCCTCTATTGATTATACCTAAACAATTAAAAACAAAAATAAAATTAACAAAATGGCGTCCAGAGAACAAAAAATTTGGAAAAATTCGAGATATTTGTTATTATAAAATTGTAGCAATATTTTATTTCAATCTGATTTTAGGTATAATTCATGCGTCATAGTGATTTACAACTCCTGTATAAATTTCAAGTTGATATATTTCGCGGTTCTCGAGATTTTATGGTAAAATCATAAAAAAATGTAGTTTCGAGAAAATCGCATTCAAAGTTTCGGTACAATATTTGTGTTAGAACAGTCGTACGGAAACAGAAACGTTACGACTATTATTAGGTCGTCTTTAGTGTGTCGTTACAAATTAAAACGTAATTCTACTCTATATTGCATAGAGAACCCTAGAAATTAGAATAATGCTCAAACCGTTCGGTCGGGACCGACCGCGCGCGCCGCACTACGTTTTACGCTCTCTTGACCTCAATTTTGGGAATTTTTCAAAACAACAAACGGGAAGATATTCCTAAAGCATCACAGTATCGGAATATGCAAAAAACCGAAAATCTATTTTTTCGAAATTTCAGCCCTCCCTAGTCCCCTTAAGCAACCATTAAAATACTTTTTATATATGCATATACATTAGTAATAATTATTATTTCTCTGCAGGATGTGAAACTAACTTTTTAAATGATTCCAGGCGGAATCTGTTACACCCAAATTTTCTGGTTCCCGTCTTCTCGTTATGTATCCTTTTCGTTCTGTATGAATATATGTGTACATTTTAGAAATATGTATAGTTAAGATCAGTTCTATCTAGTAGAGGGGCGTGCCAAAAGATTGGTGATTTAAAAATTGGTTGGAAGAACATATATTTAAAAAAATGCGATTAATTCTAATTATATCCATATTTATTTTTATATGGTATTTTGTTACGACTTTTGTTTAAAAATTTGGCACTACAGTGAACATTTGGAAGAGTTGGCATGTCCCTAATTAGTATAGGTTCTTAGTTTTAAGGAAACATTCGCCAGAGGTAATACGAACCTGCCATTAATTAACAAATTTGGAAAATACATGTTTTGTTGTTTGTTGTACTTTGTTCAATTTCAAAAGTTACATTAGAATTCGTAGGTAAAAATGTTAGAACTGGACACACCTATTTCAGTGCTGTCACTGATGATTAATACTAGGAATCTTCATGTTTAAGGAACTTTGAAATTATTATTTCCTTCGGTTTTCCTCCATTTTATTGAATTTATCAAATTACAGAATTTTATAATTTCTTGAATCAACAAGATTATTGAAATTTGATTCCCTTTATTAACTGTAACATCAAGGACATGATACTAAAAATATATTAAATTTATATTTTTAGATGTAAGTTTTTTAATGTCGACGTTTTTTTGTTATCTGTTAAAAACATTAGTTCTTCAGAATAACTTCCTGTGTCTTCATGGTGCACACATATAAAGCTATAATTTTGGAAGTTGTAGAATTCTGTAAGGGACAAGAAGAAAAATACAGACTTTTGGTAAAACGAAAGATGGCAGCTTAACTTCAAAATTACAGTTACTTTTCGTAATAGTGCCAGAATAATGATTACGATTTACAATAATTGTGGTTTTTAGTTATAATGAACTTTGATAGTGCATAACACCCGTTTATTAATGGTTAAAGATGTGTATATTTGTATATTACTTTTTTTATACGTGCACTTATCGATCTGATTTTTTTTTTTTTATTTTATTTCATCATACTGTATATATACACTAGTTATTACTGTTGTAGATGTACTGACTGATTTTTTTGAGCATCCTCTGAATTATGTAAATTCGTAAGTGATAGTTTTTGTTGTTAAGCTCTTCTTTATTGCATGTATAAGGTTAGATCTTATACAAAAAAAGTATTTTAGTATTTAGTTAAATAAAATTTGTTTTATATTCGTATATCTGCTGTTTTATTATGCATATTTTTTTACGTTTTTATAATTTGGAGGCACCGCATAACACAGTGGAGAATGCCACATAAACTGCTCGTCAAAATTAGCGCGTAACACTTTTTAGATTAACGCCATTTGCATTCTATTCAAGTTAGAGACTTGCAGTTTTTAATTTTCGGTAGCCTATAGAGTTGGTTTTAATGCCCCGAGTCGTTAAGTCGTTATGCTGTGACTTAAACGGTTCGCCGTCCACACCCCAAAAAGCAACCCCATGTCGAAATTTAAATTCGCAAGAGTTTGACGGCAACTTCAGAGACCTACAGGGTGGACTATGAAGGACGATGTCAGGTAAAAACTCCATCCCGGCACACATTAAGACCTCCTCAATAAGTTCTGTGTATTTGGTCGCTGTCCCATCTCTTCAACCCATTTCCAGACCCCCCTAAGCCATCCCTTTGCATTTACGCAGGGTTTTGCATGGTTTGACCTCTGTTGGGCGAATTCATTCATCCTAATGCTGCCTAATAAATTGGTGTGAGGTGCCAAAACTCACTATCACCCTTTGACAACCCACGCACCCCTCTAGGCCACACCCACACTGACCCCCCACTCATCCCCTCTGGTTCCGCCCCTATAGAAAGCTGTGTGGGATGTCGATTTGTCTCGAATTGATGTCATGACATTACTTGAAGGCTCTCGAAGTTGGCGGAACACACTGCGGACCGCCGATTGAGCGTCAAAAGTGACATTCCAACTCCAACCCACCCCCTTAAAAACTTCTCGCGCTGAGGGGTTGCAAGCAGGTCTTGATGCGTGGGGTGACTCAGAAAGCTTTCTTGTGTTCGTAATAATTATTACCAAAAAAAAAAAACTTTTTTCAAGAGATTGTCTCCTAAAAAATACTACAAACAAAACTACTCCAAAAAATAAAGAGCAAAAAAACGTACTAAAAAGTTAAAAATGATTCTGTTATTTATCTGCTAAAGGAGATAATATACAGTATGTGAAAGGGGCCATATCATGCTGTATAGTTCAAACAGGTTGCAAATTACACATTTCCAGTTGACTAGGTCAATAATAATAAATGGATCTCTAAGAAACTTAGATATTCTAATAATTATTGATGAGCTGATTGTCCAGTATGTCTCGGACGTTGAAAACCGATGCCAGCCAGCCATACCCGTCATCTGCGACTTGGTTGTCCAGGTCAAGGATATCGTCCTAGGTCTTAATTACAAAAGCCAGTCATCTTCATAAAAATCCGGCCGAGTCCTCGGAATGATTCCCAGGTCTCCCTTGATCGGTGAGCTACATGTCCAGGTCAAAATCATGGTCCTAAGCCTCTAAAACTAACGCAAAAACCGTCTCCATAAAATTAGGCTAAACTTCTCGGAGATAATACCCAGATATACCCGTCATCGGCGACGTGATTGTCCAGGTTTTTAAAATAACCATGGAATATTGTATTGTCATTGATTATAAGGCTCTGATTGTGAGCAAAATTTCAGCCCTCTGGAATATCTGGCAGAGAGTTAAATTAAGCATTTTGAGCCAGTATACTGGCTTTCTGGTAGGTACTCTAAAGGTTAAAATTGTCTCTTGTTAATGAAATCTATATAAGACAATTTTATTAGTTTATGAGGTATTTACCTGGTTCAAGTAAATCGTAATTAGAAAAAAAATCATACTCCATTAGTATTTCCTAGACGGCTTATAAAACATTTATAATTATATTAATATAAAATTATAATTATATCGGGTTACAAAAACATTATGTCGTTATAGTTTTTCCATCTTTGATTCCAGTTCGCTTCTAGGACAAAGATTATTTATTTGTACGTAAATTCTGTAAAAAAAAAAATATTGCCCAGAATCTAAACATATCGATAATTGTACGAACTGTATTTGTTGTAAGCAGAAAATATGTTAATAGAAGATGGGGGGGAATGGGACTTCTACGATTTTATGGAATACAATTAATGCTAGTGAAACAAAATTTATTATCCTATATTCTTTAATATATCAAGGAAAGAAATAACCATGTTTGTTCCTTTTGTTATTTATAATTTCTTTTACGCAGAAAAATACAAATAAACAAAAATCAAGATTAAAAAAAGTATGTTTTTTATTTTTTGTTTAATCTCGTACTACTAGAAACTAACGTTTTTTATTACCTACATTCTTGTTTTAAATTATGTAATTGTAACAAGTTTTTCTGAGAGAAACTATTTTTCAATAAATATTAACGTATCATAAATTGATATAATTTATGATATATAAATAATATAATTATATAAAATGAACTACCTTATAATGACGAATTTGACGTCTGTTAATATTTCGTACTTTACTTGTGATTATCTACATATTAGAACTCAATCAATTAGAATACTCTATAATAAAATAAATCGTAACTATAATTATTCCTAACTAGATAGACAGCAGTATTGCCCGAATTTCCCCTAAACTTACAAACATCTTTCAGTGGCTACGCTGCATTTACATTTACTTGATAAAATTCTTGATACAGGTTTGACGCTACAGTTCCGGATTCATTCAGTTGCTGGGAAATTAGTGATAGCTACTGGTACTGATATAAAAATACAGTGATATCATCATCTGGTTCCTGGCTACAAAATTATCTTCCTTGACCTCTGTTAGTTCTCCGTAAATATTGTCTTATAAATACGCGTTCTTACTTTGCTACGCGCCACAACAAAGTTGCAGTGACAAAATGAAGTGGTGGAATATTTTCTTTGTCGTGTCGTTCTTGTTGTTTCAAGTTGAGCTAGCACATAGTAAACGATTCGGCGGTTTCGGTCGTAGTAGAAGTGGTGGAGGCGGAACTTTCTGTAAGTACATTTTAAATACATAAATACATACCTAACACCCTTACGGGTTGTTAAAACGTGCGCCGCGAAGAATTCCAGATGTAAATTTTTTCAAACGTCTGGAATTCAGTTAAGGAAAAGTAATAGCTCAACAATAAAAACTGTAGAATAATTTCACTAGAGGAATATTACCTGTTGCAATGAGCTGTAAATATAAAAGCGCTGAAACAATTTTCAATAATTTTATGGTGTCAAGACATCCTTAGAAAAATGTAATGTACAGATTTTATTTACGGCAGTTTTTACGGCATTATTCAAAAATAAATCTTGTTAATAAAAATTTTATCCAACAAGTCTCCAAATCAAAATTTTTAGAATTTATTTGTGTTAATAAAATTTAGAATTTTTTGAGCAGTTTAGGACGGGGCAGTTTTCCCTGCTTTTTTTAGCTACCGTCATGACTCCCTAATAGAAGATTGTTAAAAACTGAGCTAAAAAAAACATACATTTATATGTGTTTACTTATTACCCATATACTTACCCGTTTTCATCAGTTAAATTAAGAGTTAATACTAAATTCTTACATCAAGACAAAAATGTCTCTAATTCTCGACATCTTTATTTGCAGCTTCTAGATCTCGGCCGTCTTATCATCCTCCAGCTTATCACCCTCCAGCTTATCACCCTCCAGCTTATCATCCACCGCCAGCGTATCACCCACCACCAGCCTATCACCCACCACCAGCGTATCACCCACCACCAGCGTATCACCCACCACCAGCATATAATCCAGCGCCAGCGTATCATCCTCCTGCTCAAAAACCTTCTCCATCACTAAAACCCTCGGCACCTGAGGGTCCACCAGCTAATAATCCCAGCCATCTAGGTATGTATTTTATCCTCTTCTTTTTTTTTTTTTTTTAATAAACGGTACATTAATTTATGAATTAATGTACCGTATAATCTGCTAATGATATAATCTGCTAATAGATTTATTTTCATTCACATTTATTTGATTAAATAAATACAAATCAAAGATTGCCATTCATTGTTATTTAAATTTAAATATTATTATTAATGTTATTATAGGCACTGGCGGGGGCCAAAAATGGGGGCCATGCCCCCCCCCCCCCTTGGCACCCTTAGAAATTCCAAAAAGTATTCTTGTGATAGTCGGTATTTTTGTATAAAGGGATTTTTTCATTGAAATTCTGAAGTGCCAGGAAAACGCGTGACCTTGAAAATTTTCAAAATTTTCGCCTGCGGCGCCAATATGGGCTCTCGCGAGTCATATGTTGCTTTATCACGAAAATGGCCTCCCCTCTGAGAAGCCTTCTGGATTCGCCTATGATTATAGGGACGTGATTGAACAGTTGTCGGATGTATAAATTAACTTTTGATTGATTCCAATATACAGGATGTTATAAGAGTGGATGCCATACTTGAAAAAGATGATATAGTAGGTCAAAAGGGACAATTTAATAATATGGTGCTCTGTATAATCGTCTGAGTTGTTTCTGCAGGCAGACTAACTTCGCCGTACTTTCCACTCGCAACGTTCTGGACAAATGATCTGAACTCGGGGTGATCTAATTTTACGAATGGACACGTTACCGTCAGTTTGACTAAATCCAAGTTAAACTGTCTCTGTCTGTCTCGCGCACTCACACCACCACTTACATTTTATGCTTGTCTATAGCAACATGCTGCAAAACAGCTGTTTATACGTGCCACGAAGTTCACTGTAATTAGAGGTCAGTTCGGAAAAATTGTTTATCCAACGCTCGACCGTGACACGAGACGAACGCTGTCCCAACATTTTTACAATTTTATTCGACGTATCGTGCACAAGAATGATGATGCATCGACCACCTCAGAGTTAATAATACTAAATAAACAAGTATAAATTACGTTCGCCTTCGCGACTCGACCTTGGTTGAAGTGGGGTGCAGAACACGGCAGACGAGTTCTATTCTGGAATACATATGTATAATGGCGTTATTAGATTGAACTACGATTGTACTATGTAAAAGTAATATGGAGACCTCCAAAAAAAAAAACCTCCTCACCTCTGGCTTTGGATGAGGGGGATGGGGAATAGGGGTCCTGTCTAAACTTCTCCGTTTTTTCCCCCCCTTCCCCACCGCCCCCCCCCCATTATAAAAAAAAAAAAACCTGTGCCCTTTTGGGCACCCCCTCCACAAAAAAAAAAATTTAAAAATAAAAAAAAAAAAAAAATTTTTTTTTTTTTTTTTTTTTTTTCTTTTTTTTTTTTGTACATATATGTAGGAGTTGAAGATGTACTTTATTAATGTGGCAAATATGACAATATTCCAGTCGCGTGAAGCCCGGCCCTGGAATCTATTATTAACCTACAAGCTCTAATACTGACATACATTAACACTAAAATACTTTTTTAATCGTTTTTCCAATTTAGTAATTTAATTCGGTATGTGTAAGTAAGGTGTGTTATACTGAGTTCTCTTCATCCTTCTTCGTAGATTCAAGTAGACGTAGACCAATAGGATTTGATGTTCCCTCAAGTTCAGGAGCCATAAAGCCACAGAACACCCCGCCACTTCACTCTTCGCCTCCAGGTAAAAAGGGACAATTTGTACATAATTGCAATAATATAATATGGTGCTATGTATAATCAATCGTCTGAGTTGTTTCTGCAGGCAAACTAACTTCGCCGTACTTTCCACTCGCAGCGTTCTGGACAAATTGTCTGAACTCGGGTTGATCTAATTTTACGAATGGAATATTACACGCTACCGTCATTTTGACTAAATCCAAGTTAAATTGTCTCTATCTGTCTCGCGCACTCACACCACCACTTTCACGAACTTTATCTTTGTCTGTAGCAACATGCTGCAAAACAGCTGTTTATACGTGCCACGAAGTTCACTGCTATTAGAGGTCAGTTCCGGAAAATTGTTTATCCAACGCTCGACCGTAACGAATGATGAAGCATCGACCACCGCAGAGTAAATAATACTAAATAAACAAGTATAAATTACGTTCACCTTCGCGACTCGACCTTGGTTGAAGTGGGGCGCAGAACACGGCAGACGAGTTGTATTCTGGAATACATATGTATAATGGCGTTATTTGATTGAACTACGATTGTACTATGTACAAAGTAATATGGAGACATCAAAAAAAAACGTCATCAACTCTGGCTATGAATGAGAGAGATGGAAATAGCGGTCATGTCTAAGCTTTTCGGTTATGTCAAACTTTTGACAAGTGACCGTCACAATTTGTAAAATAAACAATGACTGTCATATGATGTGACAGTCTTGACAAGTAAATAAGGTTATAAATTCGATTAAAAATAGAAAAACGTCTTTTTTTTCTTGGCTAACTTTGATGACGTTTTTTTTGGATGTCTATATATATGTAGGAGTTGACGATGTACTTTATTAATGTGGCAAATATGACAATATTCCAGTCTCGTGAAGCGCGGTCCTGGAATGTATTTTTAATCTACAAGCTCTAAAACTGACATACATTAACACTAATCTTTCTTTTTTAATCGTTTTTTAATTTAATAATTTAATTCGGTATTTGTAAGTACTGTGATATACTGAGTTCTCTTCACCGTTCTTCGTAGATTCAAGTAGACGTAGACCAATAGGATTTGATGTTCCCTCAAGTTCAGGAGCCATAAAGCCACAGAATAGTCCGCCACTTCATTCTTCGCCTCCAGGTAAAAAGGCAAATTATTCTTTATGCAATAACCGTTCATAACTCCCTGGAACAGTGCGATATATCGAAAAAATACCTCCACCGCAACCTCAGAGTTCCTATAGATTTACAATTAGTCACCTACAGAAAAAATATCCCAGGTTCTGCTTGGTGGAATCTCATTGTGTGATGTCATACTATGAATTTTTCAAATAACTCGAGATGAATTTTCAGTTTGTAAACGGATTAATGCCCATATTGCATACGCCTCGTCGTTCTAGTAATTTTTCTGATTTGTATCTAAAGTCTAGCTCTAGTCATCACTGAATACCAAGCTAAACTACAAGAGAAATGATAAGCAATAATTATTTAACAAAGATATCTAGAAGAAATAAAACAGCCTGAGTCACTTGAACTATTGTAACATTTATAACATTAAAGTAGTCTTTAATGCACTACTTATCTGCATGCCACTCCATGGAAGTCACAAAATATTAAATTTACTGTGTTTACTGTTTTTGTATGTATGGGCTACATTAATAACCAATTATTAACAGAAACAAGTTGTTTAATTAAGTATAATTTCTTAAAAGTGTTTATACAATTTAATTCTAAATTTCCAGGAAGATACAGTGGCGTGCAAAATAATAGGCGTGAATACGCATATAAAACAAAATTGACTAATTTTATGTCAAGATGTTGTATTACGTAAAATTGTATGAACTGAAGTCATTAATTTATTAAGATGTACAAAAGGTTAAAAATATACAAAAATAATTATAATCAGCCAATAATAAAATAGTTACAAACACATTAAAAATTAAACCAAATTAATAAAACTAAATTAGTGTAAGTTCTATTTAATATCTAGTAGACCATCCCTTATTTTTGCAGCACACTAGCGAGCCATTGAGTCCACTAGTTTGCAACATGTTTCCGCTCGAATATTTCGCCATGCGACTTGAATGGCTTCCCATAATTCATATTTATTCTTCGGTTTTATGTTTTATAACCCTCTTAACCTCACCCCCACAGATTTTCTATGGGGTTAATAGTACTGTGCGACTGAGCTGGCCAGTTTAACATTTTAATTTTATTTTTATCGAACCATGCCTTAGCTGCTTTCGAGGTGTGTTTTGGGTCGTTATCCTGTTAGAACGATCACAATAATGGCATGTTTTCCTCACAGTAGGGTGACATAACATTCTTCAGAATATCGACATAAACATATTGAGTTAAAGTTTGTCGTATCCAATGTATAGGTCCTGGACCGTGCCACGAGAAACATGCCCACGCCATAATATTTCCACCCCCTGCTTGATTGTCTTTAAAGTGTATCGAGGTGAATATTCAGACTTTTCGAGGCGCCTTACATGTCGAGAGGATCCATCAGGCTAAAACACATGTGAATTTTTGATGCATCACTCCAGACGATATTCCTCCATTTTTGTGATGGCCATGCAATATAATGTTTGACAAATTCTAGTCGTTGGTAAACATGTCTTCTTTTTAACAATGGTACTTTTCTGCACGATCTCGCAGACATCTTACATTCTAGTAGACGTCTTACATTCGTCTTATAAGATAACTGTCTACATTTAGTTGTAGCTCCTCTTTAATCACTGTTGATGTGACAAATGGATTTCGTTTCATAGATTGGACTATTCGTCTGCCTGTTCTCAGTGAAGCCTTGCGATGTCTACCCCGGTTTTCTGAGGTAGGGCGCAATTTCAGAGGATTTGTGACCTTATTTTGTGAACAGCCTAGTATTTCCGAAATGCATCTATAAGTTTTCTAATTAACTGTCTGTTTACTTTAGCAAACGCTTTGTCCTTCCCACGTTCTAGTTTTAAAAGTGTTTTATCATTTTAATTATTATTTAACACAAGTTACAAACTTGCCTACAATGAAATTAATGTAATATATTTGTAAATACATGTACTACCAATAATTATTTAATTTCGTTTGACACCTATTATATTGCACGCCACTGTATGTACATATATTTCTACGAAAGAAATTGTGATTATAGATTTATTAAGAAAATACCGTAATCTTCATTCTTGTAATAACAAGCAACAACGATAAATAGAAATACTTAGATGTGAAAACATTAATCAAGGATCACAGTAATCCGTTTTACTTTAATTTGAAAAATAGTTCCGTAGGAGCTATAAAAAACGTATTTTTTTAGGTTTGTCTAGTTTGTGTTAAATATCTATTTATCGAGCGCTGTCCACGAGTAATTTGATGTAAATTCATCCCAAAATTTACAGATAGATATCAGTATTACTATTGTGGAGGCGAGACACACTCTAGGATACTATATTTACGTAATAAACTGTTCATATTTATTTAAACTTTTACTATGTCACATTGATTTTATTAATTTTAATGCTCGTCAACTTTCGCTGAGTATTTTTTCTATGCTTGTAGGTGGTTCTGGAAGTAGCAAGCCAATCGGATTCGTTGATCCCTCTAGTCATAAACCACTTTCCCCCAACGGTCCAGGGACAGTAGGTGCATCAAATGCACAGCCATCTAATATAGGTAAATATTACTGACTTTACATTCGCAACATTGAAGGTAATTGTGCAGATATGGGCAAAATACTCTCAGAAATATTTTAACAGTAAATGACTTAAACAAATTATATCCCGCACTAAATTTGGTCTCTAATTATATTGTATGTATTCGTTAGGTGGTTCGAACCATGGAGGTAAGCCAATCGGATTTGTTGATCCTGCCAACAAGAAACCGTTTTCTTCTAATAATCCCAATACACCTGTGGGCCCCCCAAAACAGACGTCATCTCTCAGTAATGCGCCAACCAACAACCAAGGTAAACTAATAAATTTTATTGTATTCTACGATTTCCACCCCTCGCACAAATATAAAAAAAAAAGTTAAACAAAAAAACGGAAGGACATATGAGAGACCAAAAAAGACAGAAGTAAATATGTGTAAATAAAGTACACACTTATCGCTTGTGTCATTCAGAAACACCGACTGTCTTCATTGCTTGAGCGTACGTTGCCACAACCAGTAGTCTTTCTGCATTTCTTCTCGTTAAAAACGTCTAAGTGTCGACCACGTTCCACGAAAGGCTACATGCGCAAAACATTATGCACAAATCAAACTAAAACTCCTCTTTTCTAACAGTACCAGTAATATTTTGTTGATGGATATTCGAATCTAAATGTTTCTCACAGTCTCGGCATCTACGAAATATACATCAATGCAAAACAAATTATCATGCAAAACAAATTTGCATGATAATTTACAAAAAAAAAATCCTATTATGCCATTTGAAAAAAAAGTTCACTATCGCGTTTCAGAAAAAAGAAGTTGAAAAATACTGCAGTATTTTAGTATTATAGTTCCTTTAGAGCCATTTCATCTGTTTTTTTTTTGTTTTTTAACATCAGGCCAATGTTTTTTAACATCAACCATAACTCCGTTATTTGTAAATAACGGAGTTATGGCTCGCGGCGTTTTTTATCAGACAGGCTGTATATCGACGATTGTAAGACATTAATAAAATATGGAATGCGTCTATCATAAAATCCTCGTAAAATTCAATCATATTTTTCAGTCTATTCACAAATGGTAACGACTGTGCCATTATTGCAAAAATCTACACAAAATCCGATAATATGTAAATACACTACACGAACTCTAAAAGAAATACGTATACGGTGCAAAATACGTATATACACACGTTTCTTAGTTAATCACTCACGATACATAAAATTATTTTAAATTCGGCGTTCTGCCGTTCGTCCATATCGCGTCGAACTAACGGATCAGTCCATTTTTTTATATCTTGAAAGTATGCTTCAAGACGCGTATTTAAAAAAGATGGGCGTCTAGATATTATAGTCGAAATGAGTGAGGAGCTTTTTTTTTTGTTTTTTTGGCTTTTTTTTTTTGGCGTTTTTTTTTCCCCCCCTCCCCCCCTTTCTTTTTTTTTTTTTTTTTTTCGTGTGGTGGGGGGGGGGGGTTTTTTCCTTTCTTTTCCCCCCCCCCCAATCTCTTCAAGTTTGCGAGATTTTTTGAGGTTTTTTGGGAGAAGAATTGGGGGGGGTTTTTTAGGTTTTTTTTTACACCCCCTTTTTTCTCTTTTTTTTTTTTTTTTTTTTTATTTTTTTTTCCTCACATTTTTTTAAAAAAAATTGTGTGGTTTTTTTTTTGACCCCTTCCGAGAATTTCGAAGCGGCAACGCTAAAACAATATACTTATATGTACGTCGCGTCAAAAAAGGACCCGTCGCGTCGAAAAAGTGAAGGTTAATAAATGATATAAATGTGGCATCAACAATTATTGAATAAAATGAATATTTTAAGTAATGTATAACGGGTGCAATTTTATCATTCAAATTTAACCTTTATAATAACCTATAAAAAAAGCCTTTTGATAATGATATGAATCAAAATAACATTTACGATATGTTTTCCATTAAAACATTATAATAATGATAGATACACACATCTTACAAAATACATATTTTATTTCCAGTTGAATAAAAACATTTAGATAATCTATTTAAAAAATATATATTTTTCTGTGATCTGGGTCAAGTGATGTTGATTTCATTTTTTTATAGTTAGATTTGAAAGACGTAATAAAAGCCTTGTACAATTCATAGTTATTTATTTACTGCTGGCCAGAATTAAAACACGAAAATATATTATATTACGAAAATATATTACGAATATATTATTTTTTTCTTATTGCAGGAAGTAATTACGGCCAAAACCCCCCACCCTACAACCCGCACTATAATCCACCCGCCGCCCACAACCCAGCAGGATACGGCCCTCCGCCGGCATACCACCCAGCAGGACACGGTCCCCCGCCTCCATACCATCCAGCGGGATATGGATCTCCCCCCGCCTATTCCCCGTCATATCATCCCCAGCCCGGCTACCATCCGCCACCAAACTATCACCCAACAGGAGGCAGTCCAGTCACGGTGATAAACAACAACGTAAACACCCACCACTATCCGAGCTACGGAGGAGGCTATGGAGGATACGGGGGTCCATATTACACTCCAACCCACGTGCACTACACCTCCAGCGACACGGGAAGTAGCACGTTGGGATTCTTCCTGGGATACTCCCTGGGAAGAGTGACTTCTCCCAGCTACCACGTCTATAACAGTTACGATCGCGGATATGCTCCAAGGTACGATCACTACGAGGTCCACCACTATTACCACAACAACCAGAACGTGCCAAAGGAAGCGACCATCCAACCGAACGCCATAGTGTCTTGCTACGGGGACAGCGGCACCATATGTCCCGCGAACACGACGTCGTTGTGCACAACCAACGGGGCCGTGATGTGCGTAGCTAGCGCCATGTCTACGGTGCCTTGTACCGGCGAAAAACAAACTTCCTGCGTCAAAACCACCATACCCTGCAAGGACAACAATGGACCGGAGTGCAAGGATGCCCAACGTGACACGACGACTATTAGTTTACCGTGCATTTCCACTGCGAAAGTATACGGCAATATCGACTACGTCAACAACAGTATAGTCGTTTCCAATTATACGACGAATGATAATACGTCTGCGACTGCGGTTAATGCGAATGCTACGACCTTAAACGGTAGCGCAACCAATTCTAACTTTAATGTTACTGCAATTTCGCTACCGACGTCAGTAAATGCATCGATTCCCACGAACGCGACTAGCGACAAAAAGGAGCAGGTGTTCTGTGTAACAATCCTAGCCGTACCAGCTGAAAGGAAGCTCACAAAGGGACAGCAACTTATTAACCATTCTCAAAATATTTTCTCAAAATTCGTCGTTAAAGCTCTGGGAATTCAATAATAAATAATTATTTTTGCTGGTGATTCAATTACCAGATTTTTCTCATGTAACCACAAATTTAACTTATTACTACTAGTCAATAATAGACCTGATACTTGAATTATAAGTAGAGCAGCAACTTCTCATTTCAATTCCAGCGGCGTCGAACTACGTCAATTATCGAACAACAGACAAAAAAAGTCGCAATATTATGAGTCAGAGGTTAATTGAAAGTACAAATAATGTTACATCTTTGGAACTTCTTGAAATAACTTTTTCTTCTCTTGTTTTTAGAAAATGGCAGGTTTTTGAGGAATTGTCTTGATATTAGTTAACGAGTATTACCTTTAAACCGACGACATGTACGTTCACTTTTTTTAATTTAGTTAATATAGGCGACGCATATGGAGGTAAATTCAAATTTGTTACTCTACCTGGGGTTACTCTAGTTAAGTGGGGATCGCAAAGAAAGCCTGAATCGTATATAATACTGATAAAACTGAAGTAAACATTATATCTACGTGTGCTAGGTACTTTATTCATACATACATACCGATAGCTTTCCTTTATCTTAGCAAACGTAAAAACGAGTATAGTGATACTACCGCTATCCATAACCACTCCTACTGACCTACTTGCTATCTGCTAAGATCAGGGCACTCGTATGGTATGTATATACATATGTAGAGTCTATATCTCCATTTCATTTTCATTTGTTTTATCGACCACAGTGATTAGTGATTACACGTATAAGCTAAACGCACGCCATTGGAATGGTAGAACTCTTGTATTAAGTTGTGCTACTTCCAAAAAGTGTTGTGCCTGTTGAAACGAAGATTGGACTATCGTAAAATATATAAACTCATACATAACTTATAATCAACATGCATCAGCTCATTAGTTGACCTACCATGTAAAAATATGATAACTTCATCATATTAATGAATCTAACGTGACTTTTGAAAATGAAATGTGAGCATGAATATTGTACGTCATAATAAACTCACATCGTGATAATATATTTAAGTGTTTTTATAAATGTTTTATTTAAATAAATACATAGTAATGTGTCGAATTAATAATTCTTAAATGCCTTCTTATATAACCTTCCTCATCTAAACACTTTTGAACTGCTTTAAAACTGAATTAAACTAAGAAGAACTCTTCTCAATGTATTTCAGTTAAAATTAGCTACTATACTTCTTATATACGAGGTGTGTAAACTAAGTAATGAGACTAAGAGAAATCTTTTTAATCGAATAGAATTACAATTCAGTATTGTCTGCTTCAAAATAACTTCCTTGGGAAGCCACACAGCGCTGGAGACGGTTCTTCCATTCCTCATAGCAGTGCTGGAACTTATATACTGGAACGACGTTTAGCTGGTCGGTTACAGCCGTTTAAATATTTTCTATGGTTCCAAAATGACGTCCCTTGAAGTGATTTTTCAATCTCGGGAAGAGAAAAAAATCATAAGAACTCAAGTCAGGCGAATAAGGAGGCTGAGGAGCCACCAGGAATGTTTTTACTAGTTAAAAACTGGTTTACTGAAATGGCTGTGTGACAAGGCGCATTGTCGTGATGCAACATCAGTTGTTTTTGATGTTTGGTCTCATACGCATGAACCTTTTTCGATGTTTTTCAAGAACATCTCTGTAAAAGTGTTGATTTACTGTTTGGCCTGAAAACACAAACTCTTTGTGGACAATGCCCTATCCTGGCTATCAAAAAAGCAAATCAGCATGCATTTGATCTTCGACTTGCTCATTGTTGTTTTTTTGTGTCTTGGAGAACTTGAATTGTGCCTTTCCATGCTTTGGCGCTTGGTTTCCGGGTCGTACTCAAACGGCCTGACGTTCCATAAAATGGGGATCAATTTCAATCGATTCCAAAAAGTAAAGACACCTTTCTCTCCTTTAACTCTTCCCCGATCGTTCTTGTCGTCAACCGACGATCTGAACGCACAAGATCCCGTATTCTATCGACACTTTCATCGGTTCTTGAAGATGAAGGAGTTCCGCTGCGTGACTCATATTCAATCGACTCTTCCTATCCTACCTTAAACCACCGAAAAAACCTGGGCTCTTGAAAAAACACTGTCTCCGTAGACGTGTTGAAGTTTTGCAAAAGTATCCGTTGCGCTGTGTCCAAGTCTGAAGCAAGACCTGATAGCAGACCGTTGCTCAAAATTAATATCACTCATTTTTAAAACGTACTAGAAAAAAACGGTTTACGAAAACAGTCACAAAGAACAAACATATGACTCTAACAAGTTCAAACTGAAGGTACATTACATGTTAACCTACCACCCTTCCAAGTCCCGTCTCCGCAGTATTGCTAAATCGGGCGCTACGTTGCCAGTCTCATTATTTAATTCTTCTAATATTTGGGACAAACCGTATACGAATAAAAATAATCTTTAGTTTTTGGTTTACTGACAATGAGTACTCTGGTTGAACATCGAAGGAAAGCTATTTTCTGTTAATATCCTCGCTGTATATAATAATAAGTAAAGCCGACAGATCCGGGCGGCGAGCCATCTCAACGGGCCATATCTGAACGTAAATAACAGGGTAAGTTTAACACATCTCTTTCTAAATTGCAACAGTTTATTGTTTTCATGAATTTTGTTTTTGCACATACAAGTAGTAAGTAGTATGACCGGCCGGATCTGCCGGCTTTAATAATATGTAGTAACATGCAACAATGGAGGTACTGATTTTTTAATAATAAATTTAGTGACTAATAGTATAGCTCAGGAAATATAGTACTCTTGTTTAAATACACATAGTGATTTAAACAAGGAAGCAGTTAATAGTCTCGTTGAAACAAAGCAAGCAGACAAACAACGGTGGCGAATAATAAAATAAATTGATTATACGTATGTACACTTCTCTGAACTAAATCATAATCAAATCACTTCTGTGTTTTGTTTGTTGGGCAAATTTTCACCTAAACAGTTGGCATTTAATCAAATGGCATTTAAAGTGTCGATTTTAATTTTGAATTGTCAATAAAAACTCGCCAAAATTGGTCAAGCGAAAAAATACTTCTTACGGTGCAGCAACAGTAGCTTTGCCGTTGGCCGAAGTAGACAAAACCTGAAATTGTGCTCGATTATTTTGTAGCTGCACCACGGTGCAGCTCGGTACTTCTCGACACTACTTGTAGTTTACACTCTGTAGTTTCTGAATCCGTCGAGAAAATGTTATTTAATCTATCGCTCGACGTGTTATGGAATATTCAAAAACGATGTAAAACTTTATCGACTAGTGCAAAAACATTATCGAAATAATTTTTGCACACTCATTCTTCGTGATATTACCTACATTTTCCCACAAGATTGACTCTTCTAATGCAAAAATACTCGAACTACGAATTTATTAAGAAAAGGTAATTTCTTGCGTTTTTTCCGAGTTTTCTCAGCGAAAAATGTACCGATGGACTTGATTTTTTTTTTCAATGTTAAACGTTTTTTAATTCTCTACAACTTTCCTATTGGATGTGATGTGATTACCTCAATAGCTTTTCTTCTGTAAGCAAAAAAACTGAAAAAAACCCATTTTTTTTCAATAATTTGTTATTTAAAAAAAAAGTGCAACTATTTCCTAGTCCAATTCATATACGTTTTCATCTAAGGACTGAACTTAAAAGTATCCCGTAGTCGGATTTCAGGTATCAATCGTGTCATGTCAAAAAGCTCTATTGACTGGCCTATATATCTCGGGTATAGTATAGCCCTACTACACTACCTCGTACTACGTTCGTCATATGCAATTCGCGAGCAAAGCTAGGTATACCGTATGTATTCTGAAATTAGTAACCAGCAAAGAAAAAAACCCAACTGAAGGATAGAAAAAGACAGATGTAATTGCCACATCTAACAGACACGTCGGGTCAATGATTGATTACGTCGTGGAGCGATTCGCATTTATTGGCGATTTTATACCCTCCCCATTTCAATGAGAACCAAGCTCCCGCACCACGGAAGCCTCAGACTGGAGGGGAGGTAGTTCACCCTGATTTATGTAATGTCACAATAATGTCTGCATTTGTCTCGCTTAATGAACCTCTATCTTCACATTTGGTGACAGGAATTTAGTTTACATAAGGTAGGCAGAGCCCGGCATAAGTATAGAATAATGCCTGTATATTTTTAACCATTTGTTTTATAGGCAACTTTTTTCAATAAAAGTTGTTTGATTTTTTTTTGTTTGCGGTTTGTGTCTGGGTTTAGTTTATTGTCCAATAAATTATTAGAATAACCACGCCGGCTTCCCTGGCAACGTTCTCTGTGCCCTGTCTAAATAAAAAAGTAAAGTCATGAATGTATTAAAAAAATGTAAGGACAAAAATGCAATCAAATCATCCTCATTTCTGTGGAATCGACCGTTTGCTTTCATGGCTAGTTTGACAGCACTTTCAAGAAATCTTAAGAAAAATCGAAAATATTTCCGAAATTTGTCACTTCAACATCCATAATGTGTGTATGATGAAAACGAGCACTGAAAGTTAGACAACTTGGATTGAACAAATACAGGGTGTTTCATTTGAACAGTTATTTCGGTTTGAAATTGGCAAAATGTAACATAATAAATTAAACGCTTGGTACAGTATTTTCGAATTTATTTTAATGGAGCACCCTATATTTTTACGCTATTCTAAAAATAAAATGGAAGCCTACTACCCGAAAAAAGTTATAATGGTATCTCCAGACCCTAACACCTATCAGTTTTAAAAAAAAAACATAATATATCTTAAAACGGCTGGGTTAAGGAGTATGGTATACATATATTTTCGACTCAAAATTGTATGATCTTGTTGAATGTAATTATCTATAGGGTTTTCTATTTAAAATGCGGAAATTAGTCGAGGCTCTGAAGTATATGAACACCTCGTTAAAATATTTTTAAATAGTGGCAAAAAAAGAGTGCAAACAACCCCGCATATTTCATGTTAACACTTTTTTTAGGCGTTAAAAACTCACCCTGTACAATACCCGTCTTTAACTTCGTAAATGGACTTCGGGACCTTGTGAATGGACTAAATTCAAAACAACAAACGCTAAACTTTCAGTTGTGAACCCTTTTGTTTTGCATCTACAATTAAATTAATATAATTCGGATGCTGTAATTGTCTTAACTCGCGCGGATACTAAGTAAAGAATATTACCCACTGCCATAAACGCTTAACAGTCGTATAACAATAATGCCACACATCGAATTCGGCTCATTCCTCGGTCTTTGCTGCATCTATAAATATCATGCCTCATAAAGGCAAGCTCAAACTTTCTTAATCGCGATATAAAAATTATAGGCCAGAATGAAGTGGTGGACAATTTTCTGTGTCACTTGCCTCTTGCTCGCCCAAATTGATTTATCCAGTTGTCGAGGGGGTGGAGGAGGTAGAGGTGGAGGTAGAGGTAGAGGTAGAGGCAGAAGTGGAGGAAGGAGAAGTGGAAATAAAGGTTACTGTAAGTATCTGTTGTTATAATCTATAGTGTTATCTCCCCCCTCCTTCATAAAATTATTCTAAAAATTATTATATTTATTTAAAAATTATTTTCGCATTAATATACATGATGCAACGTCATATCGCTAAATTATTTTCGTATATTTAATATCTCTGTCAACTAGTTGTCGATTATTGACGTTTGATTACCTTTAAATTTTGGTAGTAAGGAAAGATAAATAGAATGACTGGACGTAATAACATTTTATACATATCTGTAACGTGTAATTGTAACAAGATTTGAAGAGTCGACTTTAAGAAATAAATTACTTTTTTTATTCAAATATCAGTTACGCCATCGTAAAGACCACAATTTAAAACTCCCCTGGTACCAATTTTAAGTGAAATAACTTGCCAGGTTTCTCAAATACAGGCTCTCAAAATTTTTTTTCCATTTTCTTTAAATATTTTGTAAATACATTAATTTTTTTTACTGATTTTTTGGAACGGACATTGGATATATGTAGGTATAGTACATTATACATGAAATTGCTTTAAAAGAATTGCCCATAGTCCAAAATTGCTATAATATACAGGGTGTTCTATAGCCATAAAAGGTGGTAAATGTCATTGGCCATAAATGGTCACAAAATTCGTAAAGGTCATATACATTATAAAGACGATAAATGTTGTAAAAGCCACAAAGGTTAGCTAATCCAAATCTCACACTCTTAAGAATATAACTAAATATTTTTTTTGGAATTCAATCTAATTAAATCTGAAAAAATTAGATGTGTATCTTTAGTTGACGTTTTTTTTATTTCATTTTTGACGAGAAATGGTACCTATCCACAGTTTATCATAAATTGTGCCATACCTACTGCGGAATATATCATTTTATACAGGGTGGGTTTTTAGTGCGTACCTATTTGGTCTACAGAATCGTTGTTTCATCATATAAATGCTAAAATGGAATATGTGAGGTTGTTTGTACCCTTTACGAATACCTAAACGCAGTTGTTTTGGAGATGTGATAGTTTTTAAAAAATTAACAGGTGTTAGTCTGGAAAATTCATCATAACTTTTTTTTTTGGTAGTAAGTAGGCTCTCATTTTATTTTTGGCACGTCGTAAGAACATAAGGTGCTCCTTAATGTTTTGTAATTAAAATGAATTCGAAAATGTTGTACCAAGCATCAAATATCTCGAAAACGGCTGGGTTTGGGTGTTGGTTATGGTACATGTTTTCGACTCAAAATTATGTGCTATTCCCAAATTTGTAAAAACATATAGGGTTTTCTATTTAAAATAAGTTAGTCGACGTCCAGAAGTATATGAACACCCTGTAGAGTCGGCAATACATTAAAAAGGTGGCAAAAAAAAGGTGCAAACAACTTCACATATTCTATTTTAGCATTTTCTGTGATTCAATGATTACCTTTATAGACCAAATACGCACTAAAAAGATCACCCTGTATATTTGATGCGATATTTCAAACATCTGTACTTACAAGAGAGCACAATACACAAAAAAAAAACAAGCTGTTTCATTAAAAAAAGGTAGTTAAAAATAGATTGCACATGTAAAAAATTGTTCTCGTAGATCTAAAAATAACGGAGGAATGGGGGGGTGTGATTTTTTATACAAGCTGATTCGCAAGTACCGAATGACCAATAATATACATACATCCTCCATCAATATGCGAAGATTACAGGATCTACAATTAATTTTCGGCAAAATTTAATTCTTTGCACATATCTAAAATAAATAAATTGCAAAATTAAACCAGTACATGGGCAGTAGGTGCATATCTCATAAGAATATACTTGTAAGTATACATATATTCAAATTAATTTAAAATTTTTGCAGACTATGGATATGTACCTGTCAAGTCACAAACTGGTATTCGTTCCAAAGTTTCAGGTAAGTATGTAAAATAGTAATTCTATTTCTTGTAGTTACATATACAAAAAAATATTTATGTTATACAAAACATGTATAACATAAATAAAAACATATATTACATTTATTCACTTATGCAGAAAAATGATCATAGGTTTTATATCGTACCAATTAGAAAATAGCAGATTATATAACGACCCCGCAAATTAGCATATGTAAGATATGTAATTTACTGAGATTAATATTTTGTAACATACGTGGACCAGTGGCGGCTGGAGGAATTTGAGATTCTCGTATTTTCGTAAGGCAGCATGGGACCCACATCGTATTTTAGGAAATGATTACTAGACCTAAGAAGAAGGCTATAATAACACTTACTTATAAGGAAACTTTCCAAAAACGTCTGCCTCGGAAATGTCTTGCTAAATATTTGCCAACATTTTTTTTTTCAGAATTATCAAGTGAATATAAAAACTTTTTATTCTTGTGTTTTTCGCAAAATTGTCAAAATCTGTCCTCCAAACATATTTTTAGTAAAAATGTTATTTCTAATCTAAACTACCTTTTTACAGCTAATCGACCTGCCAAATCACACATCAGTAATTCTGTACAAGGTAAATACATATGTAAATTAGCAATTTTATATATACCTACATATGTATGTATATTTTTATAGTAAATGATTATTGTGAAATGAAATAGGAACCTAAAATTATGAAAATATGCTGTGTGTTAAGGGGGCTTTCCCGGTTTTTCGCTGGAAAAAAAAAAGGTTTTTTTTGGGAATTTTTTTTGAGGAAAGTATAAAACGGATTGAGACAATTTTTTTTAATTAAAAGATACAGGTATGTAGGTTACATTTATTTTTTTATTTATTTTTTAAACCAAAATGGCGGCCGTCGCTCCTTGTTCCAATGCAGTTACTTCAGGCGGACATGTCTCATGTTAATGAGATTTTTCTACGATGCTATTCATCTGAAATCAAAAAATGAAACATTTTTATAAAATATAGGGTTGTTGTTAGTGTTTATCATAGGGGTTTTTTGAAATTCGAATTTTACGCGATTTGGTGCAACTTTGAAAAAAAAAAGTTCGATTTTCACCTTAAATTTCTACCTTTAAATTGTTATTAAAAATCGATTTTTTGCAATATCAAAAAAAATCCTATGTTGATCACTAATGGCATCATTTGTGAACATTTTAAAAGAAAAATCATTAAAATCGGTTAATTAATGTCCGAGAAAAATCTCATTCCAGTTTCAAAAACGTTGTTTTGAGAAAAATGCGTTTGATGTTTTTTTTTACGTTTTTATTCATATAATTATGAAATTTTTTTACTTACAGTTCGTCATCAATTCGGGGCCCGTACAGGACACCCTCCTCTGCCTTGTAGACCTCATTTTGGCTTCACGTCAGGTAGCCTCACGCATTTTTTTCCACTGAATCCGTATTTCGCCGAATACGGATAATAAGTAACAGGCTGTAATAAGTTATCAATTCGCCTATTACCTTGATGGTCAGTGTTCCTGTACCTCTTCCCCCGAGTCCCTTGTTTGTTTTCTTCGCATTACGGAGCCTGGTTCCCATGCGTTTTTCTCCACGTGACCGATGCGTTCCTTTTTCATTACTTTCGGATCGTCGCCTTGGAGGTCTTATTGTCCCCGTCGCCAATATACTGAGCATATTTTACATTATGCTTTTCTTCGGATCGTTGAAACACTTCCTTTACACTGTCCACCTCCATTTTCCCTTCGTGACTCTTTTCAAGCGCCGGGACCGTCGTCACTAATCCGGCTGTAACTCGAAATCTAATACACGGATCACTTTAAAATTTCAGGACAATAAATTTGAATGTATAACGCATCGATTTCAGTAAAAAAAAAAAAACATTTTTTGAAACCGAAAAGCGGGAAAGCCCCCCTTAAACGTACAAAAAATATTTTTATACCCCTGTACATGTGTATAAAGCACTTTAGTAAAACCGTTCTCCTATCTGGGTTCTACGTAAAAACCTCTGACAGGGATTTCTACTTTTTTTAAATCGATCAAAAATTACAAAAATATAGGAGGTATATCCATTCAAAAAACTAACCCTGTACATATTATACGCAATATTTTTTAATTCACATCAATAAACTGCTTAATAAACTAGCCAAGTAATAATTATACATATACAAAATTATGGAAGAGTCTTAAAAAAATATTTTCTTATTCTTAAAAAACGTTCGCACGTTTTTTCACGTTTCACCTTCTTTATCTTACTTTATTTTCAGGTCAACATGGTAATTACAGACACCATTCTACGTATTATACACATAATAAGTTGTTCCCGGTTCGCAATCCTTCAGGATACGGTCCTCCTCCACCGTACAGACCAATAACAATTGGTCCACGCCCAGCAAGAAAACGTCGTCCACTTCTAACATACACTAGAACAATCCTCAATCCTCCTCCACTGTTCACCATCTTTGCCTATTCACCAATTTACCGCACAGGAAACTATGGAATTCCATATCAGAGTGGCTATCGTTCGGTAAGCCGTAGATACCTAGGAGTGGGAGTCGCCACAACAGAAAATAATAATACGTATCATCACAGACGTTACTATCCGTACACAACAAATGATACTGGTGACGATACACTAGGGTCGTTTTTGGGATACTCTCTAGGAACACTGATCTCACCTAGCTACGACCTTTACAACAGCTACGATTACGGCGTCCCAAGATATGACCATTACACGGTTCACCACTACTACCACAACAACAAGGATGTACCAAAAGAAGCGATTATTGAACCACAAACCATTGTACACTGTTACGGGGACAGTACCTCCATATGTCCATCCGGTACATTATCGTTGTGCACCACAAATGGAGCCGTGATCTGCGTAGCAAGCGTGCTATCGACAGTGCCTTGTAGTAACGAAATACAAACTAAGTGCGTCAGAAGCATCGTACCCTGTACGAAAAAATTCGAGTCGGAGTGTGAAAATTTATACAATGTGACCATCAAGATTCCTTGTATTTCCACTGCAAAGGTGTATGCAAATATCATATACGTCAACAGTAATGTTGTAGTCGTTTCTAACTATACCGAGAACAGTAACAAGTTTATGTCTACATCTATTGTTACGGGGAAAGCAATTAACGGGAAAAAAGGACACGAATTTTGTGTGACGATTTTAGCTTTACCAGCTAAAAGAAAACCAATGAAAGGACAAACATTTTTTTGATTATTCGAAAAATATTTTCTCAAAATTTGCTGTTAGAGCACTAGGAGTTGATGACTTGATATAATTTTCCAATAAACAATAACTGAAAACATTATCTGTGATTTAATTCGAACTACCTAATATGTACACAGGGTGTAAATAAATTATACCGACAAACTTTCAGGGTATATATGTCAAAATAATGCAATTCAACTCAACTTACCTTGCGCCAAAGGGGAGGTTCGGGGATGTCATGTCTAAAGTTCGGAAGTTTGTGCTACAACGCAGAGCTCGACGCTATAAAACTCTGTGATAATGAAAGTATGAACAGTATTTTTAAGTGCCTTGTAAATTATATACGCGTGTATTTCTTACCCCTGCATACCCACGCCACTGACCAATCCCTCCCAATATACCGGGACTCACGTCTGCGCGATAGTACACCGATCTCATGCGGGAACGCTGGATAGATAAATGCAGTTTTACATGCGGTAAGCCGGGATTTCCGAACTCTAGTAATAAGTATACATTAGAGCTCGGATTTCAACCGTACATGATATCAATATCATCAGGATAGGACTGAAGCTGTCGTATTGCTGACTGTAAACTACTTGGCAATATCTTACACATATAAATATACTTGTTAATATGCTCGAATACAACATAGTTATTTTAAACATTTTAACAATTAATTTTCAATTTATAGGAGTTACTTGTTAGTTCACACATGGAATGTACGGTAGAGATCCGGACTCTAGTACCTATGCATATACCTAGAGACAAAAAAATCGGAGTTTCAATGTAAATTCAAAAACCATCAGCATGGGAGGAGCTTTAATCTAGCGACATAGTGCTATTGGTGATTAAATGCTGTAAGGGAGGAAGAAGTGCAAAAGCACTTAATAAATGGACTTTTGCAGTTTCTTCTTGAACATAGTGTATATTATAGAGATGATAGGATACAGTATATAGACTATGTTTATGGACCATGTATTCAACATACAAACTACAGACAGACATACATACGTAGATTACAGAAAACAATCCCGACCTTTAGAATTTTTAACCATTATTACAAGTGAATGTTATTACTTATTCTTATTACATATTTAGAGAATTATGTAAATTATACGGTAGGTATAATATGTTCGCTGTTTTTATGGAATTTAATCTGTCAGTGTTTGAGTTTGAAAATAATTTTAGGTTATGTTAAAAAGGTAAATTATCAATAAGAATGTCATCAATCTCAGTATTCTGTTGTTTAAGAAGTTGTTTGGACGGTTTTAAATTCAGCCCCAACGTCCCTCATGTTCCTAAAGAAAACCCAATACAGTTGGACACCTCTTTCATGGGTACGTTCTTTATTATTACTACATTAAATTTTGATTTTTTGTATGTATTTACAGGATACGAAGTTGTCATAGTTAAAGGAGGCCAAAGAGTCTGTGGTGCCGGAGCTGCTTTAGGTAATGCTCCGTTAGTACAATCAAAATCTTATTTCGAAGTAAAAATCCAACAAAGTGGTTCGTGGTCCGTGGGATTAGCTACTAGACAAACAGACCTAAGCCTTACACAAGGTAAATGTAAAACACATTATTTCAGTACAATCTTACTATGTATATATCCAAAGAAGATTACTTCTTAAATAGAAATTCTCTGGATCAATACTTCTATTTGTATAATTTTTACATGATCAATTACCACTTATACATCAATACATGAAAAATTCACCAATTAAAATAGCTTATATACAGTTCTATAGTGAATATAACATTTAAAAGTACCTATTGGGCAGTTTAATATATTTTTTCAATTAATCTAGAATATATTGTCATTTATGGCGTGTCACCAAGACGATTTTTATGATCTTTAAAGAAAGTATATTGTGCTTATATTTATTAAACATTATTATATAGGTTTTAAAGAAACAAATCAATTCATATTTTCGAGTTGTTTCTAAAATTAGAAAATTGTTAAAACTAAAGCTAATCCACACCATAGTTGTTTAATTTAGACTAATTTACACCGTAGGTATCTAATGTAATTATATATCTATATATTACAGCATTACTTTTATGCAGCATACTCATAGTACATCCTTATAGTACTGAGATATACATACATAAATACACTTTTCCCATAAATCAATGGCATTTATGGCATAATGGCATATTTATCATAAATATGACATGTTTGACGGTCTTCACCATCTTTTTGTATTTATTAGGTGGTATGGATGAGTTTTCGTGGGCGTTGAATCATGATCACATAATTTGCCACAACAAGCAGGAGCTTTATAAAATAAATATATCCAATGGTACGACGGGCGAAATACAAAGTATACAAGAAGGTGATATTATCGGTGTTGCATTTGACCATATACAGCTCAAGTTTTTTGTAAATGGTACTGAAATCGATCATTCCGTTACCAATATCAAAGGAACCGTGTATCCTGCATTATATGGTAAGACGATTTTCATTTATTCCATTAGTAAAAAAAGTCTTTTTTTAAGAATTAATAATTTATAAAACTATGTCACAAAACTAATATATGGATAATAATTTCCACACATATTAAAATAAGATAAAATTATTTGCAACATTCTTTCGCAGCATTTTCATTGTTTAAATTTATAAATATTCGCGGAAACTCAATGTTTTCGGTTTTATCTTGCATTTCATTTATGTAATCTTCTATTTGCTTATTTTTAGTGATGTTAATTTGCTTATATTTAGTGCTGTAAAATTAAAGTAAGAAAAAATTTTACTTAATTTATTGGAAAATTAACAGCACTACATACTTTACTTAATTTAATTTTAAATCATTCTGATTTTAGTTGATGATGGAGCAATACTGGACATAATACTTGACAATTTTAACTATCCCGCGCCATCAGGATTTGAAAAAATCATGTTAGAACAATCATTACTATAATCCTATTTTTTAACGTGTTAAGTCATTTGATGTGAACAAATATATATTAGGTCTTAATTTATTTATAACAGTGTTAATTATATTTTTATATTGTTTAATAGTAATATTATTTAAGTATTATAAATCACTAATTAAAAATTTGGATGTTTTCTACTTTATAAATACCAATATATATATACATGTGTATAAATGTATCATATAATGTATTAATATGTAAATATTCCATCCATCGAGTCATGCATATTAAATATTTACAAGCAGTTACACTTCTTATTGTTCATATGAATATTACTAATATTTTTTTAATTGTATTTTTATTGTATTTTTAAAATTGTGTTATACATATCACTATTCTCATAATAAATGTTTTAAAAAGTTTTAATTGTTTTACATTTACAGAAAATAAAACAAACACGTGTAAAAACTATATATATTTTTTTCACACTAAATACCTAATAATTTACAATTGTTATTATCGATGTTATGTATATTTTAGTCTCAATCCACAACGAACCTTGTCAAATAGGTACAAAAGCGGATCGTTCTCTGTGGATGAAGACATGCATATATATGATATATTAATCAACTAAAACATACTTAATAAATATAATCAGTCAGTTATAAAAGCATACAACAAATGAAAGTAAAAATATATGAATGTAGAAAAACATTTTTTACAAACAAAAATAGATTGTCGTACCATAACATTTAGATAAATAAGGTTGAATTAACTAACAACCCTGTTTCAGTACAACAAAGTTCTTTTTCTTATTCTCTTCTCGTCAATTGCACAAATCATATACTACATAAATAATAGTTGCTTAAGTCTTTGGTATTCCTTAAAGTTGTTGTGCCTAAAGTTGGCCACCTTCAGTAGTCAGACATTATTAAAGCAAAAAAAATATACTAAATGCACATATGGAATTTAAAAAAAAATCGTTTAATTGCAGAAATTTCCTGTATTTTTTTATTATTTCATTTATTTATTTTGATAACTATGAAATCGTAAGCTCTCCAGTAAGGACTGATGGAATGTTGTACAAAATGTATGGAAAGTTTCTTAAATGCATATTGGTCACTTCATTGTGACAACCGACAACTTCAGACCCAGAAGATATCTCTAAATATCATCTGTAAATAAATATCTCAAATCTCAACATTTCAGAACAATTTAGACCCATTTGGGTCGTGGATGTGGAAGTAATATTATATACTCTGCTCAACAAATAATAAAATGAGGTGACGAAATAGACTGCTATGAAGTAGTGAATCGGCCATCATTTCCTTCCACAATAGTCAATATAGTCAGCGGTGGCGCATGACTCTGACACATACACCGAGTACCATAATGAACTCTCTTTCGCCGAACTATATAATGACTTTAATATTTGCAGTCAACTAAAATTGTTGATTCAAATTTTGTCACATAAACTCATAAATATTCGCTAATATATCCATAATATCTAATAAAATGCATCTACTAAACAAACTGTACCTATTTTCATGCATTTCATTATTTGTTAACTGGACTATAAAACATTAAAGGGAACTGAATAGTTAGCAGTAACACAAATAACATTTCATGGTAAACCCAATAGAATAGATTCCATAAATATATAAAATGAAACGGGAAATTATCCCGTTCATTATCATTCACCGTTAGAAATTACGGTGAGAATGTGTCTGCTTGTATCCTGATTAACGATTAGACCTAGAGACAATGAACATGAATTCAATCAGCTTTTAAGCAGTGTGCTCGGAAAAGACTCTGGTGGTTGAAAGAGCCAAGTTTATCGAACACACCGACATACGTCTAATCCCATCTACGTACACTAGAGGGCAATACCTCCTAGGTATCAACACCATGATTATAAATGCTATTATGTGTATAACTAAGTATATTTACTATAATGGTACAACCTTAAAGATATTTGGAGAAATCATACTAGATAAAACCAAATTTCTCAGTCCTTACTTATTAACACTGTAGTGAAATTGCATATAATGTGTTTTATTAACGCATTAAGGGGGGTTGTCTTCTGTAAAGCCCGCCTTTTTTTGGAAATATTTTCTGACAAACTATAAAAATGCACAATCGTGATTATTCACGTGTTTATTAACATTTCAACAATCTTCCATAAAATTTTCAAGTAAAAATATTGAATGGAATCGACTATACAGGTCTCGAAAGAGACTCATGCGAAAAGTAAGGTGCTTGACGTTTTGATGACATAATTCTGGTGTTCTACTCATCCAAAATAAAAAAAATACACGGAATTTTAATTTATCGAACTCTGGCTATCATAAACTACAACAATTAAATCAGGATATTATAAATTACATTTTTGATACGGTTTTTAAGGTAAAAGACCGATTTTCATCAGTTTTTTTCTTTGACGAATTTTGTGCTTGAGAAAAATTACTGTGCAAGATAACACAATTATCTTAGTTCAGGCCATAACTCTAGATATTTTGAACACATCCAATGTAAGAAGATTGGTTCAGTAGTTTTTGGAAAAGTAAAGTTGTACCTGGAGAAAAATTATTTTATTTATTAATTGAACCAGTATATCCTTTCCTCATCTTCAAAAAACTTCAACTCGGAGTATTTAATATGAATGTGAAGAATGAAAAAAAAAGTTGCCAGATATATTTTCTAAAATTGCTAAACTCACTATACAAATGTTATATTCATACTTCAGTAAACTGTTAGTTCGTGACGTTCTTAGAAAGCTAGTTTGGAATATTTAAAAAAAAATACATAGATATAAATGCATTAGTTGGCATTAAAATAAGGCGTTAAAAATTGCTGTAAAAAATAATTAATTAAAATAACTTTATGTATATTACTATAACTAAAAAAATTTTGAAGAGCCGGCAACATGCCGGCAAGTGAGCTACAGTGACGCAATTAGAGTATTTTGCATTGCATCGAATATGTTCGTTAGCTATTCATGTTTTCCTATCCTAGTAAAAATGATTTACAACATTAATAATTCCCTCTTGTTTCCGCCAGTGACGTGTTTGTGGTCTGTCTGGCTAAATGAGATTGTCTGGCTAAATGAGCATTATTTACAGAAAATTATATTACAAATATTATGAGTTTTGTATGCAGGCTAATTTTAATCTCCTATATTGAATGGAATGAAAAACATTATTTCACAATTTTCGAATTTATAAGATACTAGCGACCCGCCCGGCTTCGCACAATTTACGACATCACATTAGAAACCTCTTAAATAATCAGTGTTTCTTTACTATATTATGCATGTATTATACATATAAACCTTCCTCTTGAATCACTCTATCTATTAAAAAAAAAGCATCAAAATCCGTTGCATAGTTTTAAAGATCTAAACATATATAGGTATATAGGGACAGACAGCGGGAAGCGACTTTGTTTTATACTATGTTATGATATGCACGTTAGCCATCAAAGGAATTAAAAATATATCTTCACGTTCATTTTAGAAGGACTACACCTTACCCTCTCTGTGTTCAGTCCTGGCCTGCTTCGTTGAGTAATTGACCCTATGCTGCCAAGGGTTGATAAGCTTTAGGTCGTTTTGATGAAGAGCAACCTTCTTTTCGGCTTTGTAACTTTTACAAATTTTTGAATTTCAAAAATTCCATTGGGAGGGCACATTCTCTAAACTATAGATATTAGAAATAGCATTCGATATTTTTATAAGTCGTTTGGGTAGACAACCCACTTAAAACCAAAAAATATTGAAAAGTTTTACGCCTTAACTCAGTGAAAACCAAAAAAATAACAGCGTTACAGCATTGATGCTGTTATTATTAGAAAATTAACAACTTTTAATGAAACATTCACTGAAGACGACACCTGTTAAAGTACCTGTTGCCTGACTACTAAAAATGGAAGCAAATTAATTTGAACATTATTATATCCAACCTCAGACACACACTCCTAATTTAAAGGACTTCACTTAGAGAACGTTTGTTCCTCATTTTCCTGCTTTATTCAATTAGTCAAATTAACATAATGATAAATGCGGTTCGATAAGAGAACATTCGTTATTAACATTTAAAGAGTGTCTTACTGCTTTGCAGATAGTTTTTTCTAGAAAAGCATTGTTATTAGTGGCGATTGCAATAAACTGGTAAATATGTGTATTATGTGATACATAGAGAATTATTTGATACTATTATTAACCAAATACATATCACAGAAATACTGGGTATGCAAGGCTGGCACCTTTTTAACAATGGTAGACATATTTAAGATGAACAAAGGATTTACCTCACTTTTCTAATAACCAGAGACAGCAAAAATAATATGATGTCTCAAAATGGTTACGTGGATAAATCTCTATTTTTTCTCTAAGTGAAAGAATTATAACATATAAAGTACTAATTCAATATTTCCAAATTATGTTAAACTAATACAAAATTATTATACACCAATATGATCCGTCTTACTAGATTCCACACTGATTTAAAATTAAATTACTAAAAACCTCACCTAATGGTTTTATATAAACATACTATAGTCTAAAATATTTGCTCTAAACGTAAATTAAAAACAAAATGAGAATATTTCAGGCAGTGATTTTGAAGTAAAGGTGTTCTTATACGATCCAGCACTTGAGGAAAAAATACTATAGATTACATTAATATTAGACCAAACCAAGTGGAATAATGAAAAGATCCTTAAAGGAAACTTTTTTAGAAACATTTATTCTACTCATGAAGCTGGTCGTTTATCACAAACATTAATTACATAAATAATTAATGTAACAAATACATTTATTCTTAAATTTCGTCAGCCACACAAAATTCTACTAAAACTCTGTGATAAGTTTTTATCATTTCATATGGCTTATTTTACTTTAAAATAGTAACACGAAAATCTGTAAGATTCAAATAAAACTTTAAATAAATGCATGTTTGAAAATCTGGTTTTCTTAAAACTTCTCCAATGGAAACTTAATTAAAGCTATAAGGTATATTATTTTGTATAAGACTTTACAACGATTTTTTTGTATAAATTTTTCCAGAATTGATGTTACACTCTCATGCATAACAATTTAAACACGTTTCACTGACAAATTTCTAAATTGTAAAGAAAACCGTTGTTTACTTTTCGATTCCAATATTTATTCAGGTTTCAAGTTTTCCCCGACTTAAACATTTTGGAGAGTGTTCCTAATCCACAATATAGAAGGTAAAAAATATCTGTAAACAGCTCTACGAGTATACGAAATTAAAAGCTCCCTTAATATTTTGTAAAAAAAAAAAAATCAACAAGCATATATTCTAAAACTGAAACTTCCCCACCAATGAACATCAAAGTTATATACCTTGGACATGAATGAGTAAACCACAGCTTTGGAACTGAGGCAACCAATTACATATACCACATCAATTACAACAAATTCCTTCATCTTTTGGAATTTAAAAAATGCCTATTACTATGTCAAATACCTATCCTGGCGTAGGCATTTTCAGTGTATTACACTGGGTATCATTTCTAATAAAAAATCGATAAATGGAGGATTCCTAGAAATGCCTTCATAAGAGGTACCAAAAAACATAAAGGTAGGTTAGCTGTTGGAGGATGTTCTTCAAAATAGGGGTTTTGGGAATTTATACCGCTTTACAAAAAACTCCATAGAACAGTGGAAACTTTTCAGTTTTTATAATCATCTGAACATCAGAATCGACAGTATATGCCACAAAATATAGCGCAAGACATGGCAATTCCCTCAAGAGCCACAGAGGTGTTACAAATTAAGCAACACTGAGTCTTGTGTCTTTTCGGATGGGTTTCCAAGATCTGTTGTGTTGAAATATGTAGGTAGGACTTCTAGTGGGTAATAGCAGACTGTTTTAATCTAGGAGTCATTCTAGTTCAAGTCCATCCCACTTGAGAATTGGTAATTTTGTTAGAATATGTGTATGTCAACATATCAGAGGATAGGCTTGCGCAATCTGTCTGATCAATGACTGTCCCCGGCTCACCCCGGTAAAAAACAAAATTGATAAAAAACAGAATTGCCATATTCCACTTTTAAATAAAATTTCTGTAAAAGGTGTATTCAGTTTGTCCTCGCTTGAGTCAAACAGAGAGTAAATATCCTTATATTTACTCTCTATCACAGGGAATATCTGTAAATTGGTTCTGTTTGAGGCACTCCACTTTGCCGGGTGATAGATGGCAATTGTTTCGAGGCCTATATTTATGCAGGTCGAAATTCAGTTTTTATATTCCAGTGTAGGAACAGTACTGAAAAACTATGGCAATAATGGAGAAAAACATGGTCAATATATATCCTTTAACGTTTCTGTTTCCATTGGACTATAAACATCCCACTAACATAATAAAAAAGTGCACTGGGAACATCTTTAGTTACAACTACAATTAAATCTGTCTCAATGGTCGTCAATGTATTCAAATTTTTTCTTACTGAAGAAACCCAGTGGGACAAAAACAACCCACCTAAAGGCCCCATTGGGCCATATGAGTTCCACGGCCTTGTTATATAAAATTTTGTGTTGTAAGAAATAATTAATTTATGTATAAACTGGGTAAATCAAAACACTCAAACGAGAGGTGTCTCAAATTTATTCTCTCTAATCTTAGCTAGTGATTGAAGTCGTCTAAATCACTATTATCAGCTGTAAACAAATTACTGGGTATAGGGGCATATTTGAAAAATATTGTATTGGTCTAGAACATAAGAAATTTTGTATAAATATATACACTCGAACCCCTCTTATTTCACCTTCGCTTAATTCACATCCTCTGTTATTTCACCACGTTTCCCCCTATTAGGTCGCGAAAACGTCCCGGTGAAGTCGCCGCCTGTGAAAGTTTTAGAACTACGTTTGGAAATTGGATTCTCGCATGAATATGTACAATTTTTATTGAAAAAAATGATTGTGTAATACATGTATTGATTTAAAATAGATTAGGTGTCTTTTAAAAATATTTAATCTTTAAAATATTCATTCAAGTGGAAAATTGAACTTTGTCACGCACAACTGGGTATACGTACATTGATTTTTCGTTCAGTTGGCTCATTTTTCGTTATAACAAGTGCTGTGGTATATCTTCTTTTTGCTAAATATTTCTTTTTGCAGCTAAAACATGAAAAAGTTGAGGTTATGATCGCGACTTAAGAGAGGCAAAATTTCGCGACTTAAGCGAGGTAATGATGCACGGATTTGGCGACTTAAGAGGGGTTCGAGTGTATCTCCGAAAAGAAAAAACCTAATCATCAATCATTATTCATAAGTTTTTTTTTTAGGAGGTCTAGCTGTAGAGTTTTAAGATATATACTCTGTACAGTGTAATCGATAATAGTGAGCACACCCTTTAGTTATTACAAAAAGTAGAGACCCTATTAAAGATAAAAATTGTGTATGCATATTTTAAAATTGTAATTAAAACCTTAGGACTACACATCCCGTGATCCTCGTCTATTATTTTAACCGTTTAAGTTACTAAAAACATTACTAAACAATTTTATAAAGCAGGTGATTCGTTTTACCTAAATACTTCCTTTATAAAAGGAAATAGTTGGTAATCCACTTTAAGTGGCATACCTAGAAGTAAGCTCTACCACATGATCCTGTAGTTAAACAGTATAAGCTATGGCACTTACATATTTTACCCAAATTTATGGATTCAATTTGAGGATTCGGTCGGATCGTCGAGTTTGTCCCAGTCGAATTCTGTAGGTCCGTTCTTCATCGTTAGCTCCCCCAAATGTTTGAATCTCTCCTCAAAATCACTGTCGCGAGATTTCAACTTTTCGAATCTCTCGAAAAGTAATTTCTTTGAAAATTTGTACAGTTCAACGTCTAAACTGTTTAGTCGGGCTATTTTCGCTGCTTGCTTTGGCGTTAACGTCGTTAATGTAGAGCTCGACAAGGTGGCGTTATTTTGTTCGAAAGGTATGGCAAACCTGAGGTTAAAAGTCTCCTCAAAGATGTACTGTGAAATTTTCTGGTACTCGGTCAAGCCGAAGAAGGCCATGGACTGAAGATTTTTCTTTGCACTCGCCAGCATTATCCTGTCTCGGTCAGCTTTCGACATGTAGTTCTTATTATAACAACCTATACGCAAATCAGTCTTTTTGTAATCGTTACATCAGTTGAAACATCAAAATAATAAAACTATTCATTTGCAAGTAATTAAGTGATATAATTCCTAGGTTATAATTTTTTTTTTTTTTTTAGTGCATTAACCTTTCGACGGCGGCGGTGAAATTTGAGTTAAAATTTACCTCTTATTAGATGCGAAATTTATATATGTTTTTATGAATTTTTCATGTGGTCCCCAACATGACTGTTGGTCGATATATTGACCAATTCCGCCATTAAAAAGTTAAAAACCGATTGCCAAAAAGTTATCACCTAGAGTTTGACTAACAACTAATGAAATGACACACAATCATCACATACCACACACTGCAGACAGTCAAAGATATTTGAAATCGTGTACTCATCATATAAGGGACAGCATGTTCTTCCACTACAGTTTAATCAAATCAAATTTCTTCCCATTAACTCAAAATTTTACTAATATCCAATAAATCAACAAAATGTTCCTCTTACACAAAATCGTATCTATTTCCATACTCTGAACTGTCAATTCATTGTTATTAATCGATTATTAAACGACATTAAACTGTGACTGTATTTTTTTTACCTCTAATCACACAGATGAATCATTTCACTAGTTGTTAATTGAACTACAAAGTAGCCAATACATGGCTACGGAATACACTACATAGTAAATTAACTATAATCCTACATTTTACCTATTTCGCTAATCAAATTTTGAAATTTTAATCCCACAAGTTAGAATTTAGGTAAAAATTTGGAGTAATTTGATTAATTGCTACTTATTAGGTTTGTTCCCGTAGCATGTTATAAACTGATTTGAACTTTCAAAACATGTGCAGCATAAAATGATCATTCCAGCAAAACAAAGTTCTAAACATTTAGTAATGTGTGTTCCAGTAGCGTTAATAGGTTGTTTGAAGTGTTTGTAAGAAGAAATAATTTTTCGATACAAAAGTAAGAACATTTGATTTCAAGCATACGCTTGAATTAGAATTTATATATTTACATATAGAATTTACATATTTCTTCACAGAACTTCTGTACACTTCTCGGCTCTATCCACAGAAATATAAAATTTTGGAATTTTTTTGATAATAACTTAACTATAATAACAGTTGTCTGACGCCACTATTACACGCCATTGTTGTTCTAGCAAATTTTTTTTTCAAACACGTTTCAAGTTTATAATACGCAGTTTATAATATGTTTAGAACGCCTTTAGTTTGCCTATAACAAACCTATTAGTAGCCCAGTCAATTTATTCTATGAACAATAATGATTCGCTAATTAGATTAATTATATTAAAAAATAAACTAAAAAACGTATTAGATGTCTAAAACTGGTCTTAAAATTTCTTCCGAATGGTTTTCTTAATGTTTTTTTGGTGTTGTGTATCATTATCGTGTTCTACAGTTGATTTTGTACTTACCGACCAATTCCAAGTCTGATAACATCCTTGTTTGCCTATTTACTGCTAAATTGTTTTCACACTCTATGAATTCGTCCAGCTGAACTCCTTCCCAATTATCCCCTTCGTAGCAAGGGGTAACCTCTTCCTCTGTTGCGGCCCTGCCCTTACAAAAATGGCGGGACCCTTTCCAGGTTGCCCCTCTTTGTACGTGTCGAAATTCGGACAAATACCTTGAAACATTTTTTTAATAATATTCTATTAAATTGAAACCCATATATTTGTTCCACACCAAGGTTCTATACTGTGCGAAACACATGCATTTCGCCACCAAATTGGGATCATCAGGGAGTTGATTATTAAAACTCTTAGACAGTTTTAAACCAGTTTTAATAATCGCCTGATGATGTCAACATGGCTGGCTAAACGAATGCCGAGCAATATAGTTTCACTATTTGTAATACAGTATATTTCGTGTTGTAGAAAATGAGCTAGGGTTTTTGTTTGCTTCTACGTCGAAGATTCCAGTCCCACGCTGAATAATTATATTAATGGTTTTGTAACATTTGTTTTCAAAATAATGAAAATGTTTTAATAAATAGAATATAATTTCTACATCATAACGAACTTCAAAAAAAAGCTAAAAAGTGATTTGTCATTTTGGGTTTTTCCAAAATTAAAGTCAATAACCTACTTAAAATGAAGAGACGTAACATTTTATCACGAAAAGTTGTTCAGAATGAAGTTTTATGGAAATATATAATTTAAAGATAGTTGAGATGATCAAAATTTCAAATTTTTAACACCTGCTCTCAGCAAAAAGCTGATGAATACTGTGTATCTCCAAATATTTTTTTATTTTACTTAAAAAAAAAGTATGGTCCACAACTCCAGATTTTAAGCAAAATCAAATACCTCTCACTGATCAATTTCAGTTTAAAATTACCTTGACACGGGTTCCCGAAGCAGGGTAATGAAAAAGTAACGTCTTTTTACAGAGCCTTCTATTTGATCTAATTTTTCATCCACACAACTTGTCAGCTCAGTCCAATCAGCATGCAAACCACATTTCCAACCTGTCGTGTATCGGCTGAATAACCAGCTTTGGTTTGAGTGTGGGCGAAAGCAGTAGCATCGCTTTCGACTTATAGGACAAGTACATGGACGTTTTAAATCCAAATCGTGCACTAAATGCTTTCCAAACGATGTTCCTCCTAAAATATTAAAAACAATGCATAACACTTCTCGCCAAAATATTTTTAATATGATTTTTGGATTTTAAAGTAGATAGAAAAGTAAAATGTGAATATTTATAATTCAAAAACAAAAATGTAACCCATGTTATACACAATTAACCCGAAATACTAAGAAACTTTTGTGTCTACAATTTACACAATTAGACAATAATTTAAAGATGTTATAATAAAAAAATATATAATTTCTGGTTTTCTGATTTTTTTTATTTATGGCTTTATTTCAAGGTAATCTATATTGTATAATATTAAATTTACATATCAGTTTAAAAATATGTAGGTTAAATCCAAGTAATCTATAAACAGGTCATGATATGAATTAAATACAAATAACTCATATACATTTATAAATAGAAAATAATATTTATTCTTGTGTTAGATGTATACGTAAAATAAAGAATATAAAAGCTGTTATTTAATGCTATGTACTTAAGGTATAATTTCTTGTCCAATTTAAAAAAAAAAATCAAAGCTTTATTTTACATAAGAAAATACCAATTTTAAGTCGAAATGTTCATACAAACAGACATACCGATGTTATGTCTTAACAGACGTTAAGACATAACGTCTTAAAATGTTTAGTTTAGGGTATATGTATGTATGTATTCCAGGTAATAATATATAGGGTGTCCAATTGAAAAAAGTAACTAGGTAATTTTTCAGATTTTGCGTTATTCATTTTTTTATTTTTCCAAAATCAAATTCTTATACTTCGTAATACCATAAGTCCTAAGTTTAAAAAAGTTTTCTTCAATCTCCAAAAGTACATGTACCAGAAACCGCACTAATTGTGAGGAAAACCTGTACATAACATAAAGCAACACTTAACAAAGTAACAATTTCTTGTTTGAGGATAGATGCTGGTTGTAAACCGGCAATGGATACCAGTAGAGTCCGGAAAATGTGTTACAAAGCACGGTATACAAATAGAAAGTATGATATCGCGCAGCCGGGCGCCATGACTGTGACGTCAGCTTGTGACCACCTTTGTCAGCCGAGGAGTGTGTTCTGAAGGCAAGTGCTGTATACGGTAGTAATACGTACGGTGTATTTTATGTGTCGTGAGTGATTAACTAATAAATGCGTGTGTACATACGTATTTTGCACCGTGTACGTATTTCTTTTTTAAAGTTTGTGTAGTGTATTTACATATTATCTGATTCTGTGTGGATTTTTGCAATAATGGCACAGTCTTTACCACTGATGAATAGACTTAAAAAGATTATTGAAAATTACGAGGATCTTACAATAGACGAATCACATATTTTATATATTCCTTGCAATTGTCGATATATATTTCGTAGACGCCGAGACGGTGAAAGATATTTAGATTTGAATAGCCATTAACAAAATATTACCTACTGTTATTGTTAGAAAAGAAGAATTTTGGTTCAATTTGTGCATAATGTTATGCGCATGTAGCCTTTCGCGGAACGTGGTCGACAATATTCACTTTAGACGTTTTGTTGTCTAGTAGCCATACATTGTGTAAAACATATTTACAGAAGACATATCAACATGTCGTTGGAAATGTCAAAGAAGACATTCACGGGCACGGTACTGGTACGGGTAGCCCGGGAAGGGTAGGTAGGGTACGGTAGGGTAAGGTAGGGGTACGGGAAGCCGACATTCAGGGGCACGGGTTAGCCGAGTGGGTTAAAGCGCCGTCTTTCCAGTCGCGATACCTCTGTGCGCGTTGTTCGAGTCCTGGCCGGGGAAGACGATTTTTAATTGTCTCGCTTTCTCTGTCAGGGCTTGATATGCAACCACTAATACACTAGTGTATAGATGTGGATGCATAGATGCCAATCCAACCGCACATGCCCTAGATTTGGTAATGTTCTGAGTTTTCTGGGTTTCCTCAGAACTGTAAAGCAAATGCGTTACCGAAATAATCTTAAGTCGCTCCCAGTGCGCCATGGCAAATAATAATAATAGCCACTCCTTCCCACACAGATCCCTGAGAGGGACCTAAGGGGTTACTCTTCGGAGTAATTATAGGGTGAGTATTATTATTATTATTCGCAATAAATTTATGTGGCTGACAGTGGACGAAACATCAGATTTTTGCGGTAATAAGATCGTTAATGTTCTGATACGAATTTTGGATGTTTCAGACATTTCGCCCCCGATATTGATAAACGGCTAAAAGTATTGTACATTATCCTCTGTAGATGTAAAAAATAATAATGTACTGATGTCAGTGACAACAAACAACCATATGTACAGGCCAAATCGTTCACGTTTAACGAGAAGAAATGTAGAAAGATTACTGGTTGTGGCAGCGTACGCTGTGACAGTCGGTGTTTCTGAATGACACAAGCGATAGGTGTGTACATTATTAACACATTTACTCCTGTCTTTTTGGTCTCTCATATATCCTTCCGTCGATGACATGACGGATTATGAGTCCGACCCTGCGTTGTAGCTTTTCGGACCCTCGATACCACTGACTGGTTAAATATTATGAAAATAGTCTCTTATAATAGGCTCACGCCCTAATTATTTTAATGAAACATACAATACTGACTGAATATGAATTTAAGTAGGAATATAAAAAACTGATGCATAATTTGATAATAAATATTCCATTCAATCAAAAATAATTTAAACAGGTACATTCATAAAGTAATCCAGAAGTTATTCTTCATTTTTATTTTATAATGCAACACATGATGGAAAAGGATCACAAATAATCATTAAACATTCCATTTGAAGTGAACAGGAAATAAAGTAACAATAAATGTTTCTTGATAATGACAGTTTAGTTATCTAAGCACGCGTCAAACACAGTCTGGGATTACCAAGTAAAAAACTGGATTTAGGCATTCAATTGAATTGCTTGATATCAATTTAGTGCCATTTTTTGTTTTCAGTTAAATGTTGGATTTATACGTGGAGCATTATTTTCAACTCATTGATAGTCCATATTTCTACTATGTTACACAAAAACAATAAACATAATAGTAGTAATTACATAAAACCAATATCAGTAGTTTCTAACAAACATATGAGTAATTTTTTGGTCCATTATTTGTTACGTAGTACGGTCCAAGTATTCTTGGCCTAACTGGTATCAACACAAATACGAAATTTCGTTTCTCTATATAGTCACCATTTATTTCAATACATTTCTCACAACGGTGAATTAGACCTTCTAACGTATGTCGAGCAATTATTGAGAAATGTGGAGGAAAAAAACACTCGGGGCGTCCGGCTCCTGCACAACAATGCACCCCTTCATGCCGCTGCTGTTTCACATATAGTCCCGACCTAGCCCCGAGTGACTTCTTTTTATTCTCCAAACTTAAGGCTGACCTGAGGGGGAGAAAATTTTCAACCGATGAAGAAGTACAGCAAGCCGTTTTGCACCATTTTTCTGATAAACCAGAAGAATATTTTTTTAAAGGATTAGAAGGTCTAATTCACCATTGTGAGAAATGTATTGAAATAAATGGTGACTATACAGAAAAATGAAATTTCGTATTTGTGTTGATACCAGTTAGGCCGAGAATACTTGGACCGTACTACATATATATTTAACATTTAAACAAATGTTTGTTCAAAAATGGTTGTTGTCTAAACAACTGTAGATTTTCTGTAAAACTTTACTTTAACTGTAAATAAACGTATACATACATACATATATGTATGTATACTTTTAAGCTTTACATATTCATAGCTTTATAGTTTTATACCAGATGCCTTTCTCATACATAAATATTTATAAAGCAATGATGAATTTCATTAATAAATATTTACTGGTTATTTTTAAACAGGATGGGAATAAATCTAAATTTTAAGTTTTCAACAACATACTTTTTTGCCTCTAAATGTAACATTGGAGACTGAAAAATGCTTTAAATACAATAGACGGGATATGTATCCAATGTTTCTGTTACTAAAATAACCTGTTTATGCCATTATAAATTCCCCAAATTAGCTTTAGTAATTAAATATATGTAAGTAATTATTAATAACAAGTAAAAAAGAAAATAAATACATAATGAACCTATATTTCAGTTTGACTGCAGACAAAAGATATTCTTAATTGTTGCATAGCTAGAGGCCCATACTTAGTGGTACAAAAGTATCAAATAATGGCTTTAACTTTGTTATTTGCAAAGTTAAAAAAAAAGTTCAATATAAAAGTTATTTTGTTCATTACCATGTATGTTTTAAGTTTTTTAGTTTTTGATATCTTCTTTTGTTTTGTTCCTATGGCAACCAATTTTTTTTTTAAATGGCACCCATACTTTTTTTTCCTTATGAAAAAAAGCATATTTTTCTCTATACAGTCACAAAATTTTGCAATTTTTGAAAAAAAAAATAAGGGAGAAAAAAATTATTTATTACGATTCACTCGTCATCTCTAATAAGGGAAAAAGTCATGCAGTTTTAAAACAGAAACATTACTTTTGCTAAAGAATGCCATGTAAATTTGACATTTAAATTAATACAAACAAAGAATAAATAATTATTGTCGGTTTAAAGCAAAGTTTTTGTTTGACATTCTTGCAAATTATTAAATTTGAAGACATGGCACCTTTGAGTGAGAGACAACGTATTGAAATAATAATGATGATATGGGTACGGAAATAGGAAGAGGACTCAAAGCGAAGTGTGTATTGTATTCAACGGAATTTACCCAGATACTCCTGTATCTCAAGGAACAGTCTGTCAACTAATTAAAAAATTTTGAGAAACTGGTAACGTTAAAGACGTGAAAAAAACTGGCAGACCAAAATCGGCAACAAGTGAGGAAAAAGCGTTAAATGTTCTGTTGACAATTGAAGAAACGCCACAAGTGTCAACGAGGGAAGTCGCAGACAATTTAGAAATCAGCCATGTTTCTGTGCTTAGAATTTAAAAAAAAAAAAAAGAAAAAACATCCTTATAAGCTTCAATTAATACATGAATTGTATGAAGATGATTTTGATAGAGGGATGGATTTCTGTGAGTACACGATAGAACGATGTAATGCAGATGAGAATTTTGCTTCAAATATAGTATTCGCAGATGACGCGACCTTTATGCTAAACGGCACATTAAATCGACATAATTGTCGGTATTGGGCAAGAGCGAACCCACACTGGGTGCAAGAAGCACACACACAATATCCACAAAAAGTAAATGTGTGGGCAGGCATTATAAGAGGACATATCATAGGCCCATTTTTTCTTAATAAAACCCTTACCGCTGATCGATATCTTCTACTGCTACAAACTCAGGTCATACCTGCAATCACATCCTTATTCCCGGATGAAAATGGAGGTATTGGCAATAGAATTTTCTTCCAACAAGATGGAGCTCCTCCACATTTTGCGGTACATGTTAGAGAGTACTTAAATCATGTTTTTTGAAACACGTGGATCGGCAGAAGAGAATCTATTGAGTGGCCTGCCAGATCTCCGGATTTGACGCCCTTAGATTTTTTCCTGTGGGGTCATGTTAAAAATAGTGTGTTCAAACAAAGACCTCGTAATTTGGAGGACTTAAAGGTGCGAATAACTGCTGAAATGCGCAGAATACCTGCAGAGAATACCTGTTACACAGTAAAATTTAATAGGTTAATAATATAATTTAGGTCATTGCTTGGCCGTCAATGGAGCTCAGTTTGAACATCTGATTTAGTATTGATCCTTTTTTTATATATAGTCTACTTTTGTTACTCTTTAAATTTTGTTTGATCTAAATTTTAGTTTTGTGAAATTAATTAATTAATTGGGAGTGAATAGTAATAAATAATTTATTTCTCGCTTATTTTTTTTTTAAATTGCAAAACTGTGACTGAATAGAAAAATATGCTTTTTTTCATAACGAAAAAAAAAAGTATTTTTCGTTATGAAAAAAAGTATCATTTTTTTTAACTTTGCAAATAACAAAGGTAAAGTCATTATTTGATACTTTTGTACCACCCGGTATATGGCCTTTTCTAGGGTATGATTTCAGATAATGAAACTGAAGGTGTCCAAACGATAATCAAAATGGTTTTTCATAATACATTTTAATGCAGACTATCTTCAATAATTAAGATTTTCTCTTCGTATAGTCACATTTTGAAATTTCGAATTTCAGCATAAACAGAATTCAAATCACGTTCTGCAACATCAATGTCATTGCTGGAAATTGTACTCTAAAGAACCCAATTCATATACATATTTATTCATTCTGTGTAAATTTGGGTGTTACTTTGGATTACATTTTTTTCATGAATAAGGTCTTTAAAAATGTTTAAACAGCATTGTAATTAGTAGCAATTACACATTGAAACTGTTTCAGTATCCATGAAATTGATACTGGCCCTACAGAAAAGCCAAAAAAAATTTTACAACCACCTTCGCAATTTTGTAATACCAGATGAAGATGTATTTAATTTATCAAAATGTAATTATTGTACATTACTTTTACTACTTTACTTTACTACGAAAGTGTTTTATTTAAAGTACCTAAACAAACTAGAATATTTAAAGACTTAAAGATAATAATAAAGGCTGAACATTTACTAAATGTTAAGTAGCATTATACCCAATGGCTTTACTGAGTATTATTTACACTAACGCTTTTAGTATAGTCTTGCTTTTAGTAAAACAAAATGAGATAAAGGAACTTTTCCTATTACAATCATGCACAAATTTTAAAGTTACTTAACACGTTCGAGACGACGGGTATTTCAGGTGTGCTAATGGACGAATTTTTGTTGTTGTTTTTTTTCAGTTATTTTTGTTTATAAAGGTTCTTTCAACAGTAAAATGTGTTTTTTTTTTGCTACCCTTACCTTGTTTTTTGCGTGCTCCACTGGTGGCACACGACGTCTATTAGGAATATATGCCAATAAGCCACCGGTGGCGCACGTCGTCGCAAACGTGTTAAATACGTGAATATTATAATCATTTTCTAAGTACATGCATCTATCACAAAATGTTATTGATGTTGACCTTAAGAAAATGCGATAAAACGATAAAATATCCTAGCTAATACACGGGCAAAGGCCAAGGATTATGTCTTTAAAAATCATACAGTAAATAATGTTGTCGGTAAGAGCCATTGTTTTCTATGATTCTAGAAGCATACACACATAAATTAAAATGCAATCTTACATACAAAGTACGTGACTGAAATAAAAAATGTCCAATACATATAAATATTATTATCAAACTAACACTGACTAGGAATTAAGAAATCCTGTCACTGACCGGACTTTGTATTAAGGGGTAACCACTGTAACAGACTAAAAAAAAAAAAATGCTTTTTTGACCATTTTTTTTTCGGATTAAAGGAAAGGTAGGAAGAAAAAAACGCTTAAAGGGTATTGGTCATATCGTGAGGTACAAAAATAATTTTCTTTCATCCATACATATTGCAAAATTATTCTCCGCAGACACGTTGTCATCGAGGCATTTCACGGCATGCAGCAGAACTGGTGCAAATGTTGATTTGGAACAAAAGAAAAATCCTCTTAATCTACATCAATATAGCTAGTGAAACACGTACGGAATTTTAAAAATATTGATTTTTGTGTAATAGGCATGTTTTTGAAGAAAAAAGTCAATTTTTTGGCGAAAAGAGGGCAATTATTTGTTTATAAAAATTGTTTAAAGTAACTTATCGAAAAATCCGTAGTGTTTCACTTTAAAATGTTGTTTTAAAGATGTGGTTAAAATTTCAAATGGAAATATTGAAAATTGTTGGAGTTATGCTGCGTGCCGTTTTGAAAAATTTTGTTTCGAGAAAAACGCATTTTAAGTTTTAAAATGAGCTGTCGACATGAAAAAAAATGAGAAATTCGACTGTTTAAAATTTTTTACCGTTAATCTGCAATCCCGGGACCAGAAAGCTGCCCTTCCACGTTCAAATAGTTCCCCTGGTCTCCTTTTCTCGATGATTTAATGCTGGAGCGTGCCGCTTTTGCCACATCGATCAAAGATGTCGACATATTTAATGCGCGTAGCATCGGCTTCCAAATAAAAATTGTATGACTGCACACCGATATCCATCTCCAGAATTTGTAAAATGCTCTTCATACGAACTTCATCCCTTCATTCTTCTACCATCACTCTTCATGCTCTTCAGGCCAACACTAACGTACTTTCACTTGATTTTTTTTACAAATTGGGTAAACATAGTTTCTAACGACATATAGTAGTGTATTACAGAAGTTAGAAATCAATAGGAAAGATATTACGTAGTACCTTTCAGCAGGTATGTCGTCGCAGGTATGTATGAGTTACATTAGAGGCGTTCGACACGCTTTGAGAAAAGCGCGAAATTTCAAACAAAGAAATTTTTTTCATGTATAAAACTTTTCGCCTCATATTTTAGAAGATTCAAAGTATGTTTGAAGCCAAAAAACAAAAAAAACATTTTTTGAAAATTCTGCAGTGGTATTACTCCTTAAGTTTAACCAAGTAATAGCAAATTAAGAAAAAAACTCACCGGTTTTTTGCATATGTAAGAAAACCATAACATCATGGGAGTCCATATCAAAGGAGAAATCATCATTTAGCATATCATCATAGCTTAATCCCACCTTATTACTTGTATGAGTTAAAGGTTTCCCTAAATTGTCTTCTAATAAGGAAGTTTCCTTAGAGCTCAACGCACAAACCTACAACAACAAATGATTACTTACTTACGTTATGACTGATACAAGGGGTATTTACCTTGTCCGGGCAGAAATACCCAAAGCCAAATATCCCAAAAACGCACAGTGCCAGGCAAAAAAGGCATATCTGTTTTAATCTGGAAGATTTGGTCTCCATTTGTTTAATTTCATAAACACCATTAGGCAACAGCACTGCTATATCGCTGTCAATAACTTGTACTGATACACTTTTCAAATTCTTCATTATTTTAATCCATTGATGGGAAATAAACAATTCTTGCAATTAATTAAATATGTATTTGTTTACTTCATCTTGCTGTCATTCACGCTGCACGCTCGCCATTTACAAAATTCGACATTTGTCATCTGAAATTAGACATTTCATCTATTTTTAAGCCATTTTCTACGACACAGTGGTTAAATACGTTCCGTTTGTTTGAATATCTGGGCCTGTTCTTTAATTCAACGTTTTGGTGTGGTGGATTCCATCAAGCCAATCAGAGGGCAGGAATTGATTAAATCGACCAATCAGAATCTATTGGTGGAATCCACCACACCAAAACGTTGAATTAAAGAATACGCCCTCTCATTTAATACTTTTAAAAATTTATATTTATTAATTTTTAGTTATATATTAACAATTTATTTAACAGTTTATAAAAATTATATCATATTAAATATTTATTCAAACAATTTTCTAAAATGTAAATATTATAAAACTGTTGTTAATATTTTTTTTATAATTAAACAGCCAGAGGAGTTAATAAACGTTTAAAAGAGAAAATAAAGGAAATAAGTTTTATTTCTCCATACACAAAAATACAAAATCATTACCTTTTTCTAAACTTATAAGTAATAGGTTTTATTTCCAAGATTTTATACCTCATGTGACTCATTTTCTTTGGATAAACTAAAACACAGCTCTAATTAATCGCACTCTACTTAAAAATTAAAACAACAAAAGAATCTACACTTGGAAAAATTCACTTGCTATCTATCATCCAACCAAAGTAGAAAATATGTTTACAAAACCAAACAATATAGTTTCTATTATGCCCAAATTTCATTCTAAAAATCTTATAATGTTCTTCCTTTCCTATTTCCTGTTATCTTGAAACTATATGTCAAATTTACAATTTTAATATTCATAACTATTATATATTTTGTTAGATATTAAAAACAATTATACGAAAATGAAAAAGATGCCCCAACTAAACAAAAGACATCGTAAAGATCCAATGCCCCAAGACGGATATTGGATGAGACATTATGACCTATACAATGACAAATTCCATAAATGCCTAGGAAATTCCTTAAAAAGAGGATTAGCATAAGAGTAAAACACCATACAAAATCTTTAAGATGTTCTCAAATGTCCTTGCCTGGTAAATGCATCAGGAGAGGGATATTCTCTTGGACGTGCAAAAGTACATGGTGGAATGATATTTTCAAATGGCCGAATACCTTCCCCAAAAAAATACCAAACGATATAAAATTTTTAGAAGTATTTTCCATTAAATAAACTTGCCACTACTGTTAAATTCGTGTTGAAAGGATGATTTCCTTTTTTTGCTTATTCAATCCCACATGATGACTCCTACTCCTTACCTCAAAAGAAATGCCTACCTTCCCCGGAAAATCCCATTTAGAGAATTAAGAGAGATGCTCCACAGAGAAGCTAAAATTACACACAACTCCACAGCTTACCTTTAGTATGGTCCAAAGGAAAAACAAATTCAAGGAGCCCGTAACCATAATAAGGAAAATCAAGACCTGGCCCGCATCCAGCTATCTCCAAAAGCAACCGAAGGTGGTCCATTTGAGAGACTCGCAAGATATACAGGACATAATCCACCCGATTGGTTTGTTGTCGAAGATCCGCCGCCTAGGACTGAAGACAGTGTTATTCGGGACGAATAACCTTAAAGAGGGGAGCAATTGACATTTGTAAAATACATTTGTGACACTGACATTTATTAAGTTTTATAGTTTATATATTAAGTCAATTTAGTTTATACACTAGCTGTTAGTAAAAATTGTATGGAATGTCATATTAAATATTCTAGATGTCAAACGAATTTTCTAGAAGATGTAAATATTATAAATACTGGTGTGGTTGCTAGGAGTTAGTTAGTTGTGATCTGAATGTTACATAGTTAAGACCGACGTGTTGTAGAATATTAATAAACGTGTTTGGAATTAAAGGAGTGAATCATTTAAGGAGAAATACGTAACAACACAATGCAATGACGTCACTGATAAACTATATTCGGTTGATCTGTTGAAATATTCATATTAAAATAATTAATAAGCAACTGACAAATTCGTGTCTTTTTTAATCGTATGGTGGATTTACTGAACTTTTTTGTTTATGGCTGAACTCGCCCCTAAACCCTAATTGTAACACAGAATAATATGTAGAATATTAATTGTTTATTATTCTGTCTGTGGTTATAATTTGTAATATTTTTCAATAATTTTTAAAGATACCTATTCATAAATTGGGAAATTATTATTATTTGTACTAGTGATATTGACTCACTTGTGTTAAATTTCGCACTTCCTGTGGTATTCATCAAAATCAATCAACCGACTAGGTTATGGTTATTTTGTTCCACTAATTGCGTAACGTTTACGGATTAGCGGAATTTATTTTTATATAAGATTTATTTTCATTAAATATGTGATGCATGGGAGTATATTATCCCGAGTTATTCCGAAACTTGGTCGTTATACAGTATTAACCAATTCAGTCAAGAGATTGGATTTACACATATCAGGTGAATATATCCTGCTCCATATATGGCCATATCCATATAGATATGCAGCCGATATAAAACGCTTAGCTTAATATGTAGTAAATATTAATTTTTATTTATAGTTGTTACAAGAATGGCTAAACAGGTTGATAAATCAGAATTGAAGAATCGTCTAACACCCGTACAATATCATGTTACACAGGAAAAGGGAACCGAGAGGCCATTTTCAGGTAAATAACTCTTCTTTATGGCAAAGGGACCTTCAGTAATTCAAACCCTGCTAGGTGCCTCGTAATATGATTGTGTTGAAATACGTGGTTGTGCAAGGTACCTAACAAATCTGGAATGTTGAATGTCTTTCCTAGAAAGAATAAGTTAAGATAGTGTTGAGATTGTTTAGTTTGAGATTAAGAGAGTATTGACCGTAGTAGATCCATAGATTTTATAATAACCGTGAGTAGCAGTAGCAGTCAATGTAAAAAAAATATCTTGGAAATAAAACACGACCTTCAAACCATTTTTTATAGTCATTGCTCATGTTGATGCTATGCTCAAATGGAAGACCATTTATAATCATTAATAAAGTGATGTTTATAAAAATGTAATATAAAAAGGAACAAACCGATGTCGAGATCTTAAATATGGTCTATTTTGAGATCAGGTCATTTGCTAAATTTTGTCACAGTCGAAAGATAAATAATATGACAACATATTTTTTTGTTTTGATTGTACAATAGCTGCTTACGATTTAACACGAACTGAGGAAAAATTTAACTGAGATGAGTTACCTCACCTTACTTCAGTAATTGACTCTTCAGGATGTTGTTCAAATAGAACGTACCACTAATTGAGAAAACGTTAACTGAGGTGAGGAATTGAGGATTTCGTACAAATTGTAAGCAGCTAATATTGCAGTATTTGTCTTTACAAAGTTACATGAAGGTAAACTTGAAAATTAATTGAAATCTACTTATGCCCTTGTATTTACCACTCAATTATTAAAAAAAAATGATTTGTATTGATCTCAATTGTATTGAAGATATGTGACTTGGTTAAATATGCAGTTTGGCTTTTTTTAAAAGTAGCTTGCAAGTTTTATCATTTCTTTTTTTGTATCAAAATAACCCCTTAAAATCATTTTAGGTCCTGTACTTCATTTTCAGGTTATAGGAACATCAAATTTCACTAGCCATCAATTTTGGATAACACGTTTCAGTTAATTCAAAAGCAACAATATTGTCAAGTCCCATACAGTATCAATTCAAGTTCACATTTAACTTCCATGACGACACTATAATTTTGGTCAATTTAACACTATTGAATTTAACATTCCATTAAATCTGTTCAAGTTGTTAACGTTGTTGATGTTATTAACGTTCAGTTTCATATTTAATCGAAATTTTCTCCGATACTAACAGTGCCAAAATTTGATAGCTATAATACATAATTTATTTATGCAGGTTGTTACAATAAAAAGTATGATGCCGGAACTTACGTATGTGTAGTTTGTGAAGAGCCCTTATTTAGTTCAGACACTAAATATGACAGCGGATGTGGATGGCCTGCGTTCAATGATGTTTTGGATCAGGGCAAAGTTAAATTATCTCCAGACACTAGTGGAGGTATTTTTATTTGTACTTGAAATACATTCTGCATTGATAAAATCACAGTTTATAAAATTATGTTATCAAATCCATAACAGGAAATTAAAGAATGCTAATTAGAATAAATTCAAGAAAGGTTATCATTTTCCTACATTATTATTCCCCACATATTTTTTCTGTTATGAACTTGTACTAATTTATTTAAAAAGTGCAAGGAACAAGTATTATTTCGTGGGTTATATAATAATAATAATAATAATAATAATATGCCTTTATTGAGTAAAGTAAATCATACATTTACTATTTCAAATAAGAAAATAAAAGGCGAAGTCTAGCCGGAAAACTACTATTATATCAAATTATTTTTTTGCGAGACATTAAGTTCATATATCAAAGAAAAAAATTTCCCTAAAAATTTTGATTTTATGAATGCAGAAATTTTGTTTTTGCTTTTAGATATTGCGTGACAAAAACAAGGTCTGTCTATGATCAAAAGTTATGTCTGTTATATCGTATTGCAGAATAGCAGAAGTGTCTTGAATTGTTTTGATATGGTTTTAGCAATTTTTACGTCATTATTGCATATACAATACAGTCCCGATTGCAGACCGAATAATCCAAGCAACCCTTTCTGTTTCTCGTACTGTTATCTGAACTATTGCAAATGACTCCACTTCATCCAAGTTCTGAGAGCTTGTTTTGGTTTTAGAAATGCCATGCATTGTTTATTTATGTGAATGTTTCCTATTATACCCACTACTTTTTGATAAAAACTAATACATACATACAGTTAAAGAATCTGAATCAACGTGAATCTGTGTTGGCGATTTTATAATGAATCTATGTAATCAGAGTTTTTCATTATCCTAGGTGACATCTTCCTTCATTACCTAAGGTTATATGCAATAATGACTTAAATAGCAAGACATATAAATTAAAATTCGTCATGTATGAGTTATATATTGAAATAAATTAAAAAATATATCTTGATTATCTGTGGTTTTTAATTTTGTGAAAATGTTTTTATTAATTTAAAAATGTGTTTTTCTTTCATCATTATAAATGACAAAAACGAGAGTATTAGCTAATAAGCTAACCACATTATAACATTTAAATACAGGCTCATAATTCATCATAATTTTTATTAATCTAATTGATAATTGGTCTTAAGACTCTAATTCGTTACCTGATAAAGTAGATAAACCTTGGTTTACTTGTGTTTAATTTTTTTTACCACATAATTACATAACTTCTTTTATTATTGGTTAGCATCAGTTAATTTAAGGCCAACCTTAAATTAATCTGATTAATTGTTTAATATTAATGTATTTAACAATCCTGTGAATCCTAACATATCCTAGTCCGTGTGTTTTTTTAAGCAAAAAATATCCAGCAAACTAACGCACTGTGCTTGTAGTTTTCTGTTGGTGTGTTGGTTTGTCAGAGTATCCTTTCTGGGGAAGCTAATTGTTACTGTTTTCTTTTCCATCTCCTTCCTTCATACCTCCACAAATAAACCCATTTTATTTTATTTTCGCCCCATTTTTTTTTCATCGCAAAAATGGTTACCTCTTGTTTTGTTTTCATTTTATCCTTTCATTTGGTTTATGGTTTACCTCGCTGTCTCCTGTCCCTACCGTTCCTGCCCCTAACAGTTGGTGCAAACCTATTACTCCTAATATCCCAACCAGGGCGTATCCGGACTGAAGTCACCTGTGCTCAATGTGGGGCTCACCTCGGACACGTTTTTGGAGATGGTCCTCCGCCGACAAAGAAAAGGTTCTGCATCAATTCCGCTTCTCTCAATTTTATACCAAAGAATGAAGACCAGAAAGATGGCGATAGCTAGGGTTTTAGAGGATTTTTACAATGGAATTATAGAACTGTATCTAAAATCTATTTTGCCTATTGACTAGTTTGCTTGAGCAAATCTTGGATTAAATATGAGGCACAAGTATCAATTGAATACACGGTAATGATCTCAACAAATCTCAAAAGTAATATTTCCAGTAAACAAAACTACTTATAGTATCTTCAATGGCTTAGTATAATTTTAAGTTCTGTATTTGTTGGGTTGCATTCCAAGACACTACAATTAGAGGAATTATCTGGTGATGTTACAATTGCACAAATTAAAGTTTGGTTTGGACACTAATTCGTACTATGAAATTATTTATAAACGTGGAAGTACAATGAAGTACATTTTTCTCTTTCGGCTTAGAAACAAAATGCTAGAACCTACCACAAATACTAAAACAAACTTTTCCCACCACGTTTTGCTAATCAAATTGACATCATCAGGAGATAATTAAAAATGTTAATTGTCTTTGAACATAGTTAAATTAGAAATAATAATACCAACAGATATTTTGTGAAGCAGTGTTTGACAGAAGATTTGTAAAACAGTTTTATTTTCTCCTGATGGCAGTTGACGAAATGTGTCGAAATAAGTATAGTATCATATCATGTGTTGTCAAAAACTTTGTCTCTAGATTGTGCTTCACCCCTACTATGGGGTACAAAATGCAATATAAGATGATGCAGATGTAGATTTCTGATACAGTTTATATCAAACATTAAGTGATACATAAAACATTGGCCTTATTTATTTTTTTCTGTAAAAATACATTATTAGTATTTTAAGCAGTTGTGTGTGGTACATATAACAGTGATGATTAATCAAACTAAAAAACTCCATATCCATTTTGCGCTTGTGCAAGTTGAAGCGCCTAATATAATTTATTTTTGCTAATCATTAAATTCAAGTTTTTTTTTATATACGTAACATAAAATCGTTGTGGTGGAACAATATAGAATAAATTAAATTTGTAACAAATCAGTTCGTTTCATTTACCTCCACAAAAATTAAATTATGCCTTTTTCATTAGCTGACACATGTAAATTGTAAAATAGCTCCGCGTTAACAGGAATAAAACATATTAATATTCGTACATCTAACTTTAATTTGCAAACGTGCATTCAAAATATTTTTAAAAGTTTGCATTTTGTTTTCTGTCAAACCATAATAACAATATAATAAAAGAAAATCATATTACCACAACCTTGAAATATAAAGGTTTTCCCAGTAAATAACTAGGTATATAATTGTCAAAAATGTTCATTTTTATATAGAATTAATAAGGATATGATCAGGCTTCCGAATGTTTGAGTGTCCGCGTGTAAAACTCCATAAGAGTATCCCGCGTTGCCGCGACGACTGGAATGGGGATAGCGTACTACTGCGCATACGCGGGCTCTGGAGAGTGTTAGGGAAGGGGTCAATGGCGTATGTAGCACGGAAACGAAATACATGCGTATATAATGTACAAGGCGCTTAAAAAATACGGTTTATACTTTCATTATCATAGATTTGTATAGTGCCGAGCCCGAGCCCTGTGTTGCCGGACACATTTCCGGACATTTCAGTAAAATAATTATTAATAATACAAAAATTAGATTTGAACAGGAAGTATCATTCTATTCCTGCATATTCTGGTTTACTTCCAAAAGATGAACTTGAATATAAAAGCGAGTTATTTTCTTGTCACTTATCTTTTATCCTGAGGAGTAATAAATATACCGAATATTTAAAGATTACAGCTTGCAATTTTGATCTTACGATAATACGTGAACATGACAATTTTTTTATTAAATATTTAGAATTGCTCCAATCAGTTATATGCAACATATAGTGTAATAATTTGTAATAACTTGTTATTACAAATTTGTTGTTGTTGTAACTAAAAATCTATACTTGTAACCCATAAATTAATGGATCTGTAGATGCACCATCACTTGTTCTATAATTGTATGGCATCATTTTTATCAGACTCCATAATCCTATGACCTTTATTTAATCCTTTAAAATATCATCCAAGGATTTTTGAAATAATCCAAACCTCATAATCCATACAATAAAATAAATGGCTATAATTATATTATAAAATGATTTATTTCACTTCATCATTCGCTATCTTCCATTGGCAACAATATATCTACGCAATCACAATATAATTTTTTCCATAAATACTAGTGCAAAAATACTATTACTAGATAGACATCCATACTTCTCATTCGCTCCATAAACTTTTTTATTTACGTCATTTTATATTTTATTCTAAATTTATTACAAAATATATAATAAAAAGTGAACAAAACATATATGATATGGCTAAATAGAATTAGAAAAATAAATATACAAAATACTTTCATATTGAATAAAGCTCAAGATAAGAATTACTTATATACATTATTATAAACAAATTATATTAAAATCAGTACAAATGATCAAATGTCTATATGCAAACGTATTGGTGAAGGTTGTGTTCCTTAAAATAGGTAATACTTAATTTTACGTGAGACTTTTGATATTACAAAGCAATTATTAAAAAGTATGCAACTTCAGTAACCAACTTTTGGCACACAGACATTGAAAAAAAATGGTACAAAATAGGAACATGGTGCCTTGCAATGAAATTGTCCAGTCAATAAAGCTTAAAGCGACTTACGAAAGAATAGCAGAAATTAATGGTGACTCTTGGAGTAAAAAAAAATAATTGAAATATAATTCATAAGTCAAAAGAGTATTTCCTAGTTGCCTCTAAAAAAATATATAAGAATAGGTATTACTTTTCTTATAGAATAAAATAGCTGTTTGTCAAATTCAGTTAACCCTTTCAGTGCACATGATGCACATGTGAGTCAAAGTGATTCTGACTTGCTATGTCGTATCGCACCAAAAGCGAAAAAACACGTTTTGTTTAGTCTATTTTCCACAATGTTTCCTCTCACTTGTGACAATATGGGCTTTTTCTTATGTGTTTCCTATACATATTTATAACAATCTGAGTAGGGTTTAAGACATATAAAATGTGTTGAATTCCCACATGATCGATTTGATCTTAGTCCTTTGGATTGTTTCGCAGTTTTTATAAAATAAATTTTAGTATGTGTACCAGAAGTAGCTTTGCCCCTGGCCGTTGGGTGCGCAGTGTACAAAACCTAAAATTGTGTCCACAACTCATTTCTTTTATAGCTGCAGTGGTGAACGCTTCGAGAAGTACAGTCTGGTAATTATTATTTTTTTGGGTGGATATCTACGAAAATCTTTTATAAAGGCAGGTAAACTAGGATTAGCTGATTATACTCTGTACTGATCACCTTATCTGAGTTTATTAGGTCATTTAAGTGAATGATTTTTTAAAAGAAACCAATTAATTTATAAGCTAGCGTAATAAATAGGAGGTAGGTAAATTATACTTTGCTTGCTTGAAATGCTTCTGTTGCTGATTGTACATATCGCTGGTAAGACCTGACTAATATCTCTCGGGTATAATCGTTCTAGATTACACTATGTTATAGTGCGCAATTCGCGGGCAAAGCTATTCTGGATGTGCTGTACATAGATGCTGCTATAACTAAATTATAATATACACCCATATCCATTAAAATATATTTCATTAAATCTCAGATATTAACAAATGATGGCGAACACACTGAGGGTGTGTTCGCAGTTATATTTTGGGAAACATAGCTTTGATTTGGATTTTTTTGGACTATGATATTCCATGAGTAGGGTCATCATTCATTGTTACATCTCCCATTGGCTTCAATCTTTTCATACATCAAATTTCCTACCCTCTTTAACCAGAATAGAATTATTTGTATCAGAATCATTGGATAAATTGACGTCTTTTGAAATGACACACATTGAAAAACTCTCTTCATACCAACAAAGATGAGCTAGTTTGCAAATGTACAGTGTAGAAACAGACACTGAAACATTTTTTGCACACCAAAACGTTTTATTTAGATACAACACGCGCTTCACCAACCATGTTGACATCATTAAAAACACATACTGCGGGTGTGTGTGTGTGTGTGTGTGTGTTTATGTAGCCAAATAACTTCTACAGTCACAAGCATATGAAAATACAAAAGAAAAAACTCTGTTACAAGGCTCCAAAGTGAGGACACACCTCAGATGACATGCCAATCATCTGTTTTCACGCAAGTTTACTTTTTAATTCCTTTAGTACATAAAAATTAGCTTATTTGTAAATGATGTCTGATCGACTTAGAGTATCATAAGACAAGTTGAGCTACCGAAGAAAATATAAATTTAATTCAAAAGTCACCATTTGTCAACAAAAAGCTACATAAAAACAATTATAAATGACAATGCCTCTTTAATATATGCGTTTACTTTTTTTGTGAAAATTAGGCACAGTCTCCTCAATACAAACAAAGAAAGTTCAGTAAGTAAGAGTAACTTTTAGTTTCGTAGACGTCAATTCCCGTTGTTTGAATAATGAAAATCGTTTCTTATTCCATTTTCTGATTTTATAGAAAACATTTTGTGTGTTACTGTTACTTACTTGAACATCACTATAGATTATTAAATGCTTACGTCCCTAAAAAAATACAACCTATATTACTAGAACTGCAAAGCAATAATAAAAATACGATTAAACCCTATTATTACTATATAATACATAGTCTATTATAAAAAAGATGCACTTCTAGTAACATGGGATATAGTCTGTCACAAGTGTATAATATGGTACATTGCCAACGATGGCTTTTTTAACGCTAGTGTTGTTTAGCTGCATCTTTTGCTGCTAATATCAGGGGCGTTAAGCTTGCAAGGGGACGAGCTAACTTCAAAAATGGATGCTGAAATTGCACAGAAATTCATGTATGAAGAAATTAATAAACAAGATTCAGACTTTTTTCAGCATTAAAAGAATCAACCTCAATATTTTTTGATTAAATTATTTATCAACCTCAATTAATCCCAATCTTTCAGAAAATTATAAATATAATTGTTTTTTTCTGGTCCCTGTTTCAAGGTGCTGGCCTAATTTTTTTTTGTTTAAGTAAAAATATCTACCATTATGTCGTACACTCATTTCCCGAACACCTTGTAGAATCATTAAAGTGAAATCTTTTCAGTTGATATCCTCATAATATCTGATGGCGGCACTTCACTTGGCGTAGCGTATTCGTATATTTGTTGTATTTGCCCAAAAACGGCGATGTGTAGAGAAGCTATTCGCTATATTTGCTTTATTTGTACAAATAACGCGAATAGCGCTAACAACAAATATATGAAAGTATAATTGTATAGTGAGCTTAGCAATTTTAGAAAATATCTCTGACAACCTTGCTTTTTTTTATGTCTTCACATTTACATTAGAAATAGTATAATAAGAAGCATTCAGGTAATAAGCTGCTGTCGCTGTCAACACGTCCGTCACTGTATTCACTGGTTCTAAATATTCAAACATATTTGGCATATTTGACTATTTTGATATATGTGTGGATGGCATGTTTCAAATATTTGTGAATACATCAAACATTTGGACAATTACAGCGATACTCAAACAGAAATATGCTACGCCAAGTGAAGTGCCACCATGGCAAAAAATAAATGAAGTGTTGCCAGGTCCTCACTGGAAATTCATTCAATTTAGGCATCAAAGTATTAAACTGCCAACAACCGTCCCTTCTTATCATTCTCTTTTCGCTAGTAATATTTAGGGGTAAAAATTATTTTTCTTTTTTTGCCTCTTCAGTTTATACACTATTGGCAAGGTCAGATGTTCAGTCTGTAAGTTGTTGTAAGTAATTCATTGGTTAGAGGAAACACTACAGACCAATAACATTAAAACCTTCACAGTAACGGACGGAGCCACCATGAAGGATGTAATGTTATTGGCCTGTAGCCTTTCCCCTCTAACCAATAAATTACTTACAACAATATACAGATCTGGAATTTTTATTTGGAAGCGCTGGAGTTTCTATTACATGCATTTCAAATGCATGGAATATTGATAGGGGTCATAGCAGAAGATGGGCGGAGCAGACGTCATACGTAATGTATTCCCCTACGATGTTTAAGCTGACAAACTGACGAAGTCGGTACTTGGTGGCAGTCGTGGGAAAGCGAGACGGGGATAGAAGTACAGCGTTGCCAGATATTGCTATGTTTTCGTTTTAGATGGGCCACTCATTTGGGCTATTTATTTCATAAGTTGCGGTTTTTTTGGTGATTTCTGATCTAAAGTAAAAAATCAATCATCATAACTAGTCATTTACTATTTTTAAGTACTATGCCGCTGGTTTGTTGGCTTGGTAACACGTAATTTGTGGTAAAACGTGAGGCAAATACGTGATGCATAAACACAGAATTGTAACAATGGTGCCCTTTTTTTTGTCGTCAAGACTATAAAATTGCGTTGGGCGACTTTTGCGAATTTTTCCACACCAAATCGCGATAATTGTTGAAATCTGGGAACCATGTCGTCGTGTTGGGTGTCGGCAGCACAGCTGTTACGGGAACCTGTCGATTTTTAAACAAAAACGTAAACCTGCCATTTATTTTTTGCGGTGAATTACCAGCATAATACCATTTAATAATATGTATTTTTTCCTTGATTGTATAAGCGGACATTTTTAAGGAGTATTAAACAAGAAACCAGTTTTATTATACCCTACTTACGCACAGACGGCTCCAAGTTAAATGGTCGCGAAACGCGAAATGTTGCCGATCTTGCCTTCGAGAATCCGAAGGCGGAGCTAGACGGTAGGAGAATACGGTCGTGTGTTTTCTGATAGGTGAGCCTTTGGCAATATTTTGTGGAAGGTATTATTTTAGGTATTATCTTAGCATTTTATATGTTTCCAAATTGAAGTTCCACACGTGTATAACTTTGCCAACAGTGTTTATGTACTTAATTCAATTCAATATAATAAGTTTCTTTTTTTTTTCTTCCTCAGAACCACTGTACCTCCACAATATTTCCTTTAATTCTCCAGAGAAAGTATGAATTGCTAATTTTATTTAGGTATGAAGTGGGGGTTGTTTAGATCGCCAAACCTGAATTAAACAATTTATTTTGAGGTTATTGTTATGCAAATGCTTTTCATACAATCCGCTGGAAATAGTTATAGCACAATGAAAAATCACTGTCTCACCTTTAATAAATCACGTGCCGACGATCTTTTGTCTACTTCAACAGCCAAACAGTTATCTAAAAAGTCTTGGAAGGCAGGCGAAAGTTTCTCTTTCTCTTTGATCTCTGGTTTGCCGTTAGTAGCGATAAGGTACAATGCCCGAAGTGGGTTTTCATTTAGGTAAGGTGGTTCCCCTTCTATCATTTCTATCGCCATTATACCCAATGACCATACGTCCACCTGGAATAACGGAATACCTCGATATCAGATTAGTGTCATGAAAAAAATTATGTTGAGCTTAAAACAAATCACCAATTTCTTTAGCTACTAAATTACTGTACCAACTGTTTTAACAAAAAAAAAAAAAAAAAAAAAAAAAAAAAAACCAACCTTAGGCCCATACTGTTTCCTAGTAACTACTTCTGGGGCCATCCAATATGGAGTCCCCACCATTGTTGTTCTCTTTGATTGTTCTGGACTTATTTGAGCACAAAAACCAAAATCAGCTGAAAGACACTCTCGTTAATCTTTCAAGGGATCACGGTTAGTTTGGAATTACTCACTCAGCTTGACAGATCCATCGAGGCCGAGTAAAATATTATCGGACTTGATGTCCCTGTGTATAACTTGATTCGAGTGCAGGAAATCCAACGCTTGAAGGACTTCCCTACAGACAGCCGCTATCTGGCCCTCGTCCATACACGTTTCGGTTACTACATCAGTCAAGGAACCGCCTGGTAAATATTCCATCACAACCCAGAGTTCCTGTAACAAAATAAGTAACAAAAATGTGCCTGAGTAAAAAAAAAAAACCGCGACAAAGGGTGCCGAAAACGTGACAGCTCTCGGCAGGAAGGAACATTTCGGACGGAGCCTTGATGCCCTTCAATTGGACCAACATGTTAATGATAAAATCGAATTTTTTAGTTTTGAAATAAATGACAATCGAAATCGTACAATTAGATTTGTTGTAAACCAATTAAGTTACAATACAAAACTGTGTAAAAAAAAAAAACAATATTATGAAATAGGGTATTTGTGCCACAATAATGCCTCAAGAACCAGTGCATCAGGCTGTGATGTTCATTGTCGACGATGTTGTCAATAGCTAGCCATTTACTGATGATAAAATAAATGGAGAGATTCTGTGTAAAAAGTACTCAGAATTTATCATTTGAAAGAGGCGCGTAAAAGATATGGCCACAATTTTTTTTCTGTAAGTTGGTAGGTATCACTGTACCGTGTTCCCACGTAGAATTTGAGCACGATCTGTGACTCAGTGTGTTGACAGCAGCTGTTTTTGTTAATCATACTTTTAAATGCTCTGCGATTTTTACAAAATTAGTTGAAGAGTTTGCCTTAAATTTTGTGTTTCAAACGAGATTTCTTGTGCCGAATCGCTGAAAATGTGGAAGGACAATTCGTGGATTTTGTACCACGATAATGCATCATCACACAGTCATCGTTGTGCAAGAGTTTTTGGATAAAAATTTTACGAATGTCATTGACCAAGCCTCATACTCGCCTGATATGGTCCCGTCTGACTTTTTACTGTTCCCGAAGCTTAAATTCCCACTTCGAGGAAGGCACTTTGAGTCGATTGAGGCCATAAAAGAAGATACGCTGATGAAGCTGAAGATCCGCCTACGAAAAACGTATGGAGGAATGGATCAAGCACTGGCATAGTTTTGCACTTGATGGGGCCTACTTTGAAGGCAAAAAAATAAATTTTGAAAAACAATTTGAATTTTCTTTTATTTGTCGTGAATTTTACCACAGAATGTTAAGCTCAGCCTTCTGAACGATGTGAGTAAGTGGTCCTCCGATCTCACTCTTGATGATCCCTCTTCACTGTTCCTTGTTTATCAGTACAATACCTGATCCGTTGAGTGAAAGTTAGCCTATCCCGGTACATAACTGCTACTTCTCATTCCAGCACAGGTTCAGGAGTTTAATTATAGTATGGCTATGGATCGCCAAACACATAGTATTATCCACAGCTCCATTATTACTAACATTTTTGAAAAAATTTAATTTTTTCAAAAAGTTTAAATTATATCGAAATGGCGTTATTGCCATTAACTCGATAAACTTGTTGTGGGATTATCGGTCAGTTTATAAAAACAAAAATTTTTATAAACTGAAATTGAAAAAATTGGCGACATTTGCGCGGTTATTTTAGCATATTAACGATCACATTACGATTCGCGCTTTATTTGTACACGAAAGTACAAGTCTTGAAGAAACTTTTAAGCCCTAACTGAACTCTCTAAGTGCATTTCTGTATGAATTATTGGAGTTTAAAAAAAAGCATTTTTTGCGAAAAATGCGATTTTTGCAAAAACTATCAGGAATTTTGCAATGTTCAAAATATCAGCTTATTCTACTTATCGAGTACTATACATTCCATAAGTTTCATGAAAAAAATATTATATCTTTTTCAAAGATATAAGCAATTGAAAAAAATCGCGATTTTTAGCTGGTTTTTTTTTGCAATAAAACATTTATTTATCTAATTATTAAAGTCGGATTAGGCTTAAATTGTTTGTTTTAATAAGTTCTACAATTTTTATTTGAAACTTTTTTTGGAGGACACAGTTTTTTTTTTAACAAAAAAGTGTTTTTGGCCAACTTTGGACGCCATTTTGAATATGACGCGGCGAAATTCAGCTGTGGAAAAGTAGTTTATTCAATTCCACGGAATTTTTCCGATTTTTTATGTATATTTTCATACTGTTACTAATTTTGGCAACAAAAAGAGGTATTTTTGACAACGGGCCTGGCCTAATTCAGATTCTGTTTCATTTATCAACTCTAGTTGATATATTTTACAACACAGAGTGTAACGTGGACAAAATCAACTTACCTCATTAACTAGATAACTGTCTAAATAATTTACAACGTTCCCATGTTTATTTTCTCTCATGACTAGAATTTCGTTTATAATCAGCTCCTTCTTGGGCTGTTGCGACAAGTTCATTTGTTTTATGGCTACTTCCATTCCCGTACCGGTCTCTATCGCTGTATAAACCGTACCAGAAGCGCTACAATAGAATACGATTAGTTACTGTTTAAAATTTACTATGTGCATGGCTTACCCTTGGCCGATTTTGTCCAGTTTTGTGTATTTTCTGTTGGGATCGCCGACGGACACGATGCTCCTCAGTTTCTCCAGTATCTCTTCGTCGCTCATTTTCTTCTTTCTCTTTTCCGACGCGGCCCTCGACATTTCGGGGCCGGCCTGATTTTTATTCCTGTCGAGGAGGGGAGCAGACGGTGTACTGTTAGAATTGGAATTGGCCGCGTGCGTCGGAGTCGTGTGAGCGGGGCTCAAACTAAGCGGAGAAGTACTGGTGTTTGTATTGGTCGGCTGAACCTCCTCAATTGGTTTAGTGTACTGAAATTATTCCGCATTAATTAACAAATAATGAGGGTTTCCCTCTTCAGTTTATTCAAACTGTAAATGTTTGTCAACGTACATAAACACTATCGGTACTTACAATACTCTTGGTGCGTTCTGGCCTACTGACAATGGGAGGTGGTGGAGCCTCATCCTCAATTTCGGAGCTAGGAACGTGTACTGGGCTGTGGTATGACTGCGGACCACCCTCTGCCTCTGTAGGGGTTGTACTACTTGGGCTTGAACTTGAGACACGACTCAGTGAGGATCCTAAAATTTTGTTTTACTTCACCCAATCAATTTATTATTATTTTGAGTTCTTGGTTCAATAACATTAAAACAAGAGTCCCACAATTTTGGGTTAACTGAAAAAAACTTGATTTGCTTTGAAGTTATTTATGTTCTAAAGACATTAATTAGAATTCGGATAAGCAACCTCCTTTGAAGTCCTATCAGCATCTTTCATTTAATGTACCCAGGGAGCCATACATTAATTACGTAAGAGTCTTGAGGGGGAGGGGGGTTAGAAAAATCTCTTCATGCCTTTATTTGGGGGGGGAGGTCTCAAGACCCAATCTTACGTAATATTTTGTAAGTCGAAATTTAATATTAAAAAAATTTTTTATTCTAATTTATTTGATTTATATTTTTAAAAACTTACTCTTATTTATCATAATGATATTCCAAAGACTAAATAGTTTAATAATTATATCATAGCCATCTATATCCGATAGCAATAAAAGAGTACAATCTAAAATATGTGTTAAAAAATAAAAATCTTTAATTTACGTCAAACTGTGAGTTTTAGTGTGACTGATCCTTTTTTTAACATCTTATTATTCTGAAAAACGAGATAGAATCTTACGTAAGAAGGGGGAGGGGGGGTTCAAGAAATCTTATGTACCCTTACATGGGGGTAGGGGGGTCAAAAATCGCCAAAACCGTCCTTACGTAATTAATGAATGGCCCCAAGTTTCTCTTGATTTCACCTTCAATTCTTAAATAAATTTCAAATGGATGAAATTGAAATAACAAATTCCAATTTTATCGTTTTGAAAATATTAAAATAATGATAATTTAGTCTAGTAATGAAATAAATTTAAAATATTCACAATTATGAATAATTTGATTAAAAATTAAAGTTGTCCAAATGACAATTTTTTCCAAGTCCAAGCATTCTAAGTGTAAACCATATTCATTATTACATTAACGAAAAACAAAAACACAATTATGTAAATTGGGTTTGGTTAATTTTTTTCGGCAAACAAAAAAAAATGAGAAGAGCATACAAATTGCAGCAAGAAAGAAATTGCCCACGGCAAAAATCTTACCAGAATGAGTGGTTGTTGTGGTTTTAGTCATGTATTTTGTATTTGGAGGCTCTTTGGAACTGGTGTCATACCAATTGAGGACATCTAACACAGCTTGAGGATTATTCTTTTGTTCTTGTTTACTGATATTGGAATTCATCAACAATCTGGACCATGCTTCTGGCATTCCCTATAACAAAAGAAACAAAACATAAATATGTTCCAATGATCTATTTGAAAAATTAAACCTCATAAAGTTCATAAAGATACAGGTATAAAAAAGGAGGGATTCTAAAACAATTCCACAAAATTCCAATATACTGTTAAATACGTGAAAATGCGAAATTTATCTGTTAGAACAGGGTGTTAAAATTAACAAGACATAACAGTGTAAAACCTACAAATATGAAATTGTGTATTCGAGGGTGCTCCACGATAGCTACAAGACATCGACGAAGAAGAAACAGCTTTGTAAAGGATATTCTACAATTAACAATCAATGTACTTTTTTGTACGTACGAATGTGTGTTACATTATATATGTATGTAAGTATCTCCATGGCACCTACAAGAGCTATTACACTATTTGCAGATGAACGATTACTGCCCTTTAGAGGAGGGACAAATGAAAGTAATACCCACAAAAAATATATAGGTTGAATAAATATTTAACCTATAGCAGAAAATGGGCTTCATGTACAAAAAATCCTAAAGGAAATTTTCTTCCAGAATTAGTTAGCAGTGTTTGATGGACTAATTGGAAAAATTGTTCTTCTGGGGATCGTGCTGTAACCTTTTTGAAAACCATGAAAAAATGTTCTCAAAAAACATCTCACTTACTCTTGGCTTTGCAAGGAAATAGTGGCAACATTGTATAAAATCTAATATTTTTCGTTTAAAAATAACTACTTTTTAATACACTTAAGGTGATATTAAATTTGTCATCTGTTTCCCTCTAGGCAAACTATCACTTGTGTAATAATCATAATGGAGAAATGCAAGAGAAAACTTCCAAATATACCTCCTCTTCCTATTAGAACGTGTATCTGGTTTATTTAAGGAATAAAAATTACTATTATACCTTCTCCTCCTTACATTTAACTTTCCACACAATTGAAAAAAAGTAACCAATCTGGCAACATATTAGTTACACCAGGCGGCAGTACCTAGGCAGCAGGCCTATATTAACTACTAGCGACCCGCCCCGGCTTCCCACGGTTTACGACATCACATTAGAAACCTCTAAAATTATCAGTGTTTCTCTACTATTTTATGCATGTATTATACATATAAACCTTCCTCTTGAATCACTCTATCCATTAAAAAAAAACCGCAACAAAATCCGTTGCGTAGTTTTAAAGATCTAAGCATACATAGGTATATAGGGACAGACAGCGAGAACCGACTTTGTTTTATACTATGTTATGATTAGGATTGAACAAATGACACTGAATATCATGGCATCTTGGGAATATATAATGGAATAAGACATGATAAGGGCCTACAAAGACCAATAGTGGAACCAACAACCATTGGTTCACAGACAATTCCAAACCCCAAGTAGTACTTGAGTATGTTGTTGTAAACGTAAGACTATAGATTCTACTGGTTTGGGTAACAAAGCAATAGTTGTTCAGGCAGAAATTCTGGCATGGAGGATCACCAAATTGCCTTGGGTGTAATTCCTTGATGAGAGAGGGATATTTAACAAAATTTATTATTAGACTAGAACATATACTTGGGACATCAACTAAGGATTAAGTGGTCTATATACTGAGCATTGTATATTTAACAATACACGACCATGTTCTTATTATTTGACAAAGAACAAAGTTTTTTCGATGAGTGAACCTACTAGGTGAGATATGAATTAGGAGTGAAACACAACAGATCTAAGTAGGTTACAGTGGAGGGTCCCATATAGACACATCTATTTCATGTACAATAACCACTATCTAAAATGTTTTCCACCAATTCGAAAAACAGATGATGTTTTGATTCCTTATGGAAAATATATAAACCAAATTCAATTCAAACATATTCACAATTTTCAAACTCAGTTGCAGTTCTTATATTTTGAATTATCTGAATCTGTTTTGTAAAGTTTTTGATTTAAGTACATCAAAATAATTGTTGCATACATAAGAAAAAAAAAAATGCAAAAATGCATTCAAATCACAGTGCTCATCGTTATAATCAATTAATTACGCTTGTGTGCTTAAGTACAGATACAACTAAAAACTTTAAATTTACTTGGAAACAATTATGCGATAAGAAATATATAATTATATTGTATGTTCGCTTTATCAGTATAGTACACACATTATTTTGTTTTTTGATAATGATAGGCCCAGACAAGTGCCAAAAATTTCAAAACACTTCTACATACAGGGTTAGTATAAAGTCCCAGAATGGTCGAATGACTTTGTAAATTGAGATGAAATTTTTTTGAAATTTGGTATGAAAATAACTAATCCAATTACGACATTTTCATTTTTTTTTTAGAGTTCCGGTTTCACAGAAAATTCTTCCAACTTATTTTTGATTTTAATAGAACACCCAGTAGATTTTCAGATGCAGAAAAAAAAACTTAAAAACCACCGGTAACAATAAAAAAGATACCCCTAACAAAAACATTTTACTGTGATCTGTCAGATTGACACAAATTGACCAAACTGGTGTCGCTATCATGTTAATTTTGTTTCTTAATTGCATAATCATAAATCGGCAGTGAAACTTTTATAATATGAGCGAATTGATATCTTAATGATGCATGGATATGGTGATATCTTTTTATCGTTATCGGTAGTTTTTAAGTTTTTCTTTGTACTTCACTTTTATCAATAAAAATGAAAATGTTGATATTTGTAAAGGTAGTTGTTTATTCTGCATCCAAAAATATAAAAATCAACTGGATGTTCCATTAAAAAAAAATATATATTAAAAATTAAAATATTAAATACACAAATAATCACAGTCAATATTAGCAAAAAAAATACTTTATTTTGAATATTGAAATTTAAGCGCATTTGGAAAATATTCATTCAGTTTACTCAGTAATGTTGTAGGAACTGCATAAAAAACCTCTGGTATATTTCCAATGAATGTAATGTATTTAAGAGGAATTTCTATTATATTATTAACTGTTACTCACACTGTAACAGTTAGTTAGCACTAGGGATGTGCTAACTTTATTTGTTGCAAACTTAAAAACTGTTTAAAAAATTGATTTATGAAAATAGCATTGTTTTTATAGATCTGTTTTCCAAATAGTATTTTTTTTTGTATATGCAATTTAAACTGCTGCAATTTTTATTACTTGGAATTTTTCTTCTACCAATGATTTACTGGAAGAAGTTTGCAATTTTTCTAGCATGCTAGTTTCATAGTTGCAATTTTTGGTGTTTACTGTTTATGGAGCTATGTTCGTTACAACACCGCTTTATTTAAGCAATGCAATTCTGCTACTTGGATGCAACATGTATGAAATATTACATTTTATGAGTTAGTTTACATTACAGCAATATTTTGTGAAATAATGCAATGCAATGCCATTCCTACATGATAAAAAAAAATGCGTTTTGACATTAGATTGTATTACTATGACAGCTTTACATATCTGATTCATATTTCTAAATGTAATGGACGAAAATAAAATAAATGATATAAAAAAGAATACATTATTACAAAGAGAATATTGATCAGAACATGCCGTAAATTGTGCGATGCAATGCAAAAACCTGTATCGGCTGATTAAAATCATTTACAAATGCACACAAGGGGTTAAGACAAACTGCATGAGCAATGACATTTTTGTGTAAACAGAGTGACTTTAACAGGTTAGGAATCAATAAGATGATTTATATATATTTTAAATATTGGCTGAGATAATATGTGAATAAACAGGTACAATATTTCTATAACTAGTTGTAACATCTCAAAATAAAGCTTTGCTTAAAGAAAAATTGCATGTCATCAAAAAATAGTTGTAAAGCAGCTATTAGCAATCAATGTTCGCGTATGCACTGTATGCAGTTTTTTTTTCTATGCATGCAAGTTTCTTCCATGCAACTCGACTGCAAGCAATTTATGTATCTGTAACTAATGTTGAACTGATAATCTAGATTGAAAAAAATTGCAGCAATTTATTACCACATCCAAATTGCATAATAAAATTGCTCTTTATAGTTAACATATCCTCACGTATCGCCATTAATGATAAAGGATGTCTTATTGGATTGGTTTCAGTAATGAATTTCAGATAATGTTAATCCAAAGTTAGAACTGGCCCAACTGGATCTATTTAGCTGTTTTTTTTTTTACTGTGTGGTCAAATATAATTCACTAATCATATGTTATGCCTTCTCATACAATCAAAATCACAGATCCGTTATGTACGCACTGTAAAATATCTTATTGTGGTCCATTAGGCCTCACTGCAAAAAAATGGAGAGAGGAAATGGATTTATTAACAACATTTGGTTGTAACTTTGAAAGAAAAAGCTCTTTACTAATGGGAAAAATTAATTATTTGTAAATTTCCAAGGCAAGAATTTTTGAAAACTAAAATTATGCCAGAAATTAGTTTCTATTGAAGCAGGGCTGAACCCCAAAGGATAAAATTTCAACTCAAAAAATATTTCTACAGTCTCACCTCTTAGTGGGTCGATCAGGGGCATACTGTATGTTTGTTTTAGTTTTCCACATAATATTATCGACATTCTTGTTACTCACACTCACTGCAAAATTTTTTGCTAATAACATTATTATTAGAAAATTTCCTGGTGTACACCTAATGTCGAATTGTAGTTTTAAGGAACATTTTCCCTACCGTTTTTTCTTCTATAAAATACTATTGTATATCAAACAAAATAAATTTTTTTGAACAATTTGTATTAATTTGCTCATTTGAAACCACCTGTTTAAGAACAGGTAGTTTCAGAACAAATTTCTCACGGTGCTTCACAATGAGTGGGCCTATTAAATTTTGGGAATACTGTAAATAATAGGGAGTTGAAAACTTGTATCTGGGAGTTTTCAGAGATACTCCACACATCTAAAATAATGGAGACTTTCTGACACTTCCGGATATATAGGAAGTAGATACTAACTTTGTTATTTTAAATGTAATATTATATTTTGTATGCCATATCTGATTTCTACTCATTAATTTAGTCACATTAATCACCACTGTATATGTCTAAAATTAACGGTTTTTAGGATATATCAATTTTAAGAAAAAAAAAATTGTAATTGTAAACTGATAATATAACGTTCGTTGTAGTAAAATTTTGTGGTTAATTTTTTTACCATGTAAGTATGAAGTTGAGCTTACTGTCAATTATTCTAGACACACGGAAAAATGTACACGGTGCTTAAATGGAGGGTCAAAACAATTTTGTCCTTTAAGTTGCTTATTTTAAATAGAACATACTATATTTTATTATTCTTTCCATTTCCTTGCTTAGTCCTCTTTCAATACATTCTAGTATTCCCTATACCCAAACTGTATGGTTTTTGAGTTATTTCAGAGTATTTATCAAAATGATAAGCGAGAATCACATTGGATACAATGTGCTATGGATAACAAATGTATAATAACACAATTAGATTTTTACGAATATATAGGTATCAAATAAATTCAATCATCGCAAAAGTATGTATAGGAAGAGGATGAAAAAAGGAAGTATTATAAAATACAGCAAATTCTACTTAAAATGACCGACTTAACAAAGGATAAAGTTGTTCTTTAATCCTCTAATCACTTTGACAAATAATACAGAATGTTAGTATGTCTTAAAATGGGATAAAAAAAGGAAGGGAAAGGGATCATAAAATATAGTACGTTCTATTTAAAATAAGCGACTTAATAAAGGAGAAGTTGTTCGTTTGAACCTGTATTTTGAGCACCCTATACATTTTGTCACATGTCTATTAGGTTTGACAGTAAGCACAATCTCTCATACTCACATGGTAAAAAACTAACCATAAAATTTTACGACAGCAAAAGTTATTAATATACTTTTTTCTATAAGTTTACAATTTCAATTTTTTTTCTTAAAATTTAAATATCTCGAAAACCAATCATTTTAAAGATGGAGAGTGTTTATTAAAGTGACTTTAAATGAATGAGTACAAACCAAATATGACATAAAAAATATAGCATGCCGTTTAAAGTAACGAAGTTCATATTCACTTCGGGTATATCTGAAACTGCCAGAAAGTCACCATTATTTTAGATATAGCCATTCCCAAAATTCCTTAGATACAGATTTTCAGCTCCATATCATTTATAGTTGTTCCAAAACGTTTAATAGGCCACTCACCATGAAGCACTCTGTACATTTGATATAAAATTAGTGAGTTCCTTATTTTAAGTTAGTGAACTAACGCATGCGTTAAAAATCTAAATATTTGACACCAAAAAACTATTTCTAAATGCAACTAAACAAAAACTTGGCAGACACCTTTTTACTTACTTTCAAAGGCAGCTTGTAACAAAATATTATGTATTAATACAAATTAATATGAAAAACAAGCCTCTACGCTAGTATAATGCACGGGATGTGCAAACGGAACTCACCGTAAATTCCCCTGACACTGGATCAAAACCAACATGTACGGTGTGTTCGAAATTAGTAGGGTAAGATATATTCGGTTTATCGGATGAGTAGGTCGATAACTTGTGTGTCTTCTTTAGCTTGAGGTTTTTCTTTTTCCTATCTACATCTTCAGGCTCTTTCGGAAGTGGTCTATCTACAGCTATAGAACTATTTACCAGATCGGTCCCCCTATTCGAAGTTAATCGAACGGGGGGTGCAGGAGGCTTCTCGTCATCAGACGACATTTTCACTAAAACACAACGGTTCCACTAAAATTACATTAATCTAACGGTTGAGTACTGAAAAGCTCCATTAAGGCAACCACTACTATCAAGAAAAAAATACTTTTATATGGGCGCGCCGGTATGCGTCAGAGTTGAAAGGCCTATTAAACGTGCAAATGTGAATACTCACGTTAATATGACAGGCACTATTTTATTAAAATATACTAAACACACCGAAATATCTTCAATGAACTTAAAATTCTCTAAAATAAAATTTACAAGACGATATATACAAAATCCATTATTTCCAAATAGCAACTTCCCTTATGATGACCACCATTTTAGAGTCATCACCGCGACTATGACTCACGTACGTTTAATTGTCGATCTCTGTCTTACCCTTGCACATGGAAATACAATGAAAGAACAGTGACGACGGCTAAACGTTTGTCTAATCTAATTTAATAGCATTATGACAAAAATTAGGCAGAAGAAGAAGAACGTATACAAAGGAAATTTTGGATTTAGGCATTTCTTCACGAGGACATATGAGAGCATAGATAAATTAACCATATTAATTACTGTGTTTTCTACCAGAAATAGCAGTATATTTCACTAAATCTCAATTAACTGGAAAAGCATAATTGAGATTTACTGAAATTTTCTTATATCTTAGAAAAGAAAGACATGTACAAATTTGCATAAAAACATATGTGTTGAAAATTTTACAAATTTAAACGGCAAACCGTTCTGCACTTCTGCGTTCTGCAACTGTGCAACGTTAACTCCACTCGTCACAAGCATCTTAAGGCGTGGCGTATTCCCTTCCATAATCTACTATATCTAAGTGAACGTTTTCCATATCTGCGTAATATATTTTTTTGTATTAGGCATTGCTTTCTTGTTCCTAATGTTTAATAACATCGTAACTTAATAAAACTTTTTTTTTTTGCTGTTTTTTTTATCTGAAATACAAGTTATATCACTTAAGAATTAAATATCAATTAACTGAACAATGAGGATTGAGATTAAATGAAATCTTCTGATATCTTATGTATAATAACAAATTTGGTGTCCTAAAATTTAGTCTCACGTTTTTATATCTATTGAACTTATTGAAATGAATCCTGAGGTGAAATTAGATCGCATTAGAGCATAGGCAATGACAATGAAGGCAGATCAATGCCGAATTCATAGTCGACATTGATCCAAATTGATCTATGAATTCTACCGGTCCGTGACTGTTGTTAAAAAGTTTGTGGTTTGCTGTTGCAAGATTCTGTGGTGAAAGTAGTCGTAAAAAATGGCTTCTCATTTAACGAATGTCAAATTATAAAAAAGAAAACACTGCAATTTGTTTAACAAAAATAGTTTTACGTGAACATTATTGTTTAAAATCATGAAGAAAAAGGTTTGTATAACAAAATACATTACTTACTGAAATTTAATCAAATGTTTTTACAGGTACTTTTAATGGGTAAAAGTGGCTCTGGTAAGACAAGCATGAGATCTATAATATTTGCAAATTACATAGCTAGAGATACAAGAAGATTAGGAGCAACAAGTAAGTTCGTAATTTGATACCCACATGTTACTAAATCAATTCTAAAAAAAAATTTTCTTGCACTTTTAGTCGACGTTGAACACTCGCACGTTAGATTCCTTGGAAATCTGGTTTTAAATTTGTGGGATTGTGGAGGACAAGAAGCATTCATGGAAAATTATTTTGCTTCACAAAGGGACAACATCTTCAGAAATGTAGAAGTCCTTATTTACGTTTTCGATGTAGAAAGTAGAGAATTAGAACGAGACATGCACTACTATCAGTCATGTTTAGAAGCTATTTTGCAAAACTCCCCCGAAGCCAAAATCTTTTGCTTAATTCACAAAATGGATTTGATATCTGAAGATCAAAGGGACATCATTTTTAAGGAGAGGGAGGCTGATTTAAAAAGGTTATCGCGGCCTTTAGATTGTACCTGCTTTAGGACATCAATATGGGATGAAACATTATACCGTGCATGGTCTAGTATAGTCTACATGTTAATACCCAACGTTAAAGAATTAGAAAACAGTTTACAACAGTTTGCTAATATCGTAGATGCAGATGAAGTTCTTTTATTCGAAAAAGCCACGTTTTTAGTTATATCACACTGCCAAAGGAAACACCATCGAGATGTCCATCGATTTGAAAAAGTGTCTAATATTATTAAACAATTTAAACTGTCCTGTTCTAAACTCGCAGCCCAGTTTCAGAGTATGGAAGTAAGGAATTCAGCGTTTGCTGCATATATTGACATGTTCACTAGTAATACCTACGTTATGGTATGCATGTCTGATCCCCAGATTCCCTCGGAGGTGACACTAATTAATATTAGGAATGCTAGAAAACATTTTGGAGAAATTAGAAAAAGTATCGAGCTCTGCGCCAACACTTGGCCGTTAATTTTAATGCTCTTCGATGAGATTCTGTTATTGGTGCCAATTGTTTACATTATTTATTTTTATTACTTCGATTATAAATTGTGTATTATTATAAAGTTTAAATATTTTGTTGTAAATATACATATAACTTGTCGAGTATAATTTTATATTTTGTAATGTATGTACATTATATTCAGTCTAATTTGTATTTTTGAATAAAACCTATTATCTGCACGTTTTTAAATGTTCGAAATGTTTTATTTTGAACTTTATAATAACCAGCATGGTTCTATAGAAGTTTCGTAATTTACGGAAATCATTTAAATAGTCAAGTATTATTTATACAAGTCAATAATGAATCTGTGTATGTTTTATTAATCAGTATAATAATATTTTTATCAAGTTGACCTCCGTCCATAAAGTTTCTTTGACCTTTGGTCCCACTAACCCATTCCATAATCCTATTGCAATGATTAACATGGTTGGAGGGGGACGGGAAACAACCTGTTGATTTAGGTGATAAAAAAATAATGGACAAATTACTAAAAGGCATAATGAAGTACAGGTATAAAGTAAAGGAGGGAATGGTTAAACAATTTTTAGAAGTAAAAGATAACCCGAAGGTATGTACATATTTTTATATCAAATATGAAGCACATAACCAAGTATTCCAAGTTCCAAGTACATAACAATAAGCAACATTAATTTTATATTGTTTTAATTTTTAATTTTTTTTAATATAATAATTATTATTTTTTTTTAAAAGGATGTTGAGTGTATGTGTATGTACAAAAAAATGTAAACAGCACACGCAGGCGCAAAATTCAGCACCACAACGGTTTTAACCAAAAGTTGTTTCATGCAACTTAAATGACATCGCCAATAATTCCCCTAAAATATTTCCCTGGGATTGGGAGGCTATATCGCGATCTTCCCGTGACGTAATCATTGACCATGACAAGAACGCGAATACTGTATTTAACGTAACTGACTTCAGTACGTATTTACTGAGCTCATCTGCCAAAATAGGCACCAAAATAATATAACAGTTGCACAAATTAACTTTTGGTCAGGACTTTAGTGGGTACACTTGCCTCCATATAAAGCACAAAGTATCTATATAGGTATATATATTTAGGTATTGTGTGCGTGCTTGCCTTATTGTTTTTGTTTTTAGCCAAAGGCTGTGTTTTTTACATGTATTGATAGTAGAATGCTTCCCACAAGATTTACACAGACAAATGTTGGGGATATGTTTATTGGTAAGTATAAAATACCAACAGAAAATTGGTTTAATTAAAATGAAAACGATCAACGACCTTAAAGCTAATAGATATGGCAAATTTCAAAGTATGATGGATTATGAACTGCGATGTAAGGAGGGTTTCTTTTCACTTATGATTGGTTGAAATGCGATATCACCAGATGATTCCCCTAGAATAGTCCCCCAAGATTGAGATGACGTCACGGTCTTCCTGTGACGGTTTATGATGTAATCACAGACTTGTGACGTATGGCAGGAATGCGGATGTAACGTAATTGACTTTTCAGAACGTATTTACTGAGTGAAAAGCATTTCACAATTACACAAATTAACTTTTAGTGAGGATATGAGCATGTATTTTAGAACTTATGCTTGAACTGGACCGTATCTCAATCCGCTAATACCTATCTATGTAGCTTTTGGTCGAGCGACATGTCGACGTAAACGCGGTAGGGATTAAGAGAGGAGTGAAGAAGCACTTGTGGGTGGTCTTATTTACAGTTCCTTCTGAAATGTAGTTTATGTACACATATGTACATAGTACATATACACCAATATTCATATTATAAATGTTTTGTGATATTGTGACCGATATCAAAGATGCTGAGAGACAATAAATCTTATGCTTCTTGGTCACTTAGGTGTATGATATGAATAAAAACGGATTTTCATTAAAAAAAACCTTCTGAAGCGTTTAATACACTCGTTATTATGCTGATCACTATATTACTACTTAGTCCCGACTAACATTATTAGACAGCTGTTTCATTTTAAGATAAAAAGGTAGTTATTTTAAAAAACTGTTTGCTTTAATGTTAATTTTTTTTTTTTCAAGAAACGCACATCTTGCAAAAAATAAGAAACGGACTCATTATAGACAGAAAATAATGAGGGAATTTATTTTTGGTGAAAAAAGTGGGGCAAAAAATGATAGTTACAGCTCAAAATAAAAGAAAAGAAATAATAAAATTTTTGTGTGAGCTGTGTAGATTTTTTATTAAAATTAAATTGTTTTTAAAAAAAAAAAAACAGTAACAAAGATGTGTAATAGTAATGATATTGTGTGTTAGGTACCTAATTTCTTTAAACGATATTGTCCTAAAATAACGTTCTACTTTCCCAGTGGGACAACTTTTGATGACAAATATATTTCAGATTTTTTTTAGTCAGAAATGCTGGCAATATTATCCCACACTCCCAACATTTCCTGGATGAACTTACAACAAATGAACCGGCAGCTTTAGAACTGGGTTGTATTGTCAATGATGTAAGACACATCATTGTGTGTGGACACAGTGATTGCAAAGCTATAAATCTGCTCTACCAACTGCAGGACAGTGAATTTGCATCGCAGGTTTGTCAAATTTCAATTGGTGTATCAAATTGTTATTATTACACATTGTCAAAGACCATGACACCATAAATATTTTTTATATTTAGTTTTATTTTTAATCCAAAATATGAATTATAAAAAAGTAAATACATCTAAAAATTTATTACAATTAAACCTTTCAGACACTAAATTGCAACTTATTTGTATATCACTGTATACAAAAACTTTTAAGGAGTTAACACCGGAACACATTTTTGCACTCAAGTTTCGGTGTTGTGGTTAAAAGTTTTCAAGTGTGAATTTGTTTCTATGCTAAAGGTTCCAATTCTCCTCCTGTATCACTGTATATGTCTGTTCAAATATGTATATTTTTAACTAAGAAAACAATTTCCGATATTATAAAAAATTCCCTTTAGTTGCAGACTTGTTGACGATTACTGTACATTTATGTGTAAGATGTGTTAAGACTGGCATATAAATTAAGAACTTTTCATAATACATCAACCTTTTAGGATAACAGACGAATCTCACCCTTGCGATCATGGCTGTGTACACATGCATTGCCAAGCTTAGAAAAATTTCAACAACTCGAACTGACCGACTATAGCAAACCACTTATCTTTCAAGCAGAAACGCCGTTAAGGAAATTTGTGGCCTACATCGATCCCGAAAATAAATTTAACATTGAAGATAAACTGTCACAAGTTAATACACTACAACAGCTACAAAACATAGCCAGTTATGGATTTTTAAAAAGGCGGTTGGAAACACACCAACTTCATATTCACGCCTTGTGGTTTGATATTTACACTGGAGAAATTTATTACTTCAGTCGGGGTGCGAAACAGTTTATACCGATTGATGAGGAGAATTTCGAAAAACTGTTACAAGAAGTTGATAAATATTACTCTTAAGTAGTCTTTACTGTATTTATTGTACGTTTTTGTATGAATTTATATCTGATTTGTATAAATAATTTGGATGCTTTTTTTTTCTAAATAAAAATTACAAGCTTGTATTTTTCTTAAATATTATTAAACAGCTCTTAAAGAATCATTACCAAAGAAAAGAAAAAAGTATTTGAATATGGATTATGAAAAGTTGTTACCTACGAGGTATCACACTCTAGTGTATGTAAATAGGACTGGGGATAAAAAAGGTGTGTTTGACAAAGTAATCCAGAGGTGAACCACAGTTTTCCATATATTATCTTCCTGATGCAAGCCACAATGTAAGAAATTTATAATGATAAGAAATTACGAAAAAAATTGTTACTAATTATACCAACTGTAACTGGAATATGTGGACATATCTTTCTGAAAAGACACTTTAAACACAACTTTAATAACTTCATCATTTATTAAATGCTACTGTAAAACTAAACTTTCCATAAACTCGTCAACATCTAAATCATTATTGCTAATATTATTTCTTTTAAAAAAACTGTTAGTCTGCCTACAAGCCTCTTTCAACTTATCCATAATAATTGCTGTATTTGAGCATATAACAATTTCGTTTAAATCTTCATTTAGTTTATAAGACACCAAATAAGCAAAATACTTTTTTAAATTACTCAGTATTGTAGGTCTTAAGGATTCATCTCTTAACACCATATTTAGGATAAATAGACCTGAAACAAACAACGAATATGAAAAGTCTAATGATGATAGAGTTTAATTTCTTACCTTCTTTATTAATAATTTGAGCAACACTGTTTAAAACATCGTTTTCTAAAAATAGTTTGGGTGGACAACTCATTCCAACAGAAGTGTCCTTACTGTCGACATCAAACAATATGGCATCAAGTTTTTCACCTAAAAATTATTATCATTTATTATAGTAGGAAATCCAACTATTTTTTTGAATCTGTTAAAATATAATTTTTTTAATCGATGTTAAAATACAAATTTTTAAATCAATGTTAAAATATAAAATGTATTTTAAGCCCATTTGCACCTTTTTTGCATTTCTTGTAATACTATCGTATCACTTGATGGATTTTGGTAAGTTGTTAAAAATATTTTTTATAAAGTTATATACTTTTGAACTTATGGTTGCATTGTTAAAATAAAACTGCCTCATATGTAAACTAGTAACTACAAGTACATTACAATATTATATTATAACGTTATGACACACTATATCATAATTACTATTACTGCCTTATTATTGTATTTTCTAAACTGAATCTTAAGATTAATTATTTCATAAACAAATATGCATACAACTATTCACCTGTTTCTGCTGTTTCTTGTAAATATTTTAGACCATCCATAATTCTTACTTTAAGTTTGTCATTTTGTTGGAAACCAAACCAGTCCGTTGCAATTTTCAACATGTCCGCATCAATTTCAACACCGATAATATCAGTTTTTGGCAAAAATTTATGCAAAAATGAGCATAGTCCTCCACCACCTAGACCTATAACACTCAGTATTGATTTCTTTTTTCCCGAGCACGCAATATAAGCTGCTAAACTCATATAGACGTGGTGTTTACATGTTAAGTATAATAAATCAACAATTTCTTTAGCAACGCCCTTTCTTGTCTTTATCGTTTTTAATTTCGCTTTCAGACTGAATGACTAACTGAGAAGTCATGTAAAATAATCTTCTAAATTTTTCCCCGTTGTCTGTTTCGATGTCTTCAATAACATAGTCTCCTGAGAAATCAGAACGCCCTTCGTATCTTACAGCTCTCTTTCCAACGTCTGCACCCAGTGAAAGGAAGGGAATCTGAAAAGATCCTGCTTAATGTCATGAATATGTTATTTTTTGAATTAAAGTTTAATTCAAAATAATGATTAGTAAGACTATAGGAAAATTAAAGTTCTCTGTATAAAAGATTATTGGTATGTTCCACCAGTCCAAACAATTGAATTGCCGAGTTGAGACAGTAATCTGATGAATAAAGCCGGCAGATCCGGGCGGCGGGCATAAAGTTTTCACACATCTCAATGTAAATAACAGGGTAAGTTTAACACATCTCTTTATAAATTGCAACAGTGTTGCAATTTATGCAGTATATGCAATGCCCGCCACCGGGATCTGCCGGCTTTACTGATGAATCATTGTTTCATCATGCACATCAGAAGTTCAATATTTTTCTTTGGTAGTTCATTGCATACCTGTTGGTATTAGCAGTTTTTATTATTTGTTGTGATAGTATCAGCTTTCAACTCCAGTTGAATATGCCCGATAATAATAAATCATTTACATAAATATGTATGTTATAATTTGTTGTGAAATATTTTTTTTTTAATACAGAAGTGACTGAAGAATTATATGGCAGTGAAACTAAACTGTTAATTGCAGTTGATCAAAATGATATCTAACCTTTTTATTTGTTAGAGAAGAAGGGGCTAAATTACAAACGGTATTTGTAAGCTCCGTCTGAACAGCATCGAAAGATTCATACTTTTGACCTCTATGTAACGTTATAATAGCTAATCTATTATGCTTTGTCATTTTAACCAAATGTTTCCTTCCTGCTTTTGTGGAAAATAACCACTCAGCTTCTCTACAAGAATAAACACTTGTCTAGATCTTTGTGTCACTTATATTTTAGACATTACTGTATTAGACTACATACCGTCCTTGGGGTACAATAAAAGCAGCATATTGTGCGTTATTACGTTGAGGTGGAATGTCAACAATGTATACAGTAAACCTAGGATTACTTTGGTCGGGCTCCAACAGATCTAACACGACTTCATTTTCATTCTCGACTGAACAATTTTTGAGACCAGAACACACAAATGCTGCGTGTTGAACACTAGAAATGTGCAGAATTACATCTTCTTCGCTCTCAAGTCTCTGCATTTTCCCTAATGACCCAAGGTTAATTTCCAATACCTAACAATAAAAAAAATGACAATTGAGAATTCTTTCACTGTAATTATATAACATTACCTTTTGAGGTAATGAATTAAATTTCGTACACACTACAAAAAATACGGGCATTGAATTTTCTCCAACTTCTACGGCTTTCCTTTCCACATCATGACATCTGCTTACCCTAAACATCCAATTATTATTAGGGAAATAATTTAAAATTGCTTTTAGAATATGATCCTGTAGCAGAGATATACAAATATATCGTCCTCCGATTTTTAATACTCTTTGAATTTCATTAAAATATTTAATAATTTTTGACAGAGTCTCTTCACTGTCGTCGGGCATTAAAGCATCCAAAGTACCTTTATCTAAAACTACACTGAATTGTGCATCGCTGAATGTCATATTTAATGCATCCATTTGCAAATATTTCAGATTTGTTCGGCTCTTCCCATTTTGTGACAACATTTGTCTGATGGCTACTTGAGATATGTCAATATTTGTAATATTACTAAAATAAAAATTATGAAAAATATCCAATACCCAATATGTATATCACCGATTGCTTACCTATGACCAACATCGTATAAATCTTGTCCTAAAGTTGAATTACCACAGCCCGTTATTAGGACATCATCCTGTTTTTTTTATATACTTATGTAAATATTCGGATAATTCAGGATATTCACCATACCTAATCATATAAGACATTATTAAAAAACTGCAATTAACCACAAAAGACAAAATAAAGGTGTGTATGTTTTTTAAATGTAATTTTTTTAAACATGAAATTTAAAATAGCTTTGCATCTATATACACCCAATAAGTAGATAGTTTATGTTAAATCTGGCAAAAACTTATTTTAGTCACAGTCACAGTCACGAATGTCTACAGATGTAATAAATTATTACCCATTCCATATAGCATCAAAATTCTACTTTCCTGTTATATCTAAAAATTCGAGTATAACTAAATACAAACACAAAATGTCATGTTTTTTGTATATACCATAGGAGAGAAATACATATGTATAGCATTGCATATACACTCGTAAATATATACATATATCAGTAGAGGGCTAACACCGCTGAGCAAATATTTAGAACCACCTGAGTACGTCCCGAATCAAAAGATTGGACCAGATTCGTTACCAATTAATATGAACACGATAATGGTTCTACCCAATAAACCATATTTCAGAGAAACAAGGATTTTTTTTGTATTTGTGTGTGGGACAAGTTTCATTTGTGTGTGTTAAACTTAATTCTACGTTTGATGACTGACGATAGATTAGAGAGGTTTTAATTGATACTGAATTTATATAACATGACATATCAAACATTTTAATATTTGAGTATGTAGCCAGAATAGGCGCCATCAACAGTAAACATATTAAGATAAGTTATACATTTTCTTTATTTGCTATAGATAGGGTTAGGTTAGTATTAACAGGTTTATGTCAAAATTTGTCATATTAAGATTTTCACGAAAAAAAAAGTTTATTGACTTAACGTAGGTGTTCGCTGTCATTGAACTGAGTATATTTTAGTTCCTTCATTTATTATAAATAATAAATTATATTAAAAACGTACCACTCAAAGGTTTTTGTACCTCTCTTTTTAAAGAAAGACTCCCAGTAATCCGACTGACTAAAATCCTCTTTAGATTTTGGTAACAAATTCATGGTGATATCCGGCAATAAACAAACGTCTTTTATAGCTCTACTTTACTAGGAAGTAATATTAATTAAAAAGCATTTTTAAGCAAACCATTTTTTTTTACTAACCCTTTTAGGTTAGCTTAGATTGGGTTAGGTTATGTTTAGGAATTTTTTAGGGCTTTGCGAAAGCTTTTCTTTGATGTCACGTGATAGATTGATCCGATCACACATGTAATGTGTGTCGTATATGAAACCAGTTTCCACAAGGGATTTAGTTGTTCGGAAGCGTATTTCTAATTCAAATATAAAATATTTGAATTAGAATATCCATTAAAATATTCATTTAGACTCTAGACATTGGTTCCAGTAATTCATACCATTCAGGTCACCTAAAAGTCAGGACGTTTTAATTGCTCTCTTTCTACCTATACCTATTTTAGTGATACTAGACAAGGAGCTCCAATGCACTGGTGATGACTTCAAGCTGCCCTCGATTGGACAATTAACTGGAACCCAGTATTAAAACCTCTGTCACACGTTGACTTTAATATGAATTGTTCATTTACACGTTGATTTAATATTGGTTCCAATTATTTACTCCTACCTGCAACTTGTGTGGTGTAAATTAGCTTTCTCTTTAGTTAATTTTTGAATATTACTATCTTTTTGTGTATTGTGTTTACGATATAATATTTATGTATTTTCCATTCGTTTTTTTTTGTCTTATCCACGGCTGAAATCTACTGAGTGTCTCTGTAAAAAGGTTAAAATCTGATACATTTTTCTTGGAACAACCACTATATTAAGCGTTGGAAATGTTAGAAAGTTATTGCAGTAAAGTGCAACGTTACTGGATGACTGGATTAAAAAAAGCCGAAGTAGTATGCCTTATAACCAATATATTCCTATTGTGTCGGCAATATCATTTTAAATTTTTATTTCCCGCTTTTGGCAATGCCATTTCATCTAACCGCCAACTTATGCGCAAACACAGTGCGCAACAATCGTGGTTACTAAACGCCATTGTTGGACGATTGACTGTTCTTTACTTTATGTTAGAATAAACTCTAATTAATAAACATTTTTAAGAACTTACAGTGTAAGTGGTCATTATAATTTAGTGCAATAGTGGCAGTGATTTTTGACTGACTTTAAAGTGGGGAAATTCGTACAAAGACTAGTCAATGTCAGCAGGCGTGTCAGACCAGGTAAAAATCAAAATACATTTTGACAGTTTTTAGATGATAAAGTAAATTTTATGTCTTAGCAGCAACGTACATAATACATTTTTATTTTATTTTCATATGGCTTCATCAGCGGATGAAAGGACAGGGAAATCAAGGTATGTTTCGGATGTTTTATTTATCTACTCAAAACTTTCTTATCTAAACTCGTTCATAAAATATAAACTTTATGTTGTGTCTTATCAGAGGTAATCATGTAACAGATACAAAGGTAATGTTAGGTAAAAAGCACCAAGCTTTTCTTGAACCTGTTATCGTTATGAGTAACATGTCTGCGTCAGGCATTTTTAAGATCAAATGCAAGCTGTAGTTTTAATTTTAATTAGTGGTTCATTGATTGTAAGTGATTGGGAAGTCCTGTTAATGTATCTGAATGATTCGCTTTTTACCATATTTTAGTGTCCAATGGCCCTAAAGAACAGCTAGGAGCAGGCGAGGGAGCAACTGGCTCTGAGGAGTTTGAGCCATGGAGATCACAACAACAGAATTCTGCAGCACACACTCCTTATGGAGCTTCTGTTCCCATATCAAGTGCGACAGATATATACAACATGAGCACTGCAGGTAAGTACATGAGTACTGTCCCTTTCATTTATTGACTGATTTAATAGTAATAATTCAAAATTAGGTTAAAAAAAATATACTCTAAAAACTCTGTTTATCAGAAAAAGTTTGTACTTTTATGATATGTCTTGTTTTATTGAAATGTAAACAAATAATGTAGTTCCAACTATATGGAATAAACCACTAGTAGTCTATCGTTACAATTGCCCATCTCAAATCAAGAAATGTCACAGAATTGCTGTTTTGTTTTGTGTTTATAATATATCCAAATGGATTTTTTAAAAACGAGGCAGCTCGATATTCCCGTATTAAAAGGTGTAACCTACGAAGTTAGTGGGAAATACCATGAAGCTAAACATTTATTTTGTTTGGTTTCATGTTATTTCCTACTTCAATAATGTTTCTAAAAGTGAAGATGGGCATGGAAAATTTTTTCCATGTTTTTCTAGGTAATTTTTCTTAGCACTTGTATGTGCATTTTTATTTAAACACCATAAATCAGTTAAATAAATTGTTAGAAGGTATTGTGCTATCATAAATTTTATAAATTAAATTACATGTTGGAATAGTTTGAGGAGGAACTCCTTATTATTTTTTACTGATTTGAACTGATTATTTTTTAAAAACGAAACTTTTTAACTGTTTAACTTTTCACGCTTATGTTAGCAACCTGACAATCGTTTTGCTACACAGCGGTGACGTAACGTTGAGCGGTGAAATTCAAGCCGCTCGCCTTTTTTTAGTCTCTTTTTTGGGCTTCCTTAATCATTCCATATGGCATGCAAGTAGGGTAAACTAGCGCATTTGATACGTGGAAATAACTGTGCATAAGATGTTTTGGTTATTTTATATTTTAGGGTTATAATAAATATAGTTTTGTGTTTTTTTTATGGTTTAATTATCATTACATCACATTTATAAGCAAAATAAATGTGATAAAATGCATTCCGTCTGTTGGAATTATACATTTTGCGCCACTTGCCCATGGTTTTTTATGTTTGCTGTAAGTTAGTGGTATACAATTTTTCAACAGCCAAATTATATCACATGCAATTGAGGAGCTTGCTACAAAAACGTCGCAGCTCCACTTTCATCACGCGACGAAGTTAGCTGCTTATAATTTGGATAAAAATATTAGACGTTATTTAGCGAAAGTTCAACACAGCCTAAATTATATTCCTCTAATGTAAAGAGATAGGTTCATTAAGTGAGACAGACGCAGATGGTACTGTGATATTACACAAATCAGTGTGAACTGGACCCCACTACAGTCCTTAGCTTCCGCGGTGTATGCACTTGGTTCACATAGCAAAAAAGCATGTGAGAAACGTATTCGCAGTTATCCGTTAAGTGTGGCATGCCTAATAGGTATGGCAATTACGTCTATCTTATTTAGATATACCTATTTTTCAGTTAGGTCTTACTTCCTTTCCACTCTTATTTTCTGGCTTTCCTGGCTGTTTACATACTGTAAACTATTGGCCATAGTTACACCTAATGCCAATTGAATGTTTTTCCTCATTTGAGAATACATTTTAAATTAAAAATCACAAAGAAATGAAAAAAATTCCTTAAATATGTATCATTATAATGATTAAAAAATATTGGAAAGATTGTGTTACATAATGATAAATTACATTAAATCACCATTACATTGCACGTTTGCCATATTTTATTATGAAATATATCACACTACTCAATATATTGTGTATAACGGAGGTTGTACAATAGCTCCAGCTGTCACAGGACTCCTGCAATCAAATCAAATTGAGGCAACCCCCATCACATGCGACGCGAGTTGTCTATGTGTTGCATTGCCGTATGCCAACTTTACTTATTACATATTTTGAATTTCGCTAACAGTACACACATACGCAAGTGCAATGACATTTCTGTGATGACACGTACAGCGACATATTTATAAGCTATATTTAGGATTTATAAAAATATATTTATAGAACTCCCTTGACGCATTGCAGATGAGGTTGTGTTCTAACCTCAATTATACGTTTTTATAACCTAACAGTTAAAAATTTTTAAAGAGGTTGAAAACAATAGGTTTTGAAATAGACTCGTTTATCTGTCAATTTTTCCTAAATCGAAATCTCTCATTTTTGCTGAATACAGCGATGCGAAAATGAAAATACGAAAAACTTTGCGGGGTTATCTCTGATGGTTTTTAAGATATTATGCTCTTGAAAACATATAGCTTAATTTTTATTGTCCATTCTCAATCACCCTGTACACATTTTATGATTCTCTGCAATTATTTTCTATCAAAAAAAAAGTACCACTCTCATAATTAATATAAAATCGACATTGATAATTGGTGGAGTGAGTTTTTTGTAGTTAACTTTCCAGAATATAGAAACTGGAATATATCAAAAGTTGGAAGTTGAAGACCATTATCTAAAACTACTTAATTGTTATGTTAATTTTCCATAACTTGCAAAATCTATATGGGTTTCAAAATGTGTTACATTTGTAAAATTAGCAATATAATTTAGAAAATATCGTAATAACTGTAGATAATATAATATTATGTAGATATATCTTTAGCTGATTGTGAATAAAAAACAATATATTTTACTGGATTGCCATGACGTGATATTTATCTCGTTTTAATAGGTTATTACGGAAGTGGGGGGAACCTACCCTTATCAAGCTTACGGTGTGGGGGATGGGACTTGGTCCAACGGAACAGATCCAATGACATTCTTAAGCGGTTATCCTCACGACTCCTACTCGATGGACGGTAAGTAGATAAAAGTTATGTACTTACCATTTGTTTAAATACCAATATTTAAAGGATCCGTTAATTTTAAAATATTCAAGTAAGTTTGATTATCTTCATCTGGGTATTCTCGCTTATATTATAATTCTTATTATATTTTAGGAATTGTTATATTGATGTTACGTTTTCTTGTTTTTAAAAAGGCATGTTCGGTCCCTCGACGACATTTTCTACTCCAACCGCGTTTGCGGGTCAACCGTCGTCCTTCAATTACTTCCACAGCAACGGAGACTACAACACATGGGGAAGTCAGTTAGGGGGCCAACGCAAATACGACGAATACTACAGAGAACACCAAAACATGTATACTCAAGCAATGCCAGACTCTGCTCTCAAAAGTGTCGAACAAGCCATGCAAAACTTAGGTAGGCATAGGGGTTAATACCGAGCTTTCAAATAAATTCTCGATTACGGTAGGCTGGAATTTTGTTATGGAGTTGGCAACATTCAGTTTCTAATGGCGAATCAGCAGTGACACTTGACAGCACAGCACAGTTGTTTAATTTGATCATGGCATAAAAATGCTAGAACCAAAATAAAAATTCTATAATCTTATACAAATAAATAAAAATACCCTCTTTTTTTCCCCCCCCCTCCAAAAAATCTCCCCCTCCAGAAGTTTTTTTAACTTTAATCCCCCCTCCTTTTTTTATTTATCTTCCCCCCCCCCCGGGTGTTCCCCCCCCCATAAAAAAAATATTACTGCATACCCTCATTGAAAATTTATTTGAAGGCACAATATTATTTCCTACCGTTTAGTCTCGAAAATCCAAATATCCATTTTTGTGTGCTTTTCGTAGATCTTAAAGCATCAGTGGACTCAAAGGAGACCCTGGGTCAACCCAAGAAGACGACATGGGCGAGTATAGCCAGTCAACCAGCGAAGCCCCAACTCACCATCCAGAACCAGGGTCTCAAAAAGAAGGGACCCGGCATGCCGCCTGGTCCCATAGTCCCAGGGAAACACAACATGGACATTGGTACATGGGACACCAATAAGAGCACGCCACCGCAACTGCCCGTGGTAAATAATACGCCGAAAAACGTTGTGGCGTCCGCGATAGCCGTGAGGCCGGGTTGGAGTGGACCTCCGACCACCAGGCAAGCTCCGCCCGCTCCCAGACCTCCTCAGCACCCGATGCAAACTTATCAAGGAATGATGCCCCCACATATGCCTCCTCAAGTCAGTATGCCGGCCGGAGGTCACATGCAGGTAAGTGGAAACCTTACTTTAATTTCTTCTTCCGAATATTTAATAAACGTTTTCTGTTTGCTAACACATATATGAAATTTTTTTAAATTCACATGAGTTGTTTACTCATTCAGACCTGTCATTTTAAAATATGATTTTTTTTTTCAAGCTGTCAAGAAGACATCAGAAAGATAATCATCGAAATATAGTCAAACAAAACAAGTAATGAAGTGAGTAATCACAAATCACTCGTTACCAATTTGCAGAGGTATTAGGAATTACGTGCTCATGCACGAACAGTCCTTCCACACTAGTTAAGATATTAAGTGGTGGCATGAAAATCTACTGTATAAATTGGATATAACGAAGATTCAAAAGGATCACAGCTAATCCTCGTTATGTGCTAGTGTAGAGTCATTTATGTTGTCGCAGTCATGAGCTTATAAGTTTTTTCAGATGAATCTTCACCTTCACATAAAATGCACACCTGCATTTCATTTTTATTTGCAGCAGTGATGCGACGCTGACAATGGCCGCCGCTATTCTTTAGTTTAGTCGTGACCTTTAGTAAGGGTTATCCGTTGTTACAAGTTGTTACCTGTATGCATTGTGGTTAATTGCTATATTTATCACTAAAAAACCCAACATTTTAATGTCTACTCTTAGTGATTTAAAATGAGATGTATCGACAAAGTACTGTTTGAAATACTTTGGTTTAGTAGAATCTGTTATAGCTTATAGACTAATATTTTCGGGTTGGTCTTCACATATTGACAGTTTTTGTAGTACAGAAGCGTATATTAAGAGTAAATGGCCAGTGTTTGCCCACTTACCTCCAAATTTTAAGTGTTCCATATTTGTATATACATATACTTATTAATGATGAATATAAATCATATATACAGAGAGAAATAGTTCGATCCACACATATAATACCCGATTAATGCGGATGACTCATTTCATTATTTGTTGGTTGAACTATAGTTTTCTATAGTAAAGTAGTCTATTAACCTTTGAATGTTACACCATATACTTTTTTTTTTTCAAGCTTTCAGTATGGCATAAAAACGATAAATGTCCAACTAAATATTTTAACTAATAATAACTTTTTTTTTAAATAAAAATGACAGAAGAAAAAAGAATAATTTTTAGAATATAAATTGTAAATGTCTTTTTGCTCCTTTATCCTATATAATCGCAGGGCAGCGTTGATCAACCTACGAAATTATATAGATATTTTTTTTTAATAAATAAATTATAATTTAAATTTGACATTTAATATCTCAGGGAATGATGCCTCCTCCAATGCCAATGATGGTAACGCCCCCGACAGCTCCCACGCATCCCGTCTTAGACGAACTTAAGGGTAAAAACAACTATAATCCCACTGATTTTGATTTGACTGCTCCCAACGCCAGGTTTTTCGTCATCAAATCATATTCGGAGGACGATATCCACCGAAGCATCAAATACGAGATTTGGTGCAGCACGGAGCACGGCAATAAAAGACTGGATCAGGCCTATAGGGAGCGGGAAGGTAACGGGGCTATTTATCTCTTTTTCTCTGTGAATGGTTCCGGACACTTTTGCGGAATGGCCCAGATGGTGTCCCATGTCGATTATAACGCTAACAGTTCCGTGTGGTCCCAGGACAAATGGAAGGGCCAGTTTAAGGTATAAAATTACTACGATTATTTTTAATTAGGCGGATAAGTATGTATTTCCCTTAACACTCTGCGTAATATGTCCTTGTTACTTTGTTAAGGTAATTATTATGTTGACATCTCACTTGGGATATGTTTATGCTTATTACTTATTGCAGTTATAACACAAGTATTATTCTAATTAGCAGTAACACTAGTAAGTGATATTCGAATATCATTTGGGTTATGCAGTTGTCAATTTACAGTAAATCGACAACCCAGGAAAATATTGGACAACGCTGAACCATACCTTTAAATGATAATAGTCAAAGAAAGTAAAATCAGCGGTTGGCTTGCGCTTTTTTTTTGTCTTTTTTTTTACCCTGCTGCACTCTACTGATGAGAGGCAATATCCAGAAACACCATTGTTACAGTTGCTTCGTTATCTCTTTCTTCACTATTTCCAACCCAATTTTGTAATAAAAGTTACCATTACAGCTGAATAATAAAAAAATGTATGTTTTTTAATAGATTGTTGCATTGAGAAAGATGACAATATGCTTTAAAATTGTTAACGGCGAATAGGACCATTCTGTTAAATATAAATAGGTCTTTGATATGATGAATAATGTCTTTCAAATATAAATAGGTTATGTAAACGATTTAATCAATCGATCTAAGGCCGAGAAACATCCTTATGGACCTTATTGTCAATCATAAAGTAGTTTGCTTAGTATTTAGGCAATAGAATTATTGTGACAAATTTACATAAAAAGGTAGACAAATTTACCTATATCCAATTTAAAAGTTGAAGAGGTTTATTTGGATTCAGATTTTAATTTGATGACAAATTAACAGATAAAAAAGAATGAGGAAAAAAAATAACTATTTTTAAAGGCAAACACCACTTTTTTTAATAATGATAATGAGAATACTTTTTTTGTTATTACCTCGATTATATTGTATTACAGTACTGAGTAGTTGATTAAAAATTTCCGTGTTCTCGTTGAACGAAAACTCGTTTATGCAGGTTCGCTGGATATACGTGAAGGACGTGCCGAACGTTCAGCTGCGCCACATCCGGCTCGAAAATAACGATAACAAGCCGGTGACGAACTCCCGAGACACTCAGGAAGTGCCGCATCCCAAAGGGCTTCAGGTGCTCCGCATCATGCACTCCTATCGACACTCCACGTCGATCTTCGACGATTTTGTGCACTACGAGAAGCGACAAGAGGAAGAGGACAGTCGCAAGCAGCCCACGATAAAAGAGACGGGCGGCCACGAGGGCAGCGGTGGAAGGGACCACCGAGAGAGGGGCGATCACAGGGGGGGAAGAAATCACGACAGGGACGGCGACAGAGATAATCATAGATCTGGGGGCCACAGGAACAATGATCATCATGGGGGACATCATAAGGTAAATTTTGGCCCGATAGTTGATTTGTGGGATGCAAGTGGTGAGAGAATAATCCATTTTTCAAATGAACACAATCAAAATGTACACACTTGTGAGGACAGAGTGATATTGAATTAATATCCCTGTTCTGGACCAGAAATGAAGCCGACAGAATTGAATTAGAAATTATGTTTCTTAAAATGTTGGGAGAGAGAGAGAGAGAGAGAGAGAGAGAGAGAGAGAGTGACTAACAGACAATGACATCTAGTGGGTGGTAGTAGAATATGGAAATTTGCAGGATTGACTTCGCCCTCATATAAAAAAGTAAAAAGCTATTTTCCATTGGAAAAAAACATATGCGCTCATTATTTGACAGTAACTAGTTGCCATCTTGCATTTTGTACACCGAGATTTGGAATATACTAGACGGAATGCATCCCACTTACCATATGCATGAAAATTTTTATAAACAAAGTGATACCAATATGGCGATTTTGCCAGAAAGGTACTTGATTGATCCTGAAACACTTCATTACACAGGCCATTGCCTCCAGAGTGGTTTTGTTTTCAATTAATGCATCACACTTACCATATGCAGGAAAAATGGTATAAACAAATTGATACCAATATGGCGGCTTTGCCATAAATATTATTGAAATTGATGAATTAATGACCCTGAAACACGTCATTACACAGGTCTCCATAGTGATTTTGTTTTTAATCAATACCTAATGAGAAAATCTTAAACTAAATAAGAGACGAAAGTAGTGAAATGTCAAATAGCAAACCTGTTAAATGTCACTCCCAGGATATTTTCCTTGTTTACCCTGCTGTTGCCCCATAAGCTTAATAAGGTCATATAATAGTCTCTAAACAAATAGATAACTATTAAAATCAAATGCTAAAGTTATCGCGCGCAACCAAATAAAATCAAATAATCCCTACCTTCACAGAGATATCAAGATGTCCGATTGACATTGGGTGTACCATTATGAAAATATGCGCATTCCTTCTAGTCCATTCTAATTCTCTTGGGGTTTTGCTTAAAATTTTACATTACATACATTTTTTTTATTCAATTAATTTTTTTAATTCCTTTTCAAAGTGGCCAAATAAAAAAAAAATTGGACCGTGGCAGGAACATGGACATTCCTAACTTCAGTCCCTTCAGATCTTGGTGTATAGTAGACCTTAAACTAAATATAAAAATTGATCCTGGAATACTTCATTACACAGGCCAATGCCTCCAGAGCGATTTTGTTTTCAATCAATGCATCACACTTACCATATGCATGAAAAATGGTATAAACAAAGTGATACCAATATGGCGGCTTTGCCATAAATATTATTGAAATTGATGAAAGAATGACCCCGAAACACTTCATTAAACAGGTCTCTAGACTGATTTTGTTTTTAATCAATATAATATCTAATGAGAAAACTTTAAACTAAATAAGAGACGAAAGTAGTGAAATGTCAAATAGCAAACCTGTTAAATGTCACTCCCAGGATATTTTCCTTGTTTACCCTGCTGTTGCCCCATAAGCTTAGTAAGGTCATATAATAGTCTCTAAACAAATAGATATCTATTAAAATCAAATGCTAAAGTTATCGCGCGCAACCAAATAAAATCAAATAATCCCTACCTTCACAGAGATATCAAGATGTCCGATTGACATTGGGTGTACCATTATGAAAATATGCGCATTCCTTCTAGTCCATTCTAATTCTCTTGGGGGTTTGCTTAAAATTTTACATTACATACATTTTTTTTTTATTGAACTTCAATAAATTTTTTAATTCCTTTTCAAAGTGGCCAAATAAAAAAAAAAAATTGGACCGTGGCAGGAACATGGACATTCCTAACTTCAGTCTCTTCAGATCTTGGTGTATAGTTGACCTTAAACTAGTATATATAAATAATTCCACAAATACACCACAAACCACCACGACAAAAGAGACCTGAACAATCTATCAGCAAAGTCCAAATTACACAGTGCAAATTCTATAAAAACAATGGTCAAACTAAGGCACGACGACGGACGTTACAATGAGGAGTGTAATTCGGGCTACTCACCTGCTGTGCTTCAACGTTCCTTACCGCGTGCAAGTAGGGTAAACTAGCACATTGTCTAAACACAGCGAGATGCAGGCACAAGTGTGCATAAGATATTCTGGTTATTTCCGCTTATAAGAAATAGTTTTGTGTTTTTCGTGCAGCTTAGTTGCCATTACATAACATTTAGAAGTAAAATAAATGTGAAAATTACATTTCTACTTCTCACTTAATTACACTGAGTTTGCTTTGAAGGGTTTTTATGTCTACTACAAATTTAAGGTCCACTATACGTTATTGAATGTTTCTTATTGTTTACTCTAAAGACCGAGGTTAGATGCTTCATTAAACACTGTATGAAAACTACCAGGTGATTCTTGTTTTCAGGATCGAGGCGACAACAACAGAGGACGTGGACGAGGAAGCCGCAACTAAAATTACAATGATCATGTTAAAAAAAAATTGTTACGGCCGCTGTTTACTGTAGTGTTATCTCTTACTAGCTTGTTATTGATAATCTTCACATAGACGTATCACATTATTACTTGATCCGTACATCTGATTTGCATGTTTTTAAGAATCGGTAGACACCAATCTAATTTTTTTTTTCTACACAAATCTTTATTGTAATTGTTTTGCTATAATCAGTTGCTTTTCATCATAACCAGTAAATAAGTTGGTGGACCTCTCTCCGTGGCTAAATTTTCCATATAATAATTTGTACGTGTGGGTTCTCTTAAACTCTTAATATTGATTTAAACTAAAAGGTATATGGATTACATAGAGAAATAGTTGTAAAATAACAAACTTAGTAGCTCACTCTTCGGATCGGGCTTAAAGCAATCAAAAATATAAAAAAAAAATAACAGTGCAGTGTTTTCGTTTGCTGGAGTGGTGGACTTTCTAATAAATTAAATTGTAATATAATGGAAGGACGGTGCGAAATAGTTAAATTTAAACGAAGTGTTGATTTTTCTGGACTAATTTAATCTACAGTGGCGGAGGATTGTGGTGAGAGACTGCGAAAACGAACACGGAAGATCTCCGGGCAACGCGACCGAACTTGAAGATGTGAAAGTGAACACAACACAATCTTAGAACTATATAACAAATTGGCTACATTTAGTTGATGAACATTGAAGAGTTTGTTTGTATTTGTTACAGTTTTACTAATGTTTTTCAATTTTCTAATCTCATATAGAAGATGATACGAACTGTGTGCACTTTATTACGATGTTTGTTGAGATTAAATAGTTTAACATAAGACTTACTAAATCGTACATGCTATGTTCTTATTATATTGTTTACGTTTAGGCAAATCTTTATTACGCAAATAAACTGTGAAAATTGAGTATGTTGCGGGCCTACGAATTCGGAGCAGTTACCCTGATGGGGCTTTTTTATCGAGATTTTTTATTTTCTTGTTATAGCGGTCTCACTGAGAAGCTTTTTTTCCCGGAATCGTTAATTCTTAATTTAAAATTTAATCGACACAAACTGATCCATTTTTTTTTGTTTTACATGTTGAAATGATATATAAAGCATATATCGCCCATTAAAGTATTTATTGATATGGTACGTAGGATACATAAGTACGATATTTATTGAAAAGTACCAACATGCATTTTTGCACTGGTAATCTGCATATGTTCTGAATAGTCCAGGCGAGGTAGCAAAAAACAAGTGAGTTTTTAAAATAATTAGTTGTGGCACTTTCTCATCGTGATAATTAGGAGAAAAATCATACGACTCGAATGAAAATGTTGTAGACAAAATGCGATCGTAGGATCATTGCGAATGAGTTGCAAAAAGGTGCGAAAAAAAGTTTTTTTTGGACTTTTAGGCACGAAAAAAAAATTAAAAAAAAAAAGAAACAAAATTCCATTGTAGAGCTTGAAAAGACGAATAAAATAGTTTTCGCATAATTAAAATCGGTTAATAACTTTTTGCACAAAAAATAAAAACCGCGAAAATTAGCGATATTTCAATGTTCAATTACTCGGTCTGTAATTATCCTAGAAATGTCTTCTGGGGCTCAAACTGTAGGGTTTTCCAACACCTATCTACAGTTAAATTTTTGTCAAAAAATATAAGTTTTCGCGCAAATTGCGAAAAAGTAAAAACAGATACTTTGGTACAAGCTCACATTTCCACAATAATTGTAGAGCAATTTTGCAAAAAGCTACGTGTTCTTGAAAACTTCCTCTACAACCATATCAAATTTGAGGTCGATCAGATAATAATAAGTACCTCAAAAACGCGTCTGAAAAACGTGTAATTTTAGCGAGCGGCCGGCGTGGACGCATGAGCGAAGGGGAAGTGGCGCGGTGGTGGGGGAACTCTTTCGCGCGGGCGGAGCGGGCGCCCGGAAAGCGGTCGCGCGCGTTCAAGTTCGACAAGCCGGAAACAATTAAAATTTCTCGACGAATTACGAATATTTTTTGACAAAAAATTAACTGTAGATAGATGTTGGAAAACCCTACAATTTGAGCCCCGGAATACATTTCTAGGATAATTACAGACCGAGTAATTGAACATCGAAAAATCACTCATTTTCGCGGTTTCTATTTTTTTGTGCAAAAATTTATCAACCGATTTTAATGATCCAAAAACCACTTTATTCGTCTTTTCAAGCGCTATAACGTGGTATTTTTTGTTTTTTACTCAACATTTTTTTTTTCGTGACTAAAAGTCGAAAACCCTTTTTCCGCACCTTTTTGCAATTTTTTTCGCAATGATCCTACAATCGAATTTTGTCCAAAACATTTTCATTCGATTGGGACGATTTTTCTCCTAATTATCACGTTGAAAAAGTACCGCAACAAATTATTTTAAAAAATAATCTACGCCGCCTGGACTAGAAGTCGAGTCCATTGTTTCCAGCATAGGCTAAAGTAGATTAAATATTGTTTTATATGAGCTATTGATTTTCTTCCTTTTTTAGTATGGAAAAAATGATCTTTTTTTGCCTTTGATTGGTTTATAAAACACAATACAAACAAACGAAAATCCTAGTTTCTTTATTTTTTCCCAGTTTCGGATTATAAAAATATTTCTTGAAGTTAGAATCGAGAATTGTAGTTATAATTTGAGGTTATGTTCAAACAAAAAATTTTACGGTTAATTACCGTACTTTCCAATATGTTTTATGAAATCTTTTGGATTTTGTCAACTATAACATTAGAAGGGACAAAAGGCTTTTTATTGGGAACCGTATACTGAAAAAAAAAATGTATTGCTTAAAACCTACATTGTATTTATTTCTTTTTTACTGTGTGTAAGAACTGATTTATAGTTAATACGTAATATTATGTACTACAAAGTTTTATGCATTTTCTGTTTAAAATCGTCTGGTTATAAATACAGATAACAGTAAACTGGATCTGTTCAAGTCTATGGAACAACTAGAAAAATATTTTTGGAATGTCTTTTTAGTTACCGATTAACGTAAATACATATTTTTATTAAAATCTATTAACACAAAGCAAAGCCTAACGTAATATCTATTTATTTTACTATTATTATTATTATTATTATTTTCATTGCAGTTTAATTTGTAACAGAAACAAGTCTGGATAAAGTCATGGATAAAAAAATGAATATATGTGATAGGCAATGCAACTTTGAGGTATTTATGGCCAGAGTATGTATGTTTGTAAGCCCCTCTTGTAATTATATATAAGCAGTCGCATCTAAGTGGTTTACACTTGATAGAAATGCAAAATTAGTAGAAGCGTTCAGCATTTCCTTTGTAACGGTTATTTTGTACCTTGAGGTTCAATTTGTGACAAAATTTAATATGTAACGTTCAAGACCATGAAGTTGGGACCAAATGAGGTGTTACAAACATTGGATGAAAAATAATCGACCAGAAATCTAACCCCAAATATGTTGAAACATCGTGGCTGTAAGGTTTGACGATTTTAAAGAGTAACAAACAATTATTAATAATTACATAGTGCATTATGAGTATATGCATTTACGATAATAGTGCTTGCATTTGCAGGAATTAATATAACAAAAAAAAAAACTGGATATTTTCGTTAAAAATGTTCCATTTATTTGGTAAATATGTATATATACCTACATAAGTTAAAGAATGTTGTTGGATTTGATCTAGAAATAATCATTCTCGCTTGTGCTCTTCTGGCATCAACACCGATCAAATTTTTGTTACCAAATCAGTCGATATGATTCATTTGTTTTTGACGCAAAATTTTTAAAAATGGGTAGTAAACATGCAAGTTTTTGTTAGAGACAGCAAGGAAGGTTACCAAAATACGTAACGCAACTTTGATTAATTATGTGCAATTGTATTTGAAAACTATGTACATTTAACACAAAACAGAATCAGTTGTGAGTCGTCGAAACCGTAATTACCTTTACACATCAGGAGGGGACACTATTACGAAATCCCCAAAACCGGTTCCAGGGGGAGCATGACATCACAATTAATGTTATGTACAGTTACGTGTACCAGGTTTCCTGGTGAAACTGGTTTTAAAACAATAGTTCTTTAGTCTGGTGACACGGAGTATATGGAGTTTGTCAGAATTTCAGTATATAAAAAATCTGAAAGAAATCGGCGCATGTTTTTTGTTGAACGGCGGTGTCGACTGTCGAAGGCCATTAACCGGCGATAGGATAAGTTGCTTGCTGAGCACAAAGATAAATACATATACGCTCGTTAGACAAGAATCGCAGGCAGTAGACTTGACTTTGAGTCTAGCCACATTCTGATTTGCCACCATTAAGCGCCGATTGGCCACCACAGCAAATTTTCATGCAGACTATTATTTAGTCTTCAATTAATTGGTTCTTGGGGCATAGTCTACGTGAACTGTTGTTTTACATTTCTTTAAAAAATTGTGGCAATATAATTCCATACCGTAATCTCAGTGACAGGCTACATATAGATATCACAATTTCGTAGAAACACTATGAAACTAATGAAACTATGAACTGCTAACCACTAGATTAAAATTTGAATACGATTAGTCATAGTACTAAACCACGTTTGCAGTGGTATTACTGTGTTCAATTAATTTCAACGGTAATAACCTATGGCAGATTTTGTTTTGTGTTATGTACATATTCTTCACTTGCGACAAAAAAAAGCTGGAAAAAACTTTTTTCAAGATAACGGGCTTTAACGAACTGAAATTATTCGGTCAATAATATTGTCGTACTTTTGAATGACCAACTCGTTTTATTAATTTTTGTCATCAATAATCTCACAAATTCACATTTTTGAATTGTCACTCTTATCGCAGGTAGACGATGTATATTCATGAGATTGTATTTTATTTTCTCTGAAATGCCCAAAAAAAAAAAAATATAACTAAATTTATATTAATCATTAACTGAATTTCTTTGTTAAAATTGGAATGATGTACCATGAGGTATTTGATTCTATAGTTACATTAAACATATTTTACTGTTGAAAATCTGATTTGTTACGATGTTATTTTTTTTTGCGTAAAAAAAAATTATGTTAATCTATAATCGTGATGAAATGTTGAACAGACGTAACAGTTACAAAAAGGCATTTGCTAGAGCCACACGTCATTAATAAATATTTTTAGGTTTAGAAGTGGCGTTATAACCTTTTTTTTACAAAATACATGTTTCATGTAAATGCTACTCCATTCGTAAAAGAGTGGAAATACACTTCACAAAACAAAGATGCATAAGTAACTGCAACATAAGTCAAAACACAGAAAACCTTGTACTTAAACTGATCCAGTTGTATTAACATTAAGAAATATACTTGTTTATTGCCTTTTGGAAACATAACTGCAATATTTTACTTTAATTACAATGTAAAAACTGTATATTTATTATATTTTTGTTAGTATGTAACATTGTAAGTATGTTTCCCATACTTTTTGCAGTTTATTTCTAAATTATTCACTGTATTGTATATATACCAAGTGTACAAAATTGTATATTCAAAAATAGTTTATATTCCTAGTAGGTGCTGTTACGACTGTACGAAAGGTAACCATTTTACGTTTATATTTTTTTAATTTGAATTTTATAAAGTATTAAAGATATCAAGTAGGTTATTGCAAATTTGTAAAATACATTTAGGAATTTTGTAAGTATTTGTATCTGAGCTGTGTAATTGCTATGATATAATCGAACATAGCATGTTATGTTGGTATCTATTTGTACACTGTGCCTAATATGTTAGACTGATGCATCTTGGAGTGCATTGTTGGTTAACTGATTCAGTGTGTGATCCGAACAGTGGGCATCCTCTGTTGATAGCTACATCAATAAACCATCAATAATAATATAGATGTCTGGATTTTTCAAATTTGTTTTTACCAGCGAAACATTATTCGAGCATACTTCTTGTAAATTCGATGATACGTATATCCAACTCCAGTTAATAATATCTTGCTGGAATAGATTGGTAGAAGGGCATGAAAACAGAAATAAAAAAGAGAAAAATCAAGAATCAGACAGGAACCACTTGCTGTCTGTTGGTACAACCCAAATAGAGGGTTTCGACCACCTCTTCTTAAGTAAGACCGTCGATCCGTTTGGGCCGCAATGTAAAAAGAAATGAGATGCGATGAAATGCACATGCAATGCAAAAATGTTTGTAATCTCCGTCCATTTCCCCCGAGACCCTTAGCTTTTTGGTGAAACATATACAAGATCTTTAATTCTCTATACATCATATTCTTTTTTTTTTTTTTTAAGAAGACAGTAATCAGTCAGTGGGATTTTGGACTAATATATCAAGTACGGAATTTCCTGCAGTATTTTTTTGAGTCATATGATCACAGACGATGAAGAAATACGATTTTTTATATGCCGCTAGCTTTTCACATATCTACAACTTGTGGGGTTCAACCTCTCAACTGTACCATACCCACATCACAGTTTATTGTTTGATGGTTATAAACTAAAAAATAAAAATTGTTATGTGCCTCACACTCATCATTTACGCGGCATACCTATTTACAATACCGCGCGACAGTAACTAGATCGGACATAGACTAGCATGTTATAATAATACTCACCCGAAGAGTAACCCCTTAGGTCCTCTCAGGGATCTGTGTGGGAAGGAGTGGCTATTATTATTATTTGCCGTGGCGCACTGGGAGCGACTTAAGATTATTTCGGTAACGCATTTGCTTTACAGTTCTGAGAAAACCCAGAAAACTCGGAACATTACCAAATCTAGGTTATAAATATGATTATTACAAATTATATGCTGTGTAATACTTGGGGTTCGGAAATGTGTGCTACAACGCAGGGCTCGGCACTTTAAAGCTCTAGATAAAGAAAGTATAAACCGTGTTTTTTTAAGCGCCTTGTAAATTATATACGCGTGTATGTTGTCCTTGCATACGTACGCCACTGACCCTGCTAAGACGCCATCCCGGTGCGGGAGGGCGGGATATTCTTACGCAGTTGGACACGCAAGACGGTAAATATTCCGAACGCTAATAATACTACAGCACAATATGCGGTCGCCGATTTTTACCCGAACAGTATCTGTTGCCCTATCTTTTACTATGTTTCGCGAGATGGAGAAACTGCTAGTCCCTATTTATAACTATAGATAAACGTATAACTTATACACATTAACAATTTCATAATTATGACCTAGGTTGAGAAATCGTGGATCATAACTGGGACATTCTCTGATACCTCAGTCTATAGACCGAGAAAAATGTGATAAAACTTATAAAACGGTCAAATATGAGACCGAGAGACAACTTGTCCGAAGGGACAACTAGGTCCATAAGACATTTTAAAATCGCCAGTGCCGTCGGTCTGTTATTTTGCGGGAGCCTGTGGGACAAGTTTGTAACTTACAATTTTCTGAAATTTTATAGAAATTATTACCCTGCTATGGACTCCAGTTGACATTGTTTTTTTTTTTGCAGATCTAATTTCATTTTCAGAAGAGAACATTTCTTAGTAAATTCGTTAAATGCTGTAGTAAAATAACTGACAAATTTACCAGTTGTTCATTTTAGTACGATATAGACCTCAACTGAAATTGCCTTATGTTGACCTAGGTCTATTGAACCGAGGGAGAAACAAAGTAGTTCCAACTCGTACAAAATTAATTTTTCAAAATGTTAACTATAGTACGAGATCCGACCGCGTGATTTCTGTCCTCATAAAGAAATAGAAAGGTCACACCTTTTGTTTAACTAAAAAAAGAGGGTTCCCCATTTATTCCGGCCTCCAAGTACATGTAATAGATGAAATATTTATTTCAAGAATTTGTCTTCATCATTTTGATGTGACTCGCGATGTCGCACCCCAGTCCGCCGCTACTTTTGGTACCCACTCCATTTATAGAGGTCTTGACACTTGTCACCCCTCACACTTTACATTTGATGCAAGGGCGTAGCGATTGCCCCCCCCCCCCCAAAGGGTCAAGTAAAAACCAAAATACTCGGGGGAATGCGGTTGCCGTTGCCTGTAGCTTTTTTTTTTTTTGGCTTTTATGTTTAACCCTTTCAGGACGGCGACCCCACAGCACTTTATTGCCACCTGGGCGGGTATTTTTTGCTTGCCACACGGGCGAGTGTCACATATATGTGACACTTTAGAAATGTGTCTTTCTGGAAGGCGAAAAGAAAGAAAACATTTATTTCGAGATTTATTTATTGAAACAACAAAGTTTATTTTAAAATATGTATTAGAAAGCAACAGAGAAAGTAATAAAAGTAATAGTAATAAAAATATAACAAAAGATATACACCACTTAGCAAACAGCTATATTTATCCAAAACTAACTAACAAACTAACTTGAGTTACTAAGAAAAAAACAACCAGGCCAATACACCACACGTGCTCGCATTCGATGCCACGTTGCCGGTTGTCATATATGATAGACAGCGTCACATCGCTATGACGGCCGGTTATCTGCCAAGCAAAAATGAGCTTATACGGTGTGACACTCGACCCTCTGCCAAGTAATAATCTAAAATGTGTCTTATACGTTCTGTCACTACTTAAAAAAAACGGATGGTATAGTGTCACATATATGTGACACCCGCCTGTCCGGCAATTTTTTTTTGTCACACTTACGTGACAGCCGTCCTGAAAGGGTTAATCTGCAGCGATCGCCCCCCCCCCCCCCAAAGAGTCAAGTAAAAACCGAAATACTCGGGGGAATGCGGTTGCCCTTGGCTGTAGTGACTTTTTCTTTGGCTTTTTTGTTTCATCTGCATTGGGCTTCCTTGATATTTATGAAGACATTTTCACTCGATCATTAAATTCACTAGAGAATGACCTTGAAATATGACTTCAAGGCGAAAATCAAGGTCATCATGCTAATGCCGACGGTAGCATGATTACAGCAGCTGATGTTTGGATGATTTAGGTGAACTCTATGATATTGGATTATTGGAGTTAAGAACACACCAGTTTTTTCGTTTTGATTTTGAATGACCTTGAAATGACCCCTAGTTAACCTTTAGGGATTATGTAAACACCGAATTTGGATTCAGCGACCCCAAAAACGTTTACATCTACTTTCTCGGATTTATATAATCGTTTTATCTTCGCTTGACCTTGACATGACCTTGATTTTAGCCTTTTGTCATATTTCAAGGTCATTCTCGAGTGAATTTAATGATCGAGTGAAAATGTCTTCATAAATATCAATGTTGTAAAATAATAGTGTTAAACAACTCCTTGTACGATATAATACACTCAAGCATGCCTTTTGCAGGTGCTGCAATATTTCAGTCCTTTGCAACTTCGTATCTCAAAAAGTATTGATTTTCAGGCGTTCTGTCCATGAGGACTTTTGATCAGGATGTCATGAAGTACAACATACTAAATTTTCAGTCCATTTGACTGTACCCCCCTCACGCACTTGTTTTGTGCAGGGTCCTTCGCGTGAATCGTGAATCATATATAATAGTTCCATGTACATATATGTCGTTTAAAATATAGATTATTTGTTTGAATTCTGGCGCGTTTCTGTCTCTAGAGGGCAGTATCGGTACATGGTGCAATCTAAAAATGTTAATTTAATGTAAAATGAGTTAATTAAAATCTATTTAATTTATAAGTAGACTATTACGTCACGAAGATCGTATTCAACAACTCAACCAATTGTGTTTCTTCAAAAACACAATTCGTCACAAAAATCGCCTTCTTCAAATATTGCGCGCTGCTTTTTACAAGGCGCTTAAAAAATACGGTTTATACTTTATCATAGAGTTGTATAATGCCTACCCTGTGTTATGGCACACATTTCCGGACCCTAGTAATCACGGTCAAATCTTACCGCTACTAGATTTTCTTTAGTTTAAAGTGACCAGATTTTGATTTTGCCAAAGACGGACATGTTCAGCTGGCGAAGCTAGAGTTAATTTTTGGCGCCGTAAGACGCGCGAGCTAAATAGCGCCGCAGGTGAAATTTTTTTAAACTTTCAAGGTCACGCGTTTTCCTGGCACTTCAGAATTTCAATGAAAAATACATTTACATAAAAATATAGACTTTCACAACGATACTTTTTGGAATTTGATGCCTTTTTGAAATACTAATATTTAATCACGATCGATACGATACGTCTTCAGATTAACCTAGAAGACGTAATTACGGACATTTTAATAAAAAAAATTTCAATGACGGACAGTTTGACGGACTGCTCTTGAAGACGGACTGTTCGTCATAATGACGGACGTCTGATCACTTTACTTTATTGAGTCAACAATGGTTTCTGAGACAAAAATTAAAAAACCTCATGGCCTTAGCGCTAAATTAAGTAATGTACCCCCAGCCAGGAGAGAACCTGTTAAAGGGAAGTAGGTAGGTATCGGTGGAGGAATTGAAAATTCTCGTGTCTTCCTTCCGGAACCTATATCATAATTTTAGGAAATGTTCCATAGAATTATTAGTCAGTAACAACGAGATCATAGGTCGTTTCTTGCGTAATTTTTCGCGTTGAGTCCGAATCTGACCTCAGGATTGCTTTACTACGTCAAATTTTCAATATATCCTAACCTAAAAGTGTTAAAAACGCCCTTTCTCCCTATTTTTAAAATTCTCGCTGACTTACTATTGCTGGCTGAAGAATTTTTTTCTCCGCAAAACTACCAATAGGATCTGGAAGTAAGATATAATCCTTCTATTTTTAATTGAAAATGATAAATACGCCTGGGGAACAAAAAAAGCGGTGCAACTTTATGATTCCATGGGCGTGCATATATCTTTTATAAATTCGAAAATTGTGAAATGATTTTTTTCATTCAAATCGATATAGGAGATTAAAATTAGCCTACATACAAAACTCTTAATATTTGTAATATAATTTGCTGTAAATAATGCTCATTTAGCCATACAATCTCAAAAAATTGTCTGTTTTAATAAACCTAGCTGAAATACACGTCACTGGCGTCTTAAACAACTCAGAATTCCAAATGTAAATCATTTTAACGACGTCGTAAAAAAATTTATGGCACAATGGACCGAACAAGTATTAGCAATGTATTATATGCACAGTAGTCTAATAGTCTCGTTGACCGGTGTTACCGCCAGCACGTTGCCGACTCTTTAAAAATGTCTTAAGTATAGTAATATACATAAAGTTGTTTTAATTTATAATTATTTTTTTCCAGCAATTTTAAAAGCTTTATTTTAATGCTAACTAATAAATTTATATCTATGTATTTTTTTAATATTTCCAAACTAACTTTCTAAGAACGTCACGAACTAACAGTTTACTGAAGTATGAAGTATACTTGTATAGTGAGCTTAGCAATTTTAGAAAATATATCTGACAACCTTGCTTTTTTTCTACCTATTTTCAATTTAGAATGGAAAGATAGTACTTCCTCATCAAAATCCATTTGTGAATCATTAGAAAATCTTTTTTTGACTTTTAATTTTTTTTCCAGTTTTCCAGCAGTTTAGAGCCCAAGTGTGGCCGCAGGATCCTCACTGGGCGACAAGTTCTTGTATTTTAACGAGAATGTGAGGAAATTCTTGAAGAGGATACAATCATACGAACATTTAAAGGTGAAGAAAAAACCCAAAAGTGGAAGTAACACATAATTATTATATTCAGTTTTAAGACTACCATGATGTTCCTCCTAGTCCATTGTGGTTCTCCGATCATTTATTTAATACAGCCTCTTGAAAGTTCAACTTCTACAGATACGCATTTTTTCAGGTTTTTCATGATTTTGTACAACTTTATTAGAAAGTGGAAATATATTACAATCCATAAAACTTAAAAAAAAGTCCTAAGTAGTTCAAATACTTATAAGTGAATATAAAATATATATATATCTACATGAATTATTTAACATACTCTGCTCAAACAGTATATCAAGGAATGCGTTACTGATTAAAAAAAAAAAACAGACCTAAAAGAAAATGAACTTCGTTTATTTTCCTGTTCTGTTAAGTTCTAGTAGTCGTTTTCCCAAATTGCCGGGATTTAAAGAACTTCACATTCCTACGCACCTCTCTGAGCAGACATCTAATACAGATATTGATGCAATACAATCATTGTCCATATAAATCCATACAAGATTTATTTTCTATTAGACGGTAAGAGCAACTGCGTAGTAGTCATAGCGTCGGGAAACAAAGAGTGGTAATTTAAAAGGGGTACGTAGGCCGCCGTTATGACACGTCCGGCGAACCATCGCCCGTGCAACGAATTCACCGAAGCCACGGCGGTGGCTATGGAGGGGCATTTGACGTAAACGTTTCCCTGCGGAGATCCCTTGTCGACGTACACGTGTAACACTCCTCCGTGTTTATTGCATTCTTCTATGACGTCGTCTCTTATTTCTACGTCCCAATTCTGATTCGACTCCCTAGAAGCAAAAATAAGTGTTACTGAAGCTATCATAGTCCAGGCAGTGTAGATTATTTTTTAAAATAATTGGTTGTGGCACTTTCTCAACGGTTTTATAAGCAATCGAATGCACATGTTTTGGACAGCCAAATATTGAAGGAACATGGCGAAAACGTTGCAACAAGTTGCAAAAACCAGTTTTTTTCCTATTTTTAGGCACAAAAATAAATGTTGAGTAAAAAACAAAAAAATATCACGTTATAGCGCTTGAAAAGACTAATAAAATGGTTTTTGGATCATTACAATCGGTTGATAACTTTTTGCACAAAAAATAAAACCGCAAAATTAACGATTTTTCGATGTTCAATTACTATTATGTTATATTACCGTCTGTAATTATCCTAGAAATGTCTTCCGGGGCTCAAATTGTAGGGTTTTCCAACACCTATCTACAGTTCAATTTACAAAAATATTTCAATATTTTTATTTCAATATTGTCAAAAAATATTCATGTTTTCGCGCAAATTACGAAAAAGTAAGAACAGGTATGTACTTCAGTAAAATGGCCCCTATTTCCACAATAATTGTCGTAGATCAATTTTGCAAAAAGCTACGTGTTCTTGAAGACTTCCTCTACAACCATATCAAACTCGAAGTCGATCCAATAATATTAAGTACCTCAAAAGCGCGTCTTGAAAAACGTACAACGAAACAATTGAGATTTCTCGGGAACGACTGAACGAAAATTTATGTTTTTTTTTTGCTGTGCCGCGAGAGAGAGGTCCCCCACCACCGCGCCACTTCCCCTTCGCTCATGCGTCCACGCGGCCGCTCTCTAAAATTGCACGTTTTTCAGACGCGCTTTTGAGGTACTTATTATTATCGGATCGACTTCAAGTTTGATATGGTTGTAGAGGAAGTCTTCAAGAACAGGTAGCTTTTTTGCAAAATTGCTCTAGGACAATTATTGTGAAAATAGGGGCCGTTTTACTAAAGTACCTCTTTTTTACTTTTTCGCAATTTCGCGAAAACTTATGAATATTTTTTGACAAAAATTTAACTGTAGATAGGTGTTGGAAAACCCTACAATTTGAGCCATTTCTAGGATAACTATAGACCGAGTAATTGAACATAGAAAAATCGCTAATTTTCGCGGATTTTATTTTTTTTATGCAAAAAAGTTATTACAGTTATTAAGCGATTTTAATGATCCGAAAACTATTTTATTCATCTTTTCAAGCTCTACAAAGGAATATATTTTTTTTTAAACATTTTTTTCGCACCTTTTTGAAATTTTTTTGGCAATGATCCTACAATCGGATTTTGTCAAAAACATTTTCATTCGATTCGTACGATTTTTCTCCTAATTATCACGTTGAGAAAGTGCTACAACTAATTATTTAAAAAAAAAAATCACTTGTTTTTTGCCACCTCGCCTGGACTATTATATTCAAAACCCTTCCCTTGATCTTAGCAGATAGTAAACAGTAAGTGAGAGTGGTTATAGTAAGTGATAATCTTATCGGATAGTGGCTTCTGTGACATGATGTCTCGAAGTGTTTGTCGTCGGAAATGCGTATGCACAGCGGCCACGCCCACATTCGAGAATTTCCATGACAATTGGTTCGCTTACTGTTTTACAATTTGCGCAGATAAAGGGAAGCAAGCCATCAGTATATTAGACTAGAGGAAATGCGCATATTTTCAAAGTGGTACACCTAATGTCAACTGAATCGGCCATATTAAGAATGAAGTTATCCATTAATAAAAGCCGTTCAAGGTTAAAACCACTAAAAGGCCGAAGCCTGGTTATCACTGTGACCGAAGCAAAGGTGTTTTTTGATTTTATTTTGTTTCATATGTTAAAATTAGCTTACGCGACGCGACACATAGGCAAATCTCGTAGCATGTGGTGGTTGCCTTAATTTATCGGACAGAAAACCAGTTACGCGACCGATTTGACTGACATAGCCGCCATATTGGTATCACGTTGTTTAAATCTTTTTAGACCAAGTCTATTCTAAACTGTCGGTGTTGTAGATTTACTTGTTTGAGCTGAAATCCCGGGTTTTTATAAAATAGTTTTTTTTCGGCATAGGGACAGAGCAAAAGTATATTGAATAACCAAACTAACTGAATTTAAAGAACAACAGTGTAACAGTAGTATGAATAAGGACAATGGTTCGATACCCACCAGTCCACTGTTTGCTCTGATAAACAAAGATAAATGTTACGGTTCAGTAAACCGTGGCAACAAATTTAGTATAAATAGTGCAAGTGTGTAGGTTAGAATTTAGTTTTAATCTTCTCTTGAAGATGTGCGTCGAGAAAAGTATAGAGTCGAGTACAAGAGAAAGTATAAATTACCGAATGTACTAGTAAAACAAATAAAATTAAAGGCCAGTTATTAACAGTCTACTGTTCTGGTTAATAAATAAGAACAAAAGATATCGAGTGAATCCCAATACGAACTTTAATAAACGAGTAAATAGGATGGATAGATTTAACATCAGTATTAGTCATCTTCTGGTGATACCAATATGGTTTACAAAATGTGGGCACTGATTGAATTCAGAATTTTGATAGTGGTCGAAATTGTGTTTAATTAAGATCTATTACTAAAGCATATTTCACAGGTTGGCATCCGGTACCACAAGACTGGTAGGAATTAACAAAAAAAAAAGCAAAAAAGACTCTATAAATGTGGTTAACATGTGTTATCAGGGCGAAATTTTAGATACTTACGTGGCCGGATCAAACATGTTGCTCAACATGAAGCACTGGGTAGCGATAGGGGGCGTCGTATGCGTCTGAACCTGCGGCACGATGGGTTGGCCCGTCGCCATGCTCAGTGCGTTGGCAGCCGCTGCGGTACCTGCATTCCCGCGCCTTCCGCCAACTTGAACATTAGCTGCAGTCTACCCGTCGCTCCCAAATCGATACCTGACCGATCGAGCTCGTCCGAATCTAGAATAGACGGTCCCTGTTGCTGGAGGTCTAGCCTTTCGGTGACGTTTCCTACTTTCATAGGTCGCCCGGCAAGTTCGAAACCATTCAATTGTTCTAGAGCTTTTTTCGCGTCGTCACAATTGTGGAACTGCAAAAAATGATTTTTATAAAAGATAAGTACAAGAGTTATATGCGAAAAATCGTGGTAAAAAGCAAAACTTACCGTTATGAATCCATAACCTTTTTGATCGGCCAGTCTCTGGATCCATAATTAATTGTATATTATCGATTTTCCCGAAGGGCTCGAAGATGCCCCTGAGCATATCCTCTGTGATATTGAAGTGCAGAGATCCAACGTACAGTCTCATGGGGCCCGTCATACCTTTCGGCATGAGGTTAGGCATGCTATTTCCCATTCTATTCTTCTCCGCCTGTGTGTGTTGGACAATAATGGGCACGCCTAACAATTTTTGACCGGATAAACCCAATGCCTACAAGAGAGTAGATTACGTAAACATTTTAAAATACGAATTTGAAAAGTAAAAGTAAATAATAGGGCGTAGTTTCCAGCGAGCCACAGCAGGGTGAGACCAAGCTTACAGGCGATGCACTGCCAACGTCTTTTTTTATAGCAACCGCATGTTATACAGACCCGTTATGGTTTTGTTTCCGTTTGTTTTTTGTGAACTATCTCTTTGTAATTGTAGTGACCTGATTCCGACCCTGTTGCACCTTACCGGAATCCACCCATTAGTAATTATAAGATTTGTGCCTCCGTCAATCACTTACCAAGGCCACGCTCTCTGGATCTTTGAACTCGATATAGGCAATCCCCTTGAACCGCCTCGTCTTGTTACACACTATCATCCTCACATCGCGCACTTTGCCGACGGAGCTGAAGAACTCCTCCAGGTCCCTCGACCGTATCCGCTGCGAGAGTTGCATTACAAAGACCGTCCTCGCGTCCCTCTCCTCGGGGCTGAGCTCCTCTAGGGGCGAGGTGCCCCTCAGGCCGAGCGGCGATCGGCCCCTCCTGGGGAACGGGGGCTTGGCGACGGGCGAGGGGGAGCGCTTTTTCGGCGGCGGCGACGTCTTTTTGTCTCTGCTGCGACTGCGCCTCTCGCGGTCGCGCCTTTTCCTGTCCCTCGACTTGCTCCGCTTGTCGCGCGACCGAGACCGCCTGTCTTTGGACTTCGACCGGCGGTCCTTGGAGCGGGTCCTGCGGTGATCCCTGGAGCGCTTCTTGTCGGGGGTGCGGCTGCGCTTTCTGTCCCGGCTGGACCGCCGTTTGTCGCGCGACTTGCTCCTCCTGGTGCGACTGGTGCTGCGGCGACTCTTGCTGACGCTCCTGCGACTCCGGCTTCTGCTGCGTCGACTTCGACTGGTACTCCTCTTGCTCCTGCTGGAGCTCCTGCGCCGCTTGCTGCGTGAAAAAATTGAATTAGAAGTTACACTCGGAAGAAAACGACAAGGGATATACCATAAACAAAGCTGTGCATGTTATTATTCTGCCTTTGTGGAAACTGTATATAAAACGATATGAACCTAATCCAGCTACATTAAGAAACAGATATGTTGACCAGATATACGAGTACATACTGGAAAAAATGGAAACATATGATTCTTTTGTTACAAGAACAGTTTATGGTATTAGATGCTATTCAACCAAAAATAAACCCGTTTTGTATGTTGTTTGTTATACTAGTGACCTGAGTTCGACTCTGTCGCGGCTCGCCAGAATTGATGCTTTACTGATGAGAAAACTAAGATCAATATCCGGATCAGTGGTTTCTGATTGTGAATGACGATTGTTGATTGACAAAACTATTCATAAATGTATATAAACTGTTCACGATAAACAAAAGTTTATACCTGTCGATGGTATATCCCTCGTATATGGAAAGTACTTAAATACTTACTCCGAAGACCGATGTTTGCTGATATCTCCATTTTCCTTTGGTTTTCCATTGATTTCATCCTATGAACAGCACAAATTGAAGAGGACCCGCAGGTGGGGAAAAACAAATGGCATTAATAAAATTTGATAAAGATGTTAATCTAACGATTACATATTACAAAAAAAAAAAATGTTTTGGTGTAACAATTTACTTACAATCACGTTCTTATGGGAAATATAACTAAAATTTCAATTTGGGACCGACATGATTGTAAGTGTACACGATGGAATTGATTAGACCTATAAATAAAATCATTCAATCGTTCATCAGTCCTTGATTTGGAGGGTAATTTGCTGAAACAACGAGAGCCGTCTAGCCGGAACTAGACTTACCGTCTTGTCGACTTAACAAAGGAACGATGTGGAATACCTTGATCCATATCATATCTTCTGAAAAAAATACACCGAATAAGACCACATCTTTTAAGAGAATTTTATTCATGGCTTTACGCAATAGTCAAATCTAAAATTTTGATAGTAATTTGGGGTTTTGGCTAAACGATGTAAGTAATGAGTGTCCTTAACTGAAAAAAGTTAAACCAGTCAATATTTCTTCCAGTGAGTCCATCATTGAAACTATTGAATTAGTAACTTTCATGAAAATAAAACAAAAATTACTGTACTTTGTTGCTTCCACTAGTAGTTGTTCTTTTTGCAACATATCAAACACAAATTTCTGAATAATTATAGGTTCTTAGCATTTCTTAGTTTCAACGATTCAGTCGTAAGAGAAAACTTGATCGAAGGCCTAACTTATTTCAGCTTAAGAACACTTTTTTAACACGAATATATGCACTACAAAGTAAATGATCTTCACTTCTTATCCATTGTATGTCTTTATTTTTGAAAATTTTTATAGGTATTCACTTACGCAAAGAACTTTTTTAATTTATCATAATTTGTATTTGTATGACTGTTGTTATAATGTTTTAATATTAAAAAAAGTATTTACTTCTTAAGGTACAATCAGCTGCATTAGCTAAGTCTCTGCCAATCATAACTTCCTTGTGGTCCGAATTCTACATGACCGAAAACAGCTATCTGTTTACTTCATCATTTTTGTAATACTGAAATTTAAACAATAAAGTTTGCAATATTTGTATCATGAATACTATTTATGACATATTAAAAGACTATTCCAGAATATCAATCAGCTATTAAAAAAATCGAAATAAAAAGATTTAAATAAAAAAATGCGTGCACCCATATAAACAAATAAAAAGTTTACTGAACTACAAAAATCTTTATATTCGCGATAAAACACAAATATAAATGAATAACAAATATAATGGATAAAATGCAACTAAAAAAAAAAGATATTTAAAAAAGACGATTTTCTCCCAATGATTATGAATCCAAAGTAATATGAATTTCCTATTCAAATCCGAATTTAATTATCTGTCAAAGGTTTTCTGGAATTTATAGATTAATTAATGTGAGGCTGTTTTCCAATAAAAAATTGTTATGCATTTGCAACTACATCATTTTTAGCAAATAGTCCAAGTATAGGTATAATTATTATGGCAAAGAAATACGGACTACTTAATTGATACACACAATATCCAAAACGAAGTGAAATAAACTCATATTCATATTCCTTTTCGGTTATAAAACAGTGATAACCATAAATTAGACCTCTTCTGTCTTTCGTTTGTACGACAGAGGTAAAACTGCAACATGTCCCCAGTTGTAATTGTATCAAATGGAAATGTATCAAAGAGATGTCATGCTATATATGAAATGTTCAAATTATTTGAAACGAAATGTTCATTTGCAATAATAATTGAAAATAGCAGATTGAAGAAAATGTTGAAAATGCAGAATGACAAAAAGAAATATGTTCAAGGGTTTTCCGGAACTGTGATAGTAAGATGCTACAGCCAATGAATAAACAGAGAAAAATTTGACCAGAATTTTTTTAGGGCCTAACTGAGTTTTGTAAACTTTATAAAGTTACACTTGATCTAGAGCAAGGTGTGTAATATTCTCAACAATTTTTTCAAAGTAGAAAAAAAGTTTGAAACTCAAAATTTGCATTCAAAAACCTCCCCTCCAATTTACCGAACCAATTTGTGGGGTACTAAAATGTGGAGAAAAATTGGCCACTGTTCAATTTCCAAGTTCATCAGGATGCGAGTAATTGTGATTACCTGCAAGACAAAGCGAGATGACTATCCTTATCAAAAATCATCAGGGTGATAATGATGTTATCAACAGCTATCAAGTTTACCCAATGTCACAAAAACAAATATTTTCTCATCTACCTAGGTATTTCCTTTGTTATAGAAACAAAATAGGAAAAGGAATATTGTTATATTTATGAGTCTTGTATTTCTTTATTAACCCATACGTGAATTTCCTTGCTAATTTCTAAAGTTACCGACTAAAAAATTTGGTAGTAGAATTTAAATTAAAATGCCAAAAATGGCATATCTACTATTATAAAAAAAATGTTTGAGGTATCTCTGTGGAAAGGCCATTTTAAAAAAGTAAAAAAAATGAAGCTGCCTAAGATAGAATTAAAGTACAAATGCATAACAAATTTTAAAGAACAGTATTTAAGCTGTATCACATTAAATCTATTATTTAGAAAAATACCTACGAAATATAAAGAGAAAAAAAAACAAGTGCAAATTCTATGTAAAGCCAAAGCCCCTTAAATACACAAATCAAATTAATATTGTTTTAAAAAGACAAGTACTTTATTCTTTACATTCGAAAGTCCACCTCATGAAAAAATTGTGCAGTGATTGACCAATCGGTTGATTGGTAGTGGGCAGGGGCGTTGCAATGGGATGTCCATTTTCACAGCAACCCTATGGCAGAAAGTACCCATCAGCGAACGTGAATTGAAATAACTGATAATAATAAGTTACCGCAGAACGTTACACTAATTAAAACAAAATTAACAATCATTCCATAATAAATCCTATATTGAACAGTAAAGAGTTATGGCAAAAAAAATTGGTTGTGATTAATTAATATTAAAACTTATGCTATGATGTAATCTGTACCTGTATTTTGAAGGAGCCGATAGCCCGAAATATACCTCATAAGTCTAAAATATAAAATTAGGTTGTGATGTAGAAGTCATAAATTATTGTTAATAAACGTAATGCAAATGGCGATTAAAGATTTTATCTTATTCTTTCTGAAAAAAAGTGAATCATCGTCTACAAACAAAATATATTCGCAATTTGCATCACCAAATAAAACATACAAAATTAAAAGACAGAAAATAAAAATAACTAAAGATAAAAATAACTACTTACGTCTTTCTTATAAGGTGCTTCTAACATCGCCTCGACATCCAAGTCCTCAGCCATGTTGCTAGAATAAACACTTTTCAAAAGGAGAACGAAAAAAGATATTTACAATTTTTACCTTTAACTGCAAAATGGCACGATTAACAGAATATATATTAAGTCCACTGAAGGGCACGACTTATTTTACCGTTTTAAAGAATTACACAAAATCTATCGATTAAGCAAACAAATATGGATGCGTTGAATAACGACGAAATGACAGATGAAAAATTCTAGAACAAAAACATCAAATTCTACCAACCTTTTATTTACGGTACCAACAGAGAAATAAAAATACACTCGAACCCCTCTTAAGTCGCCAAATTCGTGCATCATTACTTCGCTTAAGTAGCGAAATTTTGCCTCTCTTAAGTCGCGATCATAACCTCAACTTTTTTTGTGTTTTAACTGCAAAAAGAAATATTTAGAGATATACCACAGCACTTGTTATAACGAAAAATGAGCCAACTGAACGAAAAATCAATGTAAGTATACCCAGTCGTGCGTGACAAAGTTCAATTTTCCACTTGATGAATATTTTAAAGATTAAATATTTTTAAAAGACACCTAACCTATTTTAAATCAATAAATGTATTATACAATCATTTTTTTCAATAAAAATTGTACATATTCATGCGAGAATCCAATTTCCAAACGTAGTTCTAAAACTTTTACAGGCGGCGACTTAACCGGGACGGTTTCGCGACCTAATAGGGGGAAACGTGGTGAAATAACAGAGGATGTGAATTAAGCGAAGGTGAAATAAGAGGGGTTCGAGTGTAGTATTCTCGGGTTCATACATTAACGTCTCCTCCTTTCAAAAAAGTTAACGTGAGTTAAGATGACCCCGCTCACTATTGATACTTAAATACTGAAACGAACATGCCTGTTAGAAAGCAACTGACGGAAACAGTAGGCATTACACTCGAACCCCTCTTATTTCCCTTCGCTTAATTAAAACCATATATCTAATACTCCTATATTGCTGGTGCCCGTAAGTAGAGGTGTCACGGGGTAAGTGAGACAGCAAATGACTACCTGACCTGTTGTGCGCAAACGTCACGACTCTGGTGGGGCAATTGGCTGTGTGTGACTGAATGTTCAATTCTCGGGCATGCGCGTAAGACTCGAAGTAGTTACGAGAGACAGACAGACGCATATATGTCTGCACCGTGGTTATTTCGCCAATCTCCAGACCCTTCTAGCAATATAGGAGTACACTCGAACCCCTCTTATTTCACCTTCGCTTAATTCACATCCTCTGTTATTTCACCACGTTTACCCCTGTTAGGTCGCGAAACCGTCCCGGTTAAGTCGCCGCCTGTAAAAGTTTTAGAACTACGTTTGGAAATTGGATTCTGGCATGAATATGTACAATTTTTATTGAAAAAAAACGATTGTATAATACATTTATTGATTTAAAATAGGTTAGGTGTCTTTTAAAAATATTTAATCTAAAATATTCATTCAAGTGGAAAATTGAACTTTGTCACGCACGACTGGGTATACGTACATTGATTTTTCGTTCAGTTAGCTCATTTTTCGTTATAACAAGTGCTGTGGTATATCTCTAAATATTTCTTTTTGCAGCTAAAACACGAAAACGTTGAGGTTATGATCGCGACTTAAGAGAGGCAAAATTTCGCGACTTAAGCGAGGTAATGATGCACGGATTTGGCGACTTAAGAGGGGTTCGAATGTATATTCTCGGGTATGAACGTCAGCTAACTAACCTCAATTTGTGTACGATTATTGTATGTAATTAAAATCTTTATCGTAAGAAAATAAAATGGAACAATTTTTTACATTACCCTTTGCAGTACTGGAAGTGCCTCACTTAAAAATTAAAAGACCGTCATGGTTGAATCAACCCTCTGCTATGGCAATGTTTTCGATAGTGTTAGCATCTTATTTTTTGGTAACCGGAGGTACGCACAAATTTTTATTTGCTTTACTTAGTATTAAACGCTGCTTTTTTAGGAATCATTTATGATGTGATCGTTGAACCACCAAGTGTAGGTTCCACAACAGGCGAACATGGCCATTCACGCCCGTACGTTATTTCACACGTTTAAAGTCCAAATTGAATAATTTGTTTTTAGGTGGCGTTTATGCCTTATCGAGTAAATGGGCAGTATATTATGGAGGGACTAGCATCAAGTTTTCTATTCTCGTTGGGCGGATTAGGATTCATAGTCTTGGACCATATTCACACCACCACAACTCCAAAGCTGAATAGATTGCTAATAACGGCTGTAGGCTTCATTTGTGTTTTAGTTTCTTTCTTTACAACATGGATTTTTATGAGAATGAAGTTGCCAGGTTACCTACAGTCATAAGTGGTAACGCCAATATAGAAACTAGGTTTTGTACTTTTTTTTTAATTACTAATGTAAAATATTTGTAATTTTTTGCTGCAATTATTTTATTACAAAAAAAAAAAGAAGCAATTTATTTTGTCTTGAGTTTTTTTCAGCTTTCTATGTGACTTCGAATTTACTAGGTTTTGTAAGGCGGCCCCTAGACGGTCAATCACATTGCACAATATTACGAATTGCGCAATATCATTGTGCCCCTCTTCCACAAACGATCAATATTTTTGCTCAATAATATTGACGGCTTACAAATGCCAATATTTTCGATAAAGCAGGACCTAGTGTTTAGTATTGCACTCTGGAAATATCTGACCAAGATTTGGCTGCAGCTGTCGTGTTGGTGCTTAAACTCAAAAAGTGAAAACGTCGTGGGTCCAAAGAATGGTTCAAAAAAAGACAAAAATATACTCACACACACAACTATACATCTTCTAAGAGATTTGGCGTACACTGAGGTAAATCATTTTAAGAATTGTGTAAGATTTGGCAAAGTTTCAAGAGCTACACTTGGTTACACCGTTGATTGAGAAAAAAAATACAAATATGAGGGAAACTATACCACCTTTTCAACGCCTATCAATTACACTACGATATCTTGCAACTGGAAATACTCTCGAGGAGTACACACGTCTTCTTCAAATACCAAACGTTGACTAAACAATATTGCGCAATAACAACCCTACACGGTTCAATGAATAGATATGCCGCAATAAAATTTAAACTCGCTCAATCTTCTGCACAATCATTGTGCAAACTTCAATACAAAAGCCTAGACGGTCAATAATATTGCTCAATTCGTGATATTGTGCAATATTATTGACCGTCTAGGGGCCGCCTAAATAAACGTGTTTCATTATTTGACGTCTAATAGTATTAAGTTTAAAGATAACCAAGCCAAAAAAAAAGTTGACCCAAGAAAAAAGAAAAAAAATCCTTTGTAGTAAAAGTATTAATACATTTTATAAAAATTACTTACATATTTTTTCTCAATTTTGTAAAATAAGTAATGTATCAAAACTGTCTAGACATTAATGCTGCTTTTACTAAGTTTTACATGATTATATAGTCAATGCCGTACGCATAGTATTTTATTGATTTCCTCGATTTTTTTTTAACAATAGATTTCCTCTAACAAAGTTGGGGGTATGTTTACAAGACAATAATTCATATTGCCCAAAATGGTCAAGAAATAGTTTGAGAAACCTATTGAAGTCCTTATTTGCATCCCTTATTGTATGTACTTACTAGAGACAGAACCAAATAGTTTCGTGTAGCTTAACGATATCGCCAAATAATTCCCCTTGGATTGGGAGAAGGTCATGTTCTTCCTATGACATAATCACAAATTTGTGACTTATAGTACGAATGTGAACGCTATATGCAACTTAACCGACTTTTCTGCATGTATTTACGGAGCTTGTGGCAAAATAGGGACCACAATCAGTTTACAGTTTGACAAATTAATGTTTGATTGTGTCCCTAATACTTACTTTGTACTCTCCTACTTAACTATCATTTCTAAAATACATTTAAGAAATGTTAAAAATTCTTAAACTAATGAAAAAGAAATGTATACTTTTAACAGTTTTATAGTTTTTTTTGCACAATGAGACAGTTTAAGAAATATAACACATGGAATATACAGACTAGAAATTTCATATATCCTTCAAGTTACACATAATTTACAGACAGACAGGAATTAAAAATTATTTTCTAAGCGTAATTATAAAAAAAATATCGATAGGATATCAGATCTATAAACTGAGAAATACTGTTGTTACCTATATCTATTTGAAAAACACAACTCTAATAAAAGAATATTAGAGAGCCTTGTCAGTCTTCTTTGATACTGGTACTTCCCTTCACAAACGAATTCTAAATGTACTAAAAAACAAAAAAAAAAAAGGTTTTTGGATCAGTTTAATTCATGATGCCGATTACCTTAGAAAATCGGATGAACGATCAATGATGTGCTCAAATTCTGCAAAGGACAAAGCTCCGTCATCGTCCAAGTCCGCTTCTTCTAGAATGTTTTGGATCAACCAGTTCATCTCGGATTCTGTCAGTTTGTTTTCTCCTGTTAATTTGCTTATTACTTGCTTCAAATCGGAGGCACCCAACATATCATCGCCATCAAAATCTGAAATTAAACTTTATACTGACAAAGGATTTTTGGGGATGTTGGACAAATAGTGAACTCCTAATTTTCTGCCGATGTTTCGTCCAATTTTATGGACGTAACCGATAACTACCACAAACTTTATACAGTTAGCCATAATTAAAATTTCAATAGTCATTTTGTATTCATTTAAAATGTTACATCCTATCAGACAATAACAATGTCAAAAACAAATTTCTATATTATAGAATATAATGTACGTTTCTGGAGTTCTTTCACAGAAGTTAAGAATGGTAGGTCAAATTTTGGAAGTGTTAAGTGTTATATTTATTAGTAGTTACTGTTTTTTAAATTTCTAATTGCATTAACATTAACTGGTCTAAATTACCGAATATGCGAAATGCATGTTCTGCTTTTACCGATTTCGGGGCCATTTGACTAAAAACAGACATCATGTCTAAAAAAATCTTCAAACGTACAATCACCGTCTTGACTAGAGCTAAATATTTTACAGATACGTTCACCAAAGGGGTTTACGCTTAATTCTGGGTACTGCAGTAACTTAGACATTGGTAGTTTTGCATTCTTATTGTGTCCTACTTTTTCTGGTGCCAAGGCTTTGAATTTTTGATGGGCGCTACAAAACAAACCATTTAATAGTAAATTGTATTTAATATTATTCATAAAGTACCACTTACTATAAAACCTCTTTTTTTGTAAAATATGTCAGATCCTACAAAAAACAAATATAAATGTATTTCAGGTATTTACATATAGTTTACAAGTAAGTTTTACTTGATAATCCTGTAATTCATCTTCAGAAAATTGACTTTTCCCTTGTCCCATTTAAAATATTTTGACACGAAAAATCACACACCCCAAACACCCAGAACAAAGGGAAATGCACAGCACAACAACCTTTGGGGTCAATTTCAGCTAATATCAATTCAGTGTACATACAGTTAAAATGGAATGAGATGCGGAGTCAAAGAAACACAGCTACTGTATTAGTGTTGGTACCATTGTTATACTTTTAGTGCAACGGATTTTGCCAAAGTTTAAAAATCAGCTGTTCGGTGTTCAACTGTTTATATTGGAGGTGCGTTACTAAAAAATCTTTTATTCCATTTTTAAGTTGAGAAAGTCATTGACAATATGAAGTATTTTAAGTACATTTTTGGTGTTTACGTTTTAATTCTTTTTAATCCAGTCCAGTGTAGTTTAAGTGATTATATAAATAGTATTGGTAGTTATTTTGGATTCCAACAAGGTGGCGATGACGCTGTGGAAATTTATGATCAAAATATTCCGTACGAAGTTTCTACAATTGACGATAAATTCTTGGCTGAAGCAGCACAACTTACAGGAGTCGCATTATCTGAACTTGATAGTTGCCAGCAAAGGGTAATTTTTTAAAAAAGGAGACAAGTTGTCGCATTGACCAAAAAAATGTAGTTTACCCTTAAACACATTTCTACTTAACACCGTAACACTTTTGCCTACAACGTGTGTTTCACTAACCATATTGACATCAACGGGAGATAATTCAATGATTTAGTTTTAATCATCAATGTAAAAAGTAATTCCGGAGTTAAGTGGAAAAGTGTTCAAGCATGAATTTTTTTCTATGACAGAGGTTCCAATTCTCCTCCTGTATTGTGTTTAAGGGGGATGTTTAATGATAATGTTGTGAATGTATTTCGTAAAAACATTAGAGGTATTATTATACAGGGTTATCAACTGAAATGGAATTATTTAAATTGAGTATAAGTCTGAGTTTAAAAACAGTTGAGGTTAATTCTTTAATTTATAAAAAAAATATAAATTTAATGTCTATAGGTACTTTTTTTTTTTTTTGTAATGCGACATCTATGTTTTTAATTATTTAAATATATAATTATTGCTTGTTGATTACCACATTGATGTTCAAATATAATACAAATTTATTTGGAGAGGGTCCTAACCAAAAGTTGCTTTGTGCAACAGTGTGGTAAGGGATTTCATGCTCTTCCCGTGACGTAATAAAAGACTTATCTTGTGACCAATGGCAAGAATGGGGATTGGGGATGCTCTATTGAATTGACTTTGCAACAAGAATTTCCTGAGCGTGTCTGGTAAAACAGAAATTAAAATCATTTAGTTGCAGAAATTAACTTTTGGTGAGGACCTTAATACAAATATAGTTCTACCTGCTTATTGGGATATAATCATTTGGTAGATTTCATTTGAAATCGTTTATATTATTAAAAAAAGATATGCTTTGGGAAGAAATTAACACAGTCCATACAAAAAAATTGCAGGTAGTCTTGAAGTTAAAGTCTGATTGCAGTAGAATGAATGATGAGCAATTAGCAAAAATGGCAGTACACCTTTTAAATTGCCAATCCTCTGTTGAAGGACGTCAGATATACCCGTGTACTGATGAGATGAGTATAAAAGAATGTACTACTCGTATGGATTCCGATACTTGGACGAGTTATCACTTAATGAGCAACAGAGCGAGGGCTGTTTGCTATAGCATTCGGCAAAACCAGTTTCGTGGATTAGCCGAACACACAGTGAATCGTTTAATGGACGCTGCACGTAGTCAGTTAAGGACTCTGGGAGAAATTGTCGATAATCAAGAAGATTTGAGGAATTTAGCTGAAAGCACATATGATACGTTGAATAAGGGCCACAAAAATTTATTGAAACAGCAGCAGGATATTGAAACGGCTCAGTTTCATGGCCAGTTGGCAATAGAAGACAATATCAGAAGGTTAGTTGATGAGAAGCGGTTAATTCTGGAAACACATGATCGACTTGTACAAATGACAAAAAGTATGCAAGAGAAGATAGGCCATTCTTTACAGCAGTTGGATCATCAGAGCCAGGAGAGCAAAGTGAACCACAAAGAATTGATAGGCGATCTATTGAAGATTCAAGAAAAAGCTCATAACATATTTAAAAAAATAGGTAAATCAATAATTGTTTCTTGCAGGTGAAACTCCGTTCTTCTTCCATAATTGTTTTCATTTATAGATGAATCGTCTCATTTATTGTTGAAACAAAATGAAGATTTCAAAAGGCAGTATGAGTTTACTTTGAAAAATTTAGAGGAAGTAAATAGAACGGTCCACAACTTGGTTACTCTTGTTGGCGGAACACGTCAGGCCCTGGAGGAACGTTTGACATGGATCACTACGGCTCTGGGTGGCACCGACATGGCAATAGAACGGTTATATCTCGTACTTTGGCATTCTGCCTTTATGCTCTTAGCCATGTTAACATGTGCTTTTCTGTCGGTCAGAGCGAGTACGCGTTTCGTGGTGGCCACATTGCCACCCCTCAATTTGGCCGTTGCTTTATACGGAGAGCAACAGTATCTGAACCCTGTCCTTCTTTGCAGTGCTATTGCAGGTTTCGTCTTAAGTAAGTACAATGCAACAGCGTGGTCAATACTCTAATATTTAGTACCATTAAATTAAAATTTGATACATTTTCCAGGTCAAACCATTATAACATCACTGCTGACTCTGAGGCCAGTGGCGAAAAAAGCATTACCTTGGATTAAAAACAAAGTTACAACTGTCGAAGGGACACAAGACGGGTTTGTAAAGTCTTCTCCGAAAGAATTTGTCAGTTCTACAAATCACAACCATGAAAGGATACCTTACCCTTCCGAATTAGAGTCTTCAAGTCGATCCGAGGTATATGCTGACGATAATTACGCAGACTACACAGCTGAGGCGACGGACAGTTTTAAAGAAGATTTTAATCTCACGCCTCCTGTGTCTAGGAATGGCCATTATAACTCTGTTAGGCCCAGATCTAGGAGTAGAAGCAATACTCCACTGTATATAAATACCAGGTTAAGAGGTTCGTGCGGTGCCAAAACTAGGGCGGGTACTCCTTGTAAGTTATCGTCCTTACCTGGTCGCGACTACTGTTATAGGCATCAGACGGGTGATTCTGTGATGGGTTAATTTATTGAGGTTAATAGCAGTGACATGTATCACTAGAAAAGTGGAGTTGGAACGGTTTTAATAGTGCATTCTAATTTTATTTTTGCCGGCCCTACATTATGGCACACATTTCCGGACCCTAGTGATGATAAGTGACATATAGGTCATATTGTTCTTACCTTACAGATCACAAAGATCATAAAGGTCATATCCAAACATCACTCTTTTATGTTTTTTAGGTTATTACGATTTACCATTTTAATTTTTACTATGCGATTGTTTACTGTAATCTATTAAATTAATTCCTATTAAAAATGCCTTTTTGCTAGTTCTATGTGCCACTATTATAATGGTATTTATTTATTTATTACAAATAAAAGTGAATATTGAATGAAATTGTAAGCTTGTGTCCGAGAATATTTGAATATTTGGTTGTATACCTACAGGGTGATCTCAACAGTCTCTTCTTTTATCTATGCTCAACAGTCACCCATGCGATATTTAGGTTGGTATTAGTGTTGGGAATAATCGAATTATTTTCACTATCGAATTAGTAGTAATGATTCATATTTAAAAATCGAATTAATAATTCGAATTATTATTAGTAGAATTTAAATTATAGCGAGGGGCGATGGCTGCAGATTAAACAAAAAAGCTAAAAAAAAAAGTCATCAGAGGCAACGGCAACCTCATTCCCCCGTCGGAGTACTACTACTAAATAATAAATACTACTAATTTTTATCTCGATATATCGAATTAGTTAGTTCTTAATTAACTATCGAATTAGTCGAATTATTTAATTCGAATTTTCGCAACACTAGTTGGTATCTACTTTGAACTTTGACCTTGAACATTATGTGAAGAAATTGATGTAAATTATGATCGTGTAAAGCGGCTTTAACAGTAGTGATGAGCGAGAAGTTACATATTTGAATGACGAGTCGTGTAATATGATCATTATTATTTTCGATTTTAATTTTATTTTATAGATAGATTTTATAGAAATTGAATGAAACAAATCAAATAGTTCTTCATACAATATGTTTATATTTGTGTTGGATATTTTAAATATTCAAATGGATGTTCTTTTAGCCACTCCTTTTCTCTGAACCAACATGTTAATCGTATTAACAATGGTAGTTTTTTTTTTTTATAAATATATTTTTATTTACCTCTTTATTTTTGAGGCTCAAATGTAGGGGTTGTGCGAATTGCGAATAGTGTTTGAATCGAATCGAATCGAATAGTCATATTGGATTCAATTAATTTTTTGGTATACAAATGTAGACAAATAATTGTATCAGACTTTCTGTATTTATTTGAGGTTTTCTACAGTTTTTGGTAAAATGAATGTCAAAAAGTGACATTTATTGTCAATTACTAATTCATTATTCGTTAAATATTTGAACTATTCGAATTATTTGATTCGATTCGTCTCGAATAATTAAATTAAATTCTAGTATTCGCGAACCCCTGTTCAAAAGATTTATGAGTTTGTTTTTATTTCTTGTATACTGTCATGAGTAACCGACTTTATCCGTATCTAAATTTTCACACTATTTAGTACAGCGGATATGGGATTACCGATATATTTGATCAATGTATGTGTTTATAAATTTCAAATAAAAGTACCTATTAGTTTTAGTCTCCATAAAAGAGTGTTAATTCAAAACCAGGCATTCGATACATGTATGTGTCGCCTTCTAGTATTTCATGGCACTAGGCATGTTCTTAATGTTGGCTTTAGTGAGGTCAATAACTGGATTAATTTGATATTCGGATAATACAGATACGGATTAAAATAATATTCGTACTAATAATTTGAATACGAATTAATCGTGCTAACGGGCAGCTACCTCTGAAAAGATATGCAAACTTAATATGATTTCGGCCGACAACTGATGGCTGAACGCCGAATTTGTTTTCATTTCGAATACACATTATTTCTTCAGTTCATGTCGATTTTGTGATGTCGATTAATCTAAATCAAGCGGTGGTTTCGAAACGATGAATGATGCGGGGAGGTCATACGAATACGAATTGAAACTAAAAACTAACCTTTTCGGCCTTCAAACGTCGACACTGTCGACAGTCAACATTCAACAGTGACAGCCAACCAAATTAATCCTTAAACGGGTATTAACAACAGCATTAGTCGTCCTAAGACTGTGATTTTAATTTAACATTCGGATCAACCGTTATTTTAATACGTATTTTCACACCACTAATGTTCAATTCAAATGATCCCATCACTATTCGAAACTTAACCTAAAAATGTTAACCAGAAATAATTGTTTCAAAATAATTAATGTTTTTCCATATAATTACGTTGACTATAAAAAACAAGATGAGTGAGACAAAGAAAATGATGGAAACATTTAATGTCATTGGTTCAGTTGCTGTAGCTCTTTCTTTGCCTTGGATTGTTTTTAGAGTATTTCGTGCGGTTTACTTGAAAAAAAGATACCATGAATTATCTGGAAAGGTGAGTTTTACCTGTTTGCCTTTGTCTTATCTTTATTTTATAACAAGTCTATTTTATAATAATTAATAATTTCAAGTAGGATTTGTCATTAGTCGTTACTTAATTACAAATACATATTTGTTGCAGTACAAACATATTTGCAGTATACAAAATATTTGCAGTTGGAACTGCAACATAATTATTTTGCTTCTGTTGTATTTTAAAAATTGTATACACAGTTGTTCTTTCTATCATTCTGCGTCCTGACCTTCAGTTTTACAATAATTAAGGTAATTCAGTTCCTCGGGCAAATAATTATGCTAATTTTGCATTACCAAGTTTGAGCAACAGCAAATGCATAGACACTTTGGATGAGTAACTGTTGTATACATAAGAGCCTAATATTCCTATACGCCTAACTGTTCTATACTAATAGGGTGCCTGT